>SZWC01001239.1:216091-305359 GCA_023375785.1 Penium margaritaceum | reverse complement strand
TGCCGAGTGGTGCAAACTATTGCGGAGTAGCGCAAACTGGTTGCGGAGTGGTGCGAACGGGTTGCTGATCGGTGCGAAATGGTTGCGGAGTTGTGCGAAGTGGTTGCGGAGTGGTGCGAACTGGTTGCCGGTTGGTGCGAACTGGTCGCGGAGTGGTGCGAAATGGTTGCGGAGTGGTGTGAACTGGTTGCGGAGTGGTGCAAACGGGTTGAGGAATGGTGTGAACTGGTTGCGGAGTGGTGCGAACTGGATGCAGAGTGGTGTGAACTGGTTGAGGAGGGGCGCAAACGGGTTGCAGAGTTGAACGAACTGGTTGGGGAGTGGTGCGAACGCGGTGCGGAGTGGTGCGAACTGGTTGCGGATCGGTGCGAACTGGTTGTGGAGTGGTACGAACTGGTTGTGGAGTGGTGCGAACTGGATGCGGAGTGGTGCAATCTGGTTGTGGAAGGGTGCGAACTGGTTGTGGAGTGGTGCGAACTGGCTGCGGAGTGGTGCGAACTGGCTGCGGAGTGGTGCGAACTGGCTGCGGAGTGGTGCGAACTGGCTGCGGAGTGGTGCGAACTGGCTGCGGAGTGGTGCAAACTGGTTGCGGAGTAGTGCGAACTGGGTGCGGAGTGGTGCCATCTGGTTGCAGAGTGGTGCGAACTGGTTGCGGTTTGGGGCGAATTGGTTGCGGAGTGGTGCGAACTGGATGCGGAGTGGTGCGAACTGGCTGCGGAGTGGTGCAAACTGTCTATGGTCAACGTTGACAACTCAGAATACGAGTCACAAATGGTCAAAAGGGGGAAAATTGGTTCAGGGATACTAGTTATAAACTAGCAAGTACAAAGACCTTTGCAATGAGCAATGGTACGGTGTGGCTACCATGTACAATGACCAACCAAAGTAGGCATATGTCACTGATCATGACCAAAGAGTTCCACTGTGTGTGGCCAACGTGGACAACTTATAATACAAGTCACAAATGGTAAGAGGGACAAACAATGGTTTGGGAACACTGGATAGTGTCCAGCAAGTATAAATACCTTGAATGAGTAGTGGCACGGTGTCGGTACCATGCACAAAAACCAACTAAAGTAGGCATATGCCACTTATCATGACCAAACGAATTTCACTATCTGTGGTCAATGTTGAAAACTCATAACACGAGTCACAAATTATTAGAGGGAGAAACAATGGTTTGGGTGTACTTGTTATTGACTAGAAAGTACAAAGATCTTCAACATGTAGTGACTCAGTGTTTCTACCATGCACAATGACCAACCAAGGTAGGCATATGTCACTAATGAAGACCAAAGAAGTTTACTAGGTGTGGTAGACGTTGTCAGCCCATCATACTAGTCACAAATAGTAAGAGGGGGGAATAATGGTTTAGGAATACGAGTTATCAAATAGCAAGTACATTTACCTTCAGTTAGTGGTTGCACGGTGTGGCTACCATGCACAATGACATACCAAAGTAGGCGTATGTCACTGACCATGACGAAAGAGGTTCACTATGATGGGTCAATGTTGACAACTCATAATGCAAGTCACGAATGGTCAGAGGGGGAAACAATGCTTTGGGACTACTAGTTATCAACTAGCAAGTACAAAGATCCGTAATAGGTAGTGGCACTGTTTGGCTACCATACACAATGACCAACCACATTAGGCATGTGCCACTGACCATGGCCACATAATTTCACTATGTATGGCTATTGTGGACAACTCATAAGACGAGTCACAGGTGGTCAGAGGGGGAAACAATGGTTTGGAAACACTAGGTATCAGCTAGCAATAAGAAGTATCTTCAACACGTAGTGGCATGGTGTGGCTACCATGCACACTGACCAGCCAAATTAGGCAGATTTCACTGACTATGTCCAATGAATTTCACTATGATGGGTCAACGTTGACAACTCATAACACGAGTAAAAAATGTTCATAGGGGAAACAATGGTCTGGGATCACTAGTTATCAATTAGAAAGTACAAAGACGTTCAATAAGTAGTGGCACAGTGTGCCTACCATGCACAATGACCGAACAAAGTATGCATTCGTCACTGATCATGACCAGAGAACTCCACTATTATGGGTCGACATTCACATTTCATAATGCATGTCACAAATGGTTAGAGGGGTGAACAAAAGTTTTGAAAACAATAGTCTTCACCTAGGAAGTACAAAGAACTTTAATAAGTAGTGGCAATGTGTGGCTACCATGCACAATGACCAACCAGATTAGGCATACGTCACTGACCATGAGCAAAGACGCTCACTATGTGTGGCCAATGTTGACAATTTATAACACGATTCACAAATTTTTAGAGAGGGAAACAATGGATTGGAACACTAGGGATTTACTACCAAGTACAAAGATCTAAAACAAGTAATGGCATGGAGTGGCTACCACGCACAATGACCAACCAAAGTAGGCATATGTCACTGAATATGACCAAAGAATTTCACTATGATGGGTCAACGATGACAACTCATAACACAAGTCAAAAACTGTCAGAGGGGAAATAATGGTTTGGGAATACTAGCTATCAACTAGCAATTACAAATACATTCAATGAGTAGGGGTACGGTATGTATATATCACTGACCATGACCAAATAATTCCACTACGGTGGGTCAAAGTTTTCAACTCATTACACAAGTCTCAAATGGTTAGAGGGAGGAAACAATGGTTTGTAAATACTAGTTATCAACCAGCAAGTACAAAGACCTTTATTAAGTAGCGGCTCTATGTGGCTACCATGCACAAGGACCAACCAAAACAGGCAAATGTCATTGACCATGACCAGAGACTTTCACTGTGTGTGGCCAATGCTGACAACCCATAACACGAGTCACAAATGGTCAGAGGGGGAAACAATGGTTTGGGAATACTAGTGACTGACTAGCACGTACAAAGACCTTCAATAAGTAGTCACACGGTGTGCCTAACATGCACAATGACCAACCAAAGAAGGCATATGTCACTAATAATGACCGGAGAATTCCACTATGTGTGGTCAACGTTGACAACTCATAACACAAATCAGAAATGGTCAATATGGGGAAACAATGGTTTGGGAACACTAGGTATCGACTAGTATGTACAAATACCTTTAATGAGTAGTGGTACGGTGTGGTTACCATGCATAATGACCAGCCAAGTTAGGCATATGTCACTGACCATGAGTAAAGAATTCCACTGTGTGGTCAACGTTCACAGCTCTTAATACAAAACACAAATGGTCAGAGGGGGAAACAATGGATGGGGAGCACTAGTCATTGTCTAGCAAGTACAAAGACCTTCAATAAGTGGTGGTACGGTGTGGCTACATGCACAATGACCAGCCAAAGTAGGTATATGTCACTGGCCTTAACCAAAGAATTTCACTATGACGGGTCAACGTTCACATCTTATAATTTAATTAACAAATGGTCAGAAGGGGGGGAAATGGTTTGGGAATACTAGGTATTGAATAGCAGGTACAAATAACTTCAAGAAGTAGTAACACCGTGTGGCTACCATGCACGATGACCAACCAGAGTAGCCATGTGTTACTTTTCATGACAAAACGAATTGCACCATGTGTGGTAAACATTGACAACTTATCACACGAGTCACAAATGGTTAGAGGGGTAAAACAATGGTTTGGAAACACTGTGTATCAACTAGCAAGTTGAAATATCTTCAATCATCAAGGCACGGTGTGGCTATTGTGCACAATGACCAACCAAAGTAGGAATATGTAACTGACCATGACAAAAAAAAATCACTATGTGCAGTCAATGTTGACAACGCATAATACGATTCACAAATGGTAAGAGCGGGAAACAGTGCTTTGGGAATACTAGGTATTGTCTAGCATGTACAAAGACCTTCAATAAATAGTGGCACGCTGTGGCTACCATGCATAATGACTAACCAAAGTAGGCATATGCCACTGACCATGACCAACGAGTTCCACTGTGTGTGGTCCATGTTAACAACCCATAACATGAGTCACAAATGGTCAGAGAGGGAAACAATGGTTTGGGAACATAGGTATCGTCCAGCAAGTACAAAGATCTTCAATAGGTAGTAGCAGAGTGTGGCTACCATGCACAATGACTGACCAAAGTATGCATATGTTTCTCTACATGACCAAAGAGGTTTATTATGTGTGGTCAATGTTGACAACCCATACAACGAGTCATAAATGGCAGAAGGGGGGAAAACGATTTGGAGACACTAGTTATCAAATAGCAAGTACAAAGATCTTCAATACGTACTGGCACAGGTTGGCTACCATGCACAATGGCCAAACAAAGTATGCATATGTCACTGACCATGACCAATGAATTTCACTTTATGTGGTCAACGTTGACAAGTCATAATACGAGTCAGAAATGGTTAGTGGGGGAACCAATAGTTTGGGAATACTAGGTATCGTCTAGCAAGTACAAAGACCTTCTAAATGTAGTAGCTCAGTGTGGCTGCCATGGACAGTAACCAACCAAATAAGTCATATGTCACTGCCCATGACCAAAGAGTTTCAGTGTGCGTGGTAAACATCGACAACTCATAACACGAGTCACAAATGGTCAGAGGGGGGAAACAATGGTTTGGGAACACTAGGTATTGACTAGCAAGTACAAAGACCTTCAATAAGTACTGGCACGCTGTGGCTACCATGCACAATGACAAATCAAAGTAGGCATATGTCACTGACCATGACCAAAGAATTTCACTATGTGTAGCCAACATTGAAAATCCATAACACAAGTCACAAATGGTCAGAGGGGGAAACAACGGTTTGGAAATCTAGGTATAAAGACCTTCGATAAGGAGTGGCACAGTGTGGCTACCATGCACAATGACCAACCAAAGCAGGCATATGGTGTTTATTATGACCAAAGAATTTTACTGTGTGTGGTCAGGATTCACAGCCCATAACACGAGTCACAAATGGTCAGAGGGGGAAACAATGGTTTGGGAATACTAGTTATCAACTAGCAAGTACAAAGACTTTCAGTAAGTAGTGGAAAATTGTGGCTACCAAAAAAATGGACCAACCAAAGTAGACATATTTCACTGAACATGACCAAACAAATTTCACTTTATGTGGTCAACGTCGACAACTCATGACACGAGTCACAAATGGTCGGAAAGGGAAAAATTGATTTGGAAACACTAGTTATCAAACAATAAGTACAATGACCTTCAATAAGTAGTGGCACACTGTGGCTACCATGCACAATGACCAACAAAAGTAGGCATATGTCACTGACCATGACCAAATAACTTTATTGTGTGCCGTCAACGTTGACAACTCATAACACAAGTTTTAAATGGTCTGAGGGGGGAACAATGGTTGGGAATAGTAGTTATCAACCAGAAACTACAAAGTTCTTTAATAAGTTGTGGCACGGTGGGGCCACCATGCACAATGACCGACCAAACTAGGCATATGACATTGACCAATCCAAAAGAGTTTCACTATGTGTGGCAAATGCTGACAACTCATAATACGAGTCGCAGATGGTAGGAGGGGGAAAAATGATTTGGAAATACTAGTTATTGTCTATGAAGGACAAAGACCTTTAATATGTCTTGGCACAATGACCAACCAAAGTAGGCATGTGTCACTTACCGTGACCAAAGAGTTTCATGATAGCCACACAGTGCCACTACTTCTTGAAGATCTTTGTACTTGATAGTCCATAACCAGTATTTCCAAATCATTAGTTCCCCATCTGATCATTTGTGACTCGTATAGTGAGTTGTAAATGTAGAACATCCATAGTGAAATTCTTAGGTCATGGTCACTGACATATGCCTACTTTGGTTGGTCATTGTGCATGGTAGCCACCCCGTGCCACTACTTATTAAAGGTCTTTGTACTTGCTAGCTGATAACTACTATTTCAAAACCATTGTTTTCCCCTATGAACATTTGTGACTCGTATTATGAGTTATCAACGTTGATGACACAGTGAAATTCTTTTCTCATGGTAAGTGACATATGCCTACTTTGGTTGGTCATTGTGTATGGTAGCCGCACCGTGCCACTGCGTATCGAAGGTCTTTGTACTTGCTAGTCAATAACTGGTATTTCCAAACAATTTTTTCCCCCTCTTATCATCTGTGGCTCTTATTATGAGTTCTCAATGTTGACCAGTTAAAGTGACATCCTTTGGTCATAGTCAGTGACATATGCCTACTTTCGTTGGTGATTGAGTAAGGTAGCCACACTGTGCCAATACGTACTGAAGATATTTGTACTTGCTAGTTGATCACTAGTATCCCTAAACCATTGTTTCCCCCTCTGACCATTTGTGACTCGTGTTATGAATTTTTAATGTCGACTACACATAACTAAACTATCTGGTCATGGTCAGTGACATATTCCTACTTATGTTGGTCATTTTGCATTGTAGCCACAGTGAACCACTGCTTATTGAAGGTCTTTGCACCTGCTAATCGATAACTAGTATTTCCAAACCATTGTTTCCCCCTCTGATCACTTGTGACTCGTGTTATGAGTTGTCAGTCGACCACACATAGTGAAATTCTTTGCTCATGACAAGTGACATATGCCTACTCTGGTTTGTCATTGTGCATGGTAGCCACACTGTGCCAATATGTACTGAAGATCTCTGTACTTGCTAGTTGATAACTAGTATTCCTAAACCATTGTTTCCCCCTCTGACCATTTGTGAATCGTGTTATGAGTTATCAATGTCGACCATACACAGTGAAATTCTTCGGTCATAGTCAGTGACATCTGCCTACTTTGGTTGGTCAGTGTGCATGGTAGCCACACTGTGCCACTACTTGAAGATATTTCTACTTGCTCGTTGACAACTGGTTTGTCCAAACTAAATTTTATCCCTCTGGAAATTTGTTCCTTTTGTTATGAGCTGTCAACGTTGACCACGCATTGAAATTATATGGTTATCATAAGTGACATATGCCTACTTTGGTTTGTCATTGTGCAAGGTAGCCACAAATTTCCAATACGTACAGAAGATTCTTGTACTTGCTAGTTGATATCTAGTATTCCTAATCCATTGTTTCCTCCCCTGACTATTTGTGACTCGTGTTATGAGTTGTCAATGTCAAAAACACACAATGAGATTATTTGGTCATATTTAGTGACATCTGCCTACTGCGGTCGGTCATTATGCATAGTAGCCACACCGCGCCACTATTTACTGAAGATCTTTGTACTTGCTTGTTGATAGCTGGTATTTCCAAAATATTGTTTCACCCTGTGAGCATTTGTTACTCGTGTTAAGAGTTCTCAACGTTAACCACACAAAGTAAAATTCTTTTGGTTGTGTTCAGTGATACATGCAGAATTTGGTTGGTGATTGTACATGGTATCCACACCATGCAGCTACGTATTGAAGGTCTTTGTACTTGCTAGTTTATGAATGGCAAATCCAAACCATTGTCCCCCCCTCTTACCATCTGTGATTTGTATTATGGGCTTTCAGCGTTGACCACACACAGTTAAAATCTTTGGTCATGGTCAGTGTCATATGCATACTTCTGTTGGTCGTTATGCATGGTAGCCACACCATGCCACTACTTATTGAAGGTCTTTGTACTTGCTAGCAGATAACTAGTGTTTCCAAATCATTGTATCTCCCTCTGACCACGTGTGAATTGAATTATGAGTTGTCAACATTGACCACACACAGTGAAATTCATTGGTCATGGTCAGGGACACATGCCTACTTTGGTTGGTCATGGTGCATGGTAGCCACACTGTGTCACTACTCATTGAAGATATATGTACTTGCTAGTTAATACGTAGTATTCCCAAACCATTTTGACTCACTCTGACCAGTTGTGAATCGTGTTATGAGTTGTCAACGTTGACCACACATAGTGAAATTCTTTGGTCATGGTCAGTGACAACTGCATACTTTGGTTGGTCATTATGCTTGGTATCCGTACCAAGCCACTAATTATTGAATGTCGTTGTACTTGCTAGTTGAAAACTATATTTCCCAAAACATTGTTACCCCTCTGACCTTTTACAAATTGTGTTATGAGTTGTCAACATTGACCACACACAGTGGAATTATTTGGTCATGATCAGTGACGTATGCCTACTTTGGTTGGTCATTGTGCATGATAACTACACCATGCCACTACTTATTAAGGGTCTTTGTACTTGTTAGTCGATAAATAGTGTTTTCAAACCATTGTTTCCCCCTCTGACCATTTGTGACTCGTGTTATGAGCTGTCAACATTGAACCATCATAGTGGAACTCTTTGGTCATGATAAGTGACACACCCCTGATTTGGTTGGTCATTGTGCATGATAGCCAGACTGTACCACTACGGATTGAAGATCTCTGTACTTGATTGTCAATAACTAGATTTCCACACCCATTGTTTCTCCCTTAGACCATTTGTGACTTGTATCATGGGTTGTCAACATTGACCACACACCGTGGAATTGTTTGGTCATGGGAAGTGACATATGCCTACTTTGGTTGGTCATTGTGCATGGTGGCCACGTTGTGCCAAGACATACTGAATATATTTGTACTCTTTAGTTGATAACCAGTATTTCAAAACCAATTTTTGCCCCTCTGACCATTGGTGACTTGCATTATGAGTTGTTGACGTTGACCACACATAGTGAAACTATTTCGTCATAGTCAATGACATATGCCTACTTTAGTTGGTCATTATGCATGGTAGCCACACGGTGCCACTACTTATTGAAGAACTTTGTACTTGCTAGTGAATAACTTCTACTTCCAAACCATTGTTTCCTCCTCTGACCATTTGTGACTCGTGTTATGAGTTGTCAACTCTGACCACACATAGTGAAATTATTTGGAAATGATCAGTGACATATACCTACTTTGGTTGGTCATTGTGCATGGAAGCCACACTGCGCCACTGCTTATAAAAGGTCTTCGTGCTTGCTAGTCGATAACTGGTATTTTTAAACCATTGGTTCTTTCTCTCACCATTTCTGAATTGTGTTATGAGTTGTCAATGATCACCAAACATAGTGAAATACTTTGGTCATGGTCAGTAACATATGAGTACTGTGGTTGGTTTTTTTGCATTGTAGCCACATCGTGCCACTACTTGCTGAAGGTCTTTGTACTTGCTAGTCGATAACTAGTATTTCCAAACCATTGTTTACCCCTTAGACCATTTGTGACCCGTGATATGAGTTGTCAACGTTGATCACATGTAGTGAAATTATTTGATCATGATATGTGACACATGCCTACGTTGGTTGGTCATTGTGCATGGTAGCCACATTGTGCCAATACGCACTAAAGATCTTTCCACTTGCTAGTTGATAACTAGTATATCCAAACAATTGTTTCCTCCTCATACCATTTGTGAATTGTATTATGGGTTGTCAATGTTAGCAACACACAGTGAAATAATTTGGTCATGGTCAGTGACATATGCTTACTTTGTTGGTCAATATGCAAGGTAGCCACACCTTGCCACTACTTACTGAAGATACTTGTACTGGATATTGGATACCTAGTGTTTCCAAACCATTGGTTCTCCCTCTGACTAGTTGTGACTCATATTATGAGTTATCAACGTTGACCACACACAGTGGAATTCTTTGGTCATGGTCAGTGACACATGCCTACTTTCGTCGGTCATTGTGCATGGTAGCCAGAACATGCCACTACTTATTGAAGGTATTTGTACTTGGTAGTGGATACCAATTATTCCCAGACCATTGTTTCTCCCTTTTACCGCATGTGAGTTGTATTATGAGTTGACAACGTAGAACACACTGTGAAATTTGTTGGCCATGCTCAGTGACATATGTCTACTTTGGTTGGTCAGTGTGCATGGTAGCCATACCGTGCCACTATTTAGTGAATGTCTTTGTAATTGTTAGTGGATGTACAGTGTTCCCAAACCATTGTTTCCCTCTCTGGCCATTTGTGACTCAAAATTTGGGTTGTCAATGTTAACCACACACAGTGCAATTCTTTGGTCATGGTCAGTGACATATGTCTACTTTGGTTGGTCACTGTGCATGGTAGCCACTGTGTTCCACTACTTATTGACGGTCTTTGTACTTGCTAGTTGATAACTAGTATTTCCAAACCATTGTTTCCCCCTCTACCAATTTGTGGCTCGTATTGTAAGTTGTCAACTTTGACCACACGCAGTGAACTACTTTGGCCATGGTCAGTGACATAAGCCTAATTTGGTTGGTCATTGTGCACGGTCGCCACACCGTGCCACTACACATTGAAGGCATTTGTAATTGCTAGCCGACACCTAGTCTTCCCAAACCGTTGTTTCTCCCGACTCCCATTCGTGTCCCGTATTATGAGTTGTCAACATTGACCACACACATTGATATTCTTTGGACATTACAGGTGACATATGCCTACGTTGGTTGGTCATTGTGCATGGTACCTACACCAAGCAACTAGGTATTGAAGAAAGTTACATTTGCAAGTCAATAACTAGCATTCGCAACCCATTTTCCCCCTCTGAACATGTTTGAATCGTATTATGATTTGTCAACATTGACCACACATAGTGAATTTCTTTGTTCGTGGTTAATGATGTATTCGTACTTTGGTTGGTCATTATGCATTGTAGCCACAACGTGGCACTACTTTTTGAACGTATTTGTACTTACTAGACAGTTCCTAGTGTTCCCAAACCATTGTTCCCCCTCTAACCACCTGTGACTCATGTTATGTGTTGTCAACATTGACCACACATAGTGGAATCCTTTGGTCGTGGTCATTGACATACGCCTAGTTTGGTTGGTCATTGTGCATGGTAGCCATACTGTGTCACTATGTATTGAAGGTCTGTGTACTCAATAGACAATACCTGGTGTTTCCAAACCATTATGTCCCCCCGTATGGCCATTTGTGACTCGGGTTATGAGCTGTCCATGTTGACCAGACACATAGAAACTCTTTGGTCATGATAAGAGTCACATGCCTACTTTTGTTGGTCATTTAGCATGGTAGCCACACCGTGCCACTACTTATTGAGGGTCTTTGTACTTGCTAGTTGATACCTAGTAAGCCACACCATTGTTTCTCCCTCTGACCATTTCTGACTCGTGTTATGAGTTGTCAACGGTGAGTACACATATTGAGATTCTTTGTTCATGGTCAGTGACATATGCCTACATTGGTTGGTCATTATGCTTGGTATCCATGGCGTGCCACTACTTATTAAAAGTCTTTGTACTTGTTAGTCAATAACTAGTGTTCCCCAACCATTGTTTTCCCCAACCATTTTAGACCTGTGTTATGGGTCGTCAATGATGACCACCCATAGTGAAACTCCTTTGGTCATGGTCAGTGACATATGCCTTACTTTGGTTGGTCATTGCCCATGGTAGCCACATGGTGCCACTACTTATTGAGATCCTTGTGCTTGCTAGACGTTAACTAGTGTTTCCAAACCATTGTATGCCCCACCGACCACTTTTGACTCATATTCTGCGTTGTCAACATTGACCACACAATGAAACTCTTTGGTCACAGTCAGTCAAATATGCCTACTTTTGTTGGTCATTGTGCATGGTAGCCACACCTTTCCAGCACTCATTGAAGTTCTTTGTACTTGCAAGTTGATAACTAGTTTCCTCAAACCATTGTTTCCCCCTCTGACCATTTGTGACTTGTACTTGCTAGATGATACCTGTGTTCCTAACCATTGTTTAGGACCATGCACAATAGCTGGTTCTTGTATTCCTAAATCATGTGTAGGACCATGCACAAACAATGCATGCTGGCTTTGGTACCTGTGTTCCTAAATCATTGTTTGTGCATAGTCCGAAACAATGGTCTGGATGATACCTGTGTTCCTTAACCATTGTTTGTGCATGGTAGGTCTTTGTACTTGCTAGATGATACTTGTGATCCTAAACCATTGTTTCCCCCTCTGACCACTTGTGACTTGTACTATGACAGCCAGAGAAAGTAGTTACAAGTCAGAGACAGGTGGAGCAAGTCAGAGACAGGTGGAGCAAGCCAGAGAACGGTGGAGAAAGCAAAAGAAAGGTGGAGCAAGCTAGATAAAGGTACAGCAAGCCAGAGAAAGGTGGGGAAAGCCGGAGAATGGTGGAGCAAGCCAGATAACAGTAGAGCAATCATAAGAATGGTGAAGCAAAGTAGCAAACAGTGGAGCAAGCCAAAGAACTGAGGAGCAAGTAAGCGAATGGTGGAGCAAGCCATAGAACGATGGAGCAAGCCAGAGAATGGTTGAGCAAGCCAGAGAACGGTGGAGCAAGCCACAGAATGGAGGAGCAAGCTAGAGAACGATGGAGCAAGACAGAGAAAGCTGGAGCAGGCCAAGGAAAGGTGGAGAGAGCAAGAGAAAGTTGGAGCAAGCCAGAGAAAGGTGAAGAAGCCAGAGAAAGGTTGCGTAAGCTGGAGAATGGTGGAGCAAGCCAGAGAAAAGCGGAGCAAGCCAGACAATGGCAGAGCAAGCCAGAGAACAGAGGAGCAAGCCAGAGAACGGTTGAGCAAGCTAGAGAATGGTGGAGGAAGCCAGAAAAATGTGGAGAAAGCCAGATCACGGTAGAGCAAGTCAAAGAACAGTGGAGCAAGCCAGAGAAAGGTGGAGCAAGCAAGAGAACGTTGGAGCAAGTCAGGGGACGGTGGAGCAAGCCAGAGAATGGTAGAGCAAGCCAGAGAACCGTGAAGCAAGCCAGAAAACGGTGGAGAAAGCCAGATAATGGTGGAGCAAGCCAGAGAAAGGTCGAGGAAGCCATAGAATGGTAGAGGAAGCCAGGGAAAGGTGGACCAGGCCAGAGAAAGGTGGAGCAAGCCACAGAAAGGTGGAGCAAAGTAGAGAAAGATGGAGCAAGCCAGAGAGCGGTGGAGCAAACCAAAGAACGATGGAGCAAGCCAGAGAACAGTGGAGCAAGCCAGAGATCAGTAGAGCAAGCTGAAGAAACGTGGAGCAAGCTAGAGAACGGTTGCTCAATCCAAAGAAAGGCGGAGCAAGCAAGAGAACAGTGGAGCAAGCCAGAGAAAGTTCAAGCAAGCCAGAGAACGGTGGTGCAGGCTAGACAACGGTGGAGCAAGCCAGAGAACGGCGGAGCAATCTAGAGGAAGGTGGAGAGAGCCAGAGAACAGTAGAGCGATCGAGAGAACGGTGGAGCAAGCCAGAAAACATTGGAGCAACCTAGAGAAAGGTGGAGCAAGCCAGAGAAAAGTGGAGCAAGCAAGAGAAAGGTAGAGCAAGCTAGAGAACAGTGGAGCAAGCCTGAGAACGGTGGAGCAAGCCAAATAACGGTGGATTAAGCCAGAGAACGGTGGAGCAAGCCAAATAACGGTGGAATAAGCCAGAGAACGGTGGAACAAGCCAGAGAACAGTGGAGCAAGCCAAAGAAAGGTGGAGCAAGCCAGAGAAAGTTGGAGCAAGCCAGGGAATGGTGCAGCAATGCAGAGAACGGTGGAGCAAGCCAGAGAAATGTCCAGCAAGCCAGAGAAAGGTGGAGCAAGCAAGAGAAAGGTGGAGCAAGCAAGAGAAAGGTGGAGCAAGCCAGAGAAACGTGGAGCGAGCCAGAAAACAGTCGAGCAACAGAGCGAAAGGTTGAGCAAGCAAAAAAATGGTGGAGCAAGCCAGGGAAAGGCGGAGCAAGCCACATAACGGCGTAGCAAGCCAGAGAACGGTGGAGCAATCAAGATAATGGTGGAGCAAGGCAGAGGAAGGTGGAGGAAGCCAGAGAATGGTGGAGCAAGCCAGCGAAAGGTGCAGCAAGCGAGAGAATGGTGGAGCAAGCCAGAGAAAGGTCGAGCAGGCTAGAGAAAGGTCAAGCAAGCAAGAGAATGGTGGAGTAAACCAAATGCAGATCAGACAATCGTGGAGCACACCATAGAAAGCTGGAGCAATCCAGAAACGTTGGAGCAAGTTAGAGAACATTGGAGCAAGCCAGAAAATGGTGGAGCAAGCCAGAGACTAGGGGAGCAATCCAGAGAGCGCTGGAGCAAGCCAGAGAACAATGGAGCAAGCCACATAACAGTAGAGCGAGAAAGAGCAAGGTGGAGAAAGCGAGAGAAAGGTGGAATAACGAGAGAACGGCGTGGCAAGCCACATAACGGTGGACCAAGGAAGAGAATGGTGGAGCAAGGCAGAGAATGGTGGAGCAAGCCGGAGAGAGTTAGAGCAAGCCTGAGAAAGGTGGAGCATGCCCGAGAAAGGTAGAGCAAGGCAGAGAACAATGGAGCAAGCGAGAGAACGATGGAGCCAGCCAGAGAACGGTGGAGCAAGCCAGAAAATGGTGGAGCCAGCCAGAGAATGGTGGAGCAAGCCAGAGAATGGTGGAGCAAATCCGAGAACGGTGAAGCAAGCAAGAGAAAGGTGGAGCAAGCCAGAGAAAGTGGAGCAAGCCAGAGAATGGTGGAGCACGTTAAAGAACGGTGGAGCAAGCCAGATAACAATGGAGCAAGCCAGCGAATGGTGGAGCAATCCAGATAATGGTGGAGCAAGCCAGAGAATGATGGAGCAAGCCATTGAAAGGAGGAGCAAGCCAGAGAAAGGTGGGGCAAGCCAGAGAAAGGCGGAGCAAGCAAGAGAACGGTAGAGTAAGCCTGAGAAAGGTGGAGCAAGCCAGAGAAGGGTGGAGCAAGACGGAGATTGTTGGAGCAAGCCAGACAACGGTGGAGCAAGCCAAAGAACGGTGGAGCAAGCCAGAGAGCAGTGGAGCAAGCCAGAGAACAATGGAACAAGCCAGAGAATGATGGAGCAAGTCCTAGAATGAGGGAGCAGGCCAGAGAACAGTGGGACAAGGCAGAGAACAGTGGAGCAAGGCAGAGAACAATGGAGCAAGCCAGAGAACGGCGGAGAAAGCCAGAGAAAGGTCGAACAAGCCAGAGAATGGTGGAGCAAGCCACATAATGGTAGAGCAAGGCAGAGAAGGGTTGAGCAAGGCAGACAATGGCGGAACAAGTGGTACTCCATTTTTTGTCGCGCTCATCATTGTTTCGCGATGTCGCTTCACTTCCGCGCCTTCCATGTTGTCCTCCACACATCTCCTCCTTCTGCACACCATAAGACTTCCTCCCACATTGACCATGACACAATATCACAATTGATCACTCACAAGTGGTCTTTGCTCCCTTCACATCACCCCTCTGACATGGCAATTCCGCGGAACTCCATCACCCCCTCCCGGAACACCCCTACTCCGCAGATTTTGCTTCCCCCTAGTGTGCCTGACATGGCGATTCCGTGGGTGCACACATGGTCCACTTCCACAGCCCCTCTTTTGCGGGTTTGGCTTCCCCTTAGTGTCTCTAATATGGTAATTCCGCGGATACACACATGGCCTACTTCTGCAGCCCCCTTTCTGCGGATTTGGCACCCTCTACGCCCCTGAAACAGGCCCATTCTGCAGTCCCACCCCTTAGTCACATTGGCAACACCCTTATTGCGGATTCCATCACTCCTCTCAAGCATACAACATGGCGAATCCGCGGAACCAAGACAGAGACACAGAAATCATGCAATGGAGGCACAATAACCTTCCTTCCGCTCTCTCGAGAGTTGTCCAAGGGCCACCCATCCACTTCCGCGGTCACTTGGGCACTCCTCCACGGTCCTTGCTTGTGAGTGGTTCCGCGGAACACCTTTTATCATCTTTGGAGTCTTTGGACTCACTCGCGGATTCCATTATGACAAAGTACTGAGATGAGGGAGAGAGAGAGGCAAGGTTGTGATGTAATGAGCTTGATTAACTCAACTCATGTCAACTGAAAACAAGTCCACAAGCCCAAATTCCAACACCACACTGATGCAACAAAGCCCATTATGTAGTCCGCTACACCCTTCCCCGTCGCGTTGCGGCCCCTTTGCATTCACACCCATTACCACCACTACTTGATTCCCATCCGCAAAGCAAGTGCCACCATTGCTTCCTCCTTGCTTGTCGTGCCGCCTCCCGCCACTTCTTGGTCTTCGCGCCTTGTGGTTCCCGCCATTCTTGGTCCGGTTGTCTTCCCGCGTCTTGTACAACACTTCTGCACCTTGTGTGACCCCTTTCTCTGTCTGCACCACTTGTGCCTCTTGTTCCGCCCTCACACGCCTCTCCTCTAGATACCAAATCCGCGGATACACATGGAGGCCTCTTTCTGCACCCCTCTTATCCACACAAGTGACTCCAACACCATCAGAAACGTGGCAAATCCGCAGGTCAACATCATGGCAGCTTTCTGCCTCTTCCGCGGCATTGTAACATGCCCCTCTGTTGTTAGTGGCAAGGCAATTCCGCGGGTTAGGAACCCAGCACCATTCCGCGGCACTTCCTCATCACCTTAGCCACAAAACACCCTCCCAAACATGCCCATTCCGCTCCTGACCATCATGGCACGTTTTCACGCCCTCCGCGCACCCAAAACTGGCTCCGATAGCATCCCAAACAACCCAAATCCACGGCTGAACCTTGCACCGTGTTTTGAGGCCTTCCACGGACCCCAAAGTCACCCAAATTCCCCTCTTAAGATGCCTTATTCGCAGACACACCCCCTGCCCTTGTTTTGCCTCTTCCGCGAAACCCCAGATATGAAGCCATTGTTACTGAACACCCAATTCCGCGGGTCTACCACCAGGCACAATTCCAGCCTTCCCCACACCCAAAAACAACCCAACACAAGCCCACAAGGATGTCCATTCCGCCCCTCCACCATGAGGATCAATTGTGGCTCTCTCCTCTTGCCCAAAGAACACCCCTCACTTGCCTCAACTCCATCGCGGAAGTCCATGACTCCATCTTCCTCACGGAAGATTTGCGTGCACGGCAGATTTCATGTAAACAGCAAGTCGGAGAAAGGTAGAGCAAGCCAGAGAAAGGTGGAGCAAGCCAGAGAAAGGTGGAGCAAGGCAGAGAACAGTTGAGCAAGCCAGAGAATGATGGAACAAGTCAGATAACAATGGAGCAAGCAAGCGAACTGTGGAGCAAGTCAGAGAACGGTGGAGCAAGCCAGAGAACAGTGATCAAGCCAAATAATGGTGGATTAAGCCAGAGAACGGTTGAGCAAGCCAGAGAACAGTGGAGCAAGTCAAAAAAAGGTGGAGCAAGCCATAGAAAGGTGGAGCAAGCCGGGGAATGGTGGAGCAATGCAGAGAACGGTGGAGCAAGCCAGAGAAAGGTGGAGCAAGCCAGAGAAAGATGGAGCAAGCAAGAGAAAGGTGGAGCAAGCCGGAATAACATGGAGTGAGCCAGAGAACGGTTGAGCAACACAGCAAAAGGTTGAGCAAGCAAGAAAATGGTGGAGCAAGCCAGAGAAAGGCGGAGCAAGCCACATGATGGTGTAGCAATTCAGAGAACGGTGGAGCGAGCAAGATAATGGTGGAGCAAGCCAGAAGAAGGTGGAGGAAGCGAGAGGACAGTGGAGAAAGCCAGCAAACGGTGCAGCTGTTGGCTCTAGTGGGTATGGAGGCACCCTCAAGGATGCCTAGCTCTCAGTGATACACGCTACCAAGGTTTGGGCAGCCAATGGACACCAATGGTGAAGGGTGTGGAGCACAAGGATCACGGATATGAGTGGGCAGAACTTGTCGCATTCAGTAGATCTGAATCGAAACATGTTTTTGTTACTTAGCATAGTGACATTACATCATTATAGCCTGTCATCTAAGCTTTCCAACGCATCCAAGCACCCCCAAAATGGAGCAGTAGAGCCACTGCTATGACCGTCAAAGCAACCCTTGGTCGAGCCGCCCACCTGGCCTTGCACTCTAGGCAACGAGAGGCGCTTTGACGATGACCCGTCGAAGCGCTTTTCTTCGCCCATAAGTCAACGAGAAGTTCATCCTGGTCAAGAAGGTCCTTATGGTCACCTCATTCATGCCCCTGGTGCATTTGGAGGCCATTGAGAATGAACTCGGATCCCTGGCAGTGGAATATTCCGCCACCCATGGCGGGTACCAGATTCCACCCACCCAACACCCGTTCTTCGGGCTAGGCTAACTTTCTGAATACTCACTCAAATTGAGCGATTCAAAGCTCGATCCTGCATGGAAAAATCCAAGCAATCGAAATCTAAATTCAGATGAGGTGTTCGATAACTCCTCAGTGGTCAAACCAGGGAGTACGATTAACGGCACTCATGGCAAGGGGCACACCATGTCAACAATCTCCCCCTTGCACCGCAGACTTGATGCCCTGTCCTTGGAACCTGTAGCATCTTTAAACCTCACAGCGCAAACTGAGCTCCATGCAGCTCGCGTTGTGCCTGTCCTTGGGCTGTGCCTTGGTCATGGCATCGGCAAGCATGCGCTTAGTTCCACAATGCACAATAGCCGTATCTCCCTTCGCCACCAAGTCCCACGCATAGTGATGCCGGATCTCGATGTGCTTGGTCCTCCTGTGTAGCACCGGGTTCTGGGTCAGGCTGACGGCACTCATGTTGTCAACGTTGAGCACCATTGGCTTCCTTTGCGGCATGCCTATCTCCTTTAACAGCTGACGCATCCACACCGCCTCCTTTGCGGCTTCCGCGAGCGTGATGTACTCCGCTTTGGTGCTGGACAGTGCAACACAGTCTTGCTTCCTACTTGCCCATGAAACTGCTGCACCATCAAGTACAAAAACATACCCCGATGTTAATTTTCTGTCATCCACATCACCAGCCCAGTCCGCATCCGAGTAGCCGACCAACTCGAGGGAGTCATCACGCGCTCTCCCTTCAAACACGAGCCGCGCCTGTTTTGTCGCCTTGAGATAGCGGAGGATCCGCTTCACCGCTTGCCAATGCAACGGCCCGAGTTCAGCAACGTAGCAGCTCACTTGGCCCTCCGCGAAGGCCAGGTCGGGCCGCGTCGCCACCACAGCGTATATGATGCTCCCCACTACGGACTGGTATGGCACACCTGCCATCTCATCCTTCTCCTCGTCCGTGCTCGGGCCCATGCTTGAGCTCAGCTCACACGTGGTGGTCATGGGAATGCCAATGGGGTTGCACTCCTCCATGTTGTAGCGGCGGAGCACCTCTTGCACGTACTTTGCCTGCCCCATCTTGAGCGTGCGTGCCTTGCGGCCCCTCTTGATGGCGACACCGAGGTAGTACTGGAGCTTGCCAATGTCGGTCATTTTGAACCGACCGCCGAGCTGCCGCTTGAGGTTCACCAACTCCTCCATTTCCGATGACACAAGGATGAGGTCATCCACGTAGAGGACCACAATCTGGTGCAACCCCGGCTGCTTTTGCACGTACACGCTTTGATCTGCTTTGCAGCGCTTGAAGCCAAGCTCGGCCATGAAGCCGTCCCTTTTCAGGTACCACATGAGTGACGCTTGCTTCAGCCCGCAGAGCGCCTTGCAAAGCCGGCACACCTTTCCCGGCGGCGCGTCCACCCCCTCCGGCACTTCCATGAGGACCTCCTTGTCCAGGTTGGCGTTGAGAAATGCGGTTTTCACGTCCATTTGGTAGACTTTGTAGTCGCGCGCCGCCGCCACCGAGAGGATGGAACGGATGGAGGCGAACTTCACCACCGGTGCGAAGGTTTCTTCGTAGTGTTCACCCTTTCGTTGGGCGTACCCCTTCGTCACCAGCCGTGCCTTGTACCGCTCTACCTTCCCCACCTTGGTGAGCTTCTTCTCGAAGATCCACTTGGAGTTGATGATTTTTGCGCCCTCTGGTCTGTCAATCAGCTGCCAAGTGCCGTTCTCTTCGTGGGAGGCAAGTTCAGGTTTTATGGCTCTCTCCCACTCAGCCCCATGCTTCTGCTGCAATGCCTCCTTGGTGGTTTCGGGCTCCTCTTACACAAAGAACGCTCAAGCAAACCCAGTCCAGGTGCCCTGTGCAGCATCGTACCGTTTTGCCGTCCTTCTTGCGCGTCCGCTTCTCCGGGGCTGCTGTTGTTGAGGCTGCTGCTACTGCTGTCCCTGCTACTGCTGCTGCTACTGCTGCCCTCTTGCGGCACCACTTGCACCGCTGGCCTGCTCCCCCTCTCTCGGGGACCGTGGAGATGCGGGCTCATTCCTCGCCTCCTCGTTCAGCTCCACTGCTGCCGGCGCTTCAAACGCATCGTCTGACTCGGCTGAATGAAAATCAGCCGCTCCCCCATCCCCCGGATGGTTATCGCCGGTTGGAGCCGATGGGACGTCACCCTCTTTTGCGTCCTCCGGCGTCTCCTCCTCGAGGAGTGGCAGCCACTCCGCCCCCTTGGAGAGATCCGCGTCCTTGTCCGTCCAACGACTCTCCTTGTCAAACGTGACGTCGTGACTCTTCACGATCTGCTGCCTCCGCGGGTCAAAGAGCCGGTACGCCATGCTCCCACTCTCACACCCGACAAAGATGCACCGGCAAGTCCGCGGGTCCAGCTTGCCCCGCCCCTCCCGTGCATGCACAACAGCATGTGCAACACAACCAAAAGTGCAGAGGTGTGCCATAGTTGGCTTCCTCCCGCTCCACACTTCTTGTGGCGTCTTCCACACCTTGGACTCCACGTCTTTTAGCGGCTTTGTCGGCGTCAGGTTCATGATGTACGCCGCTGTCTATGCCCCCTCGCCCCAGTACCACTGCGCGAGGCCGGCATCGCTCAACATGGAACGGACCATGTTGAGGATGGTGCGGTTCGCCCTCTCGGCAACGCCGTTCTGCTGCAGAGAGTGTGGCGTCGTTTTCTGCCACGCGATCCCTTTGTTCTTCATCCATGCCGAGCAGCCCTCGTACTTGCCACCGTTGTCGCTCCGGAACGCCTTCACCTTCAACTCCATTTGCCGCTCCACAGCCGCCACAAATTCCTGCATGCATGACTGGACATCGCTCTTCCTCTTGATGATGTATAGGTAGAGTTTGCGGCTGTGGTCGTCGATGAAGGTGACGAAGTAGCGTGCTTCACCAATGGAGGGCTCAAACAGTCCACACACATCCGTGTGCACCACCTCCAACTTTGCTGATGCACGCGTCCCTTTGCCATCAAACGGCTGCCGTGTCGCCTTGCCCACTACGCATGGCTCGCACACAGCATTCCTGGCTGCATCGAGGCCTTTGACCTCAAGGCACCGCACCACTTCATTCTTTGCCATATCCCTCACAATTGAGGGAGCGATGTGACATAGGCGGCGGTGCCATAGGTCCAGATGTCCTTCATCCTTTGTCAGGAGTTTGACGGCGTCAGTCCTTACCGCATCGGCAAGGACCTTGGTGCGAAGAAGGTACAGGTTGTTAACGATGTTTTGTTCATCCACCGGAAAGGGGGAGATGCAAGGAAAGCCTGGGGTCAGGATCACTGAAAGCGGTCGATGGATGATCCGATGACCATCGACAGAGGAAAAGAAAATACAAAAGGAGCAGTTCAACTCTGGGGAGTGACGGGGCGTGAAGGAAGATATTGCGGCGGACAACAGAACCTGACCAGACCTGCTGAGAGGAAAGGAAAGCGGCCTGAGGCTGGCTTGATGGTATCGGGGCCGCGTCCAAACCTCGAATAGAGGAGCGGAACCCGAGACGCCTTATCCAAGGGCGTTTTGATGTGCGAGCCGCGAAAGGGGCCAGCCAAGGGGGGGGGGGNNNTGCGGCGGACAACAGAACCTGACCAGACCTGCTGAGAGGAAAGGAAAGCGGCCTGAGGCTGGCTTGATGGTATCGGGGCCGCGTCCAAACCTCGAATAGAGGAGCGGAACCCGAGACGCCTTATCCAAGGGCGTTTTGATGTGCGAGCCGCGAAAGGGGCCAGCCAAGGGGGGGGGGGAGGGAGGGGGAGGTCTGGGAAGGATCATGCAAAGAAAGGATAAGAGAAGAAGAACAGGAGGAGATTCGACTGTTGTCTGTCGAATAAACGGCCGACTGACTGCCGACACTGAAGACCGCTAAGACGCTTGGACCCGATGCCAGTGGCCCTGAATTGAGTGCCCCTACAACCGACTCCTGACCCGATCCCGGTGTGGGAGACGAGTCTAGCGGCCACCAGCACGACTGAGAGATTTCTGCCCCTCAAGTAATCCAGACCATAGAGCGCGACCCGTGTCAAGTCTCGCGACAAGCTAGAATAGAGAAGTTAGAGTAGGCAGAGTGCGTGTGAGTGCGTGTGAGTGCGTGTGAATACGTGTGAGTGTGTCTGTGAGTGTGTGTGTGAGTGTGTGTGAGTGTGTGTGTGTGTGTGTGTGCGTGAGTGTACAACCATCCCCTGATTGGAAGGCCGCTTCTTGAGGAGTATACAACGGAGCTGTCATGGGTTGGCCCTGAATTCCCGCGGGAGCTCCAGCCGCCCAGCTCAAGCAGAGCCGCCCGAGACTCGCTGGTAACCTTCTACGCCATCTGCAACTGCTCCAATGTACCTCATCGGCTGGGTGCGTAGACAGTGCTGGGAGTGATGCAATGGTCGCATCATCCGGCTGGTGGGGCCCTGGAGCAGTTCTGACAACCGTGGCTCCAAAGACTTCCCCGTGACGACAAACCCCACCCTGCAGAGAGTTGGCAGGAGGTGGCCCGTGACGTCAGATGACGCGCCGCAGAAGCTGCTGAAGAACGGGCCGAGGTGTTCCGGGCCTACCAGCGGTATCGACAAGAGCTCTTTCGTCTGCGGGAGCACGACCTGACACGCGCTAGCTCTCATGCAGGTCGATGCGTGGATGGACCGCTAGAGTTGTGTCGCGCCTCCCCGCAGACGAGCAAGCAAGGCGGTGTGAGCCGCATTGTGTTCTTGCTGGAACCAGCTCCGACCGACGATCCGTCGACTCAGGAGGCCTACGGTTTGCGCATGCTGCTGGGTGACATGTAGAGGAGGGGTTGCATGTCTAGTGAAGGGGTGTTGGATGTGTGTGTGTTCATGGACTGTTCATGGACTAAAAGCAACCAAGTTTGATTGTTCACATTGCTTTATTTTTGTCAGTAGGATAACTTGATGGACATCATCTCATCCGGTGAATGATTGCCCGTTGGTGGTGAAATGGTGAGAAAGAGCATGGTCAGAATAACCACAGTGATGTTCAGCTTACCCTACGTATAACATCAGGAGGGAATGTATTACCAGAATTGGAGTCATACGGCGGATAATTGCTTGCCAATGGTGGAACACTGGTGAACTGATCTAGTATAGTTGTAGAGTTGAACTGGTCAATGGTGACTGGTTAGGATCAGGGACATGTGTGACCTATTTCCCGCATCATACGGTGAATAATTTGTTGAGTAAGTGAGAGTGACAATACGCGGGAAAGAAGTCAGAAAAAGAGCAACGTAGAATGTGAAATGGATAGCGCAGTGTGAACCGTGGCTGAGAGCTAAACCATGCTTGCTGTCAGACCCAATTCTGGCCGATGGCGGAAAAGGGTATAACACAGGTCCTCCTCCCTCTTGCCACGCGCAATCACCTAGCCATCTCCCTCCTTCCGGATGATAGCCTCTTTCTTGTTGAAGAGTACCTCAAGCCCCTTGTCGGTAAGGTGACTCACTGACAGCATGTTTGCCCCAAAGTTGGGCATGTGGAGCACGTCGTACATGGTGCACGGAATGACTTTCCCGTTCACCACCGACTCAATGCGAACATTGCGTTCGCCCGCGGCCAACTCTGTTTTGTCGTTGGCCACTGTCATGCGGCGCTCGGTGCCACCGTAGGTGACGAACGCCGCCCGGTTGCTTTGTGTGTGGCGTCCTGATCCGGAGTCAATCATCATGACTTCCGAATCTGTCAAGTCGGTAGACTCCCTGGCCATCGTGGCTTGGGTGTCCTTCTTCCTGCCCTCCCCGGGCTCGTCCGAATTTTTGTTGCGGCAGTTAAGTGCATAGTGGCCCTGTTTGCCACAGTTGTAGCACCCCCCTTTGTTGTCACCTTTCTTGGTGCCCTGCTTGGCATCCTTCCCCTTCTTGCCTCCCCCTCCACCTTGAGGGCGACGGCATAGGCGGAACTTGATGTTTCCCCGCTCTCTCTCCCACCACCCCGCATCCATTCGTTGCGGACGTACTCAGCCACCTTCAGGTACTTCAGCTCATCGGCGGACCAGCCGCCTACGACGGTGATCACGGGACACCAACTGTCCGGCAAGGCCAGAAGGAGGATCATAGCTTGCAGCTGAGGGTCAACCTTCCACCTGGTGGCTACGCACTTGGCAGTAAGGGACTCAATCTGCTGCAGGATCTCCATGATGTCGTCGCCTTCGTTGGCTCGGAGGATGACGAGCCTCTTGAAGATGAAGAGTTGGTTAGCGAGGTTGGTGGACTGGTAGATGGTGCAGAGTTTCTTCAAGGTCTTTGCGGCCTTTGTGCATCCTTGAATCAGTGCGCGCTGCGGCGGAGCTAGCGCTAACACCAACAATGCAAGCGCCTTCTTGTTGTGCGTCTTGTACTTGTCCACTTCCTCCGGCGTCGCGGTATCTGGAGGCGCGGTCTCTTCACCGTTGACCAGCTCAAGTAGGCCCTTGTCATCGAGGTAGACCTCAAACTGCCACCTCCACAAAGGGAAGTCGTTCCCATCAAACTTGGAGACGGCGCCGATGCTCTCTTGCTCGGTCGTTGCCATGGCGCACGGCGGTAGCGTGAAATTTGAAGAGCTAGGGTCCTTCTCGGCAGGTGGGCCCATAACCCTTTGTTGGCTCTAGTGGGTGTGGAGGCACCCTCAAGGATGCCTAGCTCTCAATGATACATGGTACCAAGGTTTGGGCAGCCAATGGACACCAATGGTGAAGGGTGTGGAGCACAAGGATCAGGGATATGAGTGGGCAGAACACATCGCATTCAGTAGATCTGAATTGAAACACATTTTTGTTAGTTAGCATAGTGAGATTATATAAGATCCTTATAGCCTGTGATCTAAGCTTTCCAACGCATACAAGCACGCCCAAAACGGAGCAGTAGAGCCCCTGCTACGGCCATCAAAGTAACCCTTCGTGGAGCCGCCCACCTGGCCTTGCACTCTAGGCAACGGGAGGCGCTTCGACGACGAACCCTTGAAGCTCTTTTCTTCGCCCATAAGTCAACAAGAAGTTCATCCTGGTCAAGGATATTCTTATGGTCACCTCATTCATGCCCCTGGTGCATTTGGAGGCCATTGAGAATGAACTCGGATCCCTGGCGGTGGAATATCCCGCCACCCATGGCAGGTACCAGATTCCACCCACCCAACACCCGTTTTTCTGCGTAGGGTAACTTTCTGAATACTCACTCAAATCGAGCAATTCAAAGCTTGATCCTGTATAGAACAAATCAACAAATGCAAATCTAACTTCAGATCAGGTGTTTGACCACTCCTCATTGGTCAAACCAGGGAGTACGATGGATGGCACTCATGGCAAGGGGCACACCATGTCAACAGCAGCAAGCCAGAGAACGGTGGGGCAAGCCAGAGAAAGGTCCAGCAGGCTAGAGAAAGGTCAAGCAAGCAAGCAAATGGTGGAGTAAACCAGATGCAGATCAGAGAATGGTGGAGCACACCATAGAAAGGTGGAGCAATCCAGAAACGTTGGAGAAAGTTAGAGAACATTGGAGCAAGCCAGCAAACGGTGGAGCAGGCCAGAGACTAGGGGAGCAATCAAGAGAGCGGTGGAGCAAGTCAGATAACAATGGAGCAAGCCATACAACAGTGGAGCAGGCAAGAGGAAGGTGGAGAAAGCAAGAGAAAGGTGGAATAACCTGAGAACGGCAGGGTAAGCCACATAACGGTGGAGCAAGGGAGAGTTTGGTGGAGCAAGGCAGAGAATGGCGGAGCATGCTGGAGAAAGGTAGAGCAAGCCTGAGAAAGGTGGAGCATGCCAGAGAAAGGTAGAGCAAGGCAGAGAACAATGGAGCAAGCAAAAGAACAGCGGAGACAGCTAGAGAACGGTGCAGCAAGCCAGAAAACGGTTGAACCAGCCAGACAACGGTGCAGCAAGCCAAAGACTGGTGGAGCAAACCAGAGAACGGTGGAGCAAGCAAGAGAAATGTGGAGCAAGCCAGAGAAAGTGGAGCAAGCCTGAGAATGGTGGAGCAAGCCAGAGAACGATGGACCAAGCCAGAGAACGGTGGAGCAACCCAGATAATGGCGGAGCAAGCCAGACAATGATGGAGCAAGCCATTGAAAGAAGGAGCAAGCCACAGAAAGGTGGAGCAAGCCAAAGAAAGGTGGAGCAAGCAAGAGAACGGTGGACTAAGCCTGAGAAAGGTGGAGCGAGCCAGAGAAGGGTGGAGCAAGACGGAGATTGTTGGAGCAAGTCAGACCATGGTGGAGCAAGCCACAGAACAGTGGAGCAAGCCAGAGAACAGTGGTGCAAGCCAGAGAACAATGGAATAAGCCAAAGAACGATGCAGCAAGTCCTAGAATGGGGGAGCAGGCCAGAGAACAGTGCGGCAAGGCAGAGAACAATGGAGCAACTCAGAGAACAATGGAGCAAGCCAGAGAACGATGGAGAAAGCCAGAGAAAGGTGGAACAAGCCAGAGAAAGGGGGAGCAAGCCACACAATAGTGGAGCAAGGCAGAGAAGGGTGGAGCAAGGCAGACAATGGCGGAGCAAGCCGGAGAAAGGTAGAGCAAGCCAGAGAAAGCTGGAGCAAGCCAGAGAAAGGTGGAGGAAGGCATGGAACAATTGAGAAAGCCAGAGAACAATGAAACAAGTCAGATAACAATGGAGCAAGCAAGAGAACGGTGGAGCAAGTCAGAGAACGGTGGAGCAAGCCAGAGAACGGTGGAGCAAGCCATAGAACGGTGGAGCAAGCCAGAGAACGGTGGAGCAAGCCAGAGAATGGTGGAGAAATCCACAGAAAGTGGAGCAAGCCAGAGAACGGCAGAGTATGCAAGAGAACGGTAGAGCAGGCCACAGAACATTGGAGCAAGCCAGAGAATGGTGGAGCAATCCAGATAATCGTGGAGCAAGCTAGAGAATGGTGAAGCAAGCCATTGAAAGGAGGGGCAAGCCATACAAAGGTGGAGCAAGCCAGAGAAAGGTGGAGCAAGCCAGAGAAAAGTGGAGCAAGCAGGAGAATGGTGGAGCAAGCCAGGGAACAATGGAGCAAGCCAGAGAAGAGTGGAGCAAGCCGGATAACAGTGGAGCAAGCCAAAGTACAAAGGACCAAGTCCAAGAATGGTGGAGCAGGCTAGACAATGGTGGAGGAAGCCAGAGACTGGTGGAGCAAACCAGACAATGGTGGGGCAAGCCAGAGAACGGCGGAGCAAGAAAGAGAACGATGGATCAATCCAGAGAACCGTGGATGAAGTAAGAGAATGGTGGAGCTAGAAAGAAAATGCCAGAACAAGCCAGAGATTGGTGGAGCAATTCAGAGAACAATGGAGCAAAACAGAGAAAGGTGGAGCAAGGCAGAGAAAGCTGAAGCAAGCAAAAGAAAGGTGAAGCAATCCAGAGAAAGGTGGAGCAAGCCAGAGAAAGATGGAGCAGGCCAGAGAATTGTGGAGCAGATCAGATATCAGTGGAGCAAGCCAGAGAATGGTGGAGCAAGCCAGAGAAAGGTGGAGCAAGCAAGAGAGAGGTGGAGCAAGCCAGAGACATGTGAAGCAAACCAGAGGAAGGGAGGGGAAGCCAGAGAACAATGGAGCAAGCCAAAGAAAGGTGGAGCAAGCCAGAGAAACGTGGAGCAAGCCATAGAAAGGTGGAGCAAGCCAGAGAATCGTGGAGGAAGCCAGTGAACGGTGGAGCAAGCCAGAGAACAGTAGAGCAAGCTTGAGAATGGTGGAGTAAGCCACAGAAAGTGGAGCAAGCCAGAGAACAGTAGAGCATGTTAGAGAAGAATAGAACATGCCACAGAACAGTGGAGCAAGCCATAGAATTCTAGAGCAAGCAAGATAATGGTGGAGCAAGCCATATAATGATGGAGCAAGCCATTGAAAGGAGAAGAAAGCTAGAGAATTATGAAGCAAGCCAGGGAAAGGTGGAGAAAGCCAGAGTATGGTGGAGCAAACCAGAGAACGGTGGACAAGGCCAGAGAATGGTGGAGGAAGCAAGAGAAGAGTGGAGCAAGCCAGATAACGGTGGAGCAAGCCAAAGAACGACGGAGCAAGTCCGAGAATGGTGGAGCAGGCCAGACAACGGTAGAGAAAGTAAGAGAATGGTGGCGCAAACCAGAGAATGGTGGGGCAATTCAGAGAACGGTGGATCAAGCAAGAGAACAGTAGAGCAAGCCATAGAAAGGTGGATGAAGCAAGAGAATGGTAGAGCCCAAAAGCAAATGGCAGAGCAAGGCAGAGAACGGTGGAGCAAGCCAGAGAACAATGGAGCAAGCCAGAGAAAGGTAGAGCAAGCCAGAGAAAGCTGAAGCAAGCAAGAGAAAGTTGTAGCAAGCCAAAGAAAGGTGGAGCAAGCTCGAGAAAGATGGACCAGGCCAGAGAACGGTGGAGCACTTCAAAGAACGGTGGACCAAGCCAGGGAACGGTGGAGCAAGCCAGAGAACGGTGGAGCAAGCCAGAGAAAGGTGTAGCAAGCCAGAGAAAGGTGGAGCAAGGCAGAGAAAGGTGGAGCAGGCCAAAGAACGGTTGAGCAAGCCAGATAGAGGTGGGTCAAGCCAGAGAACGGTGGAGCAAGCAAAAATAAAGTGGAGCAAGCCAAAGGAAGGTGGAGCAAGCCAGAGAATGGTGGAGCAAGTCAGAGAACGGTGGAGCAAGCCAGAGAATGATGGAGCAAGCCAGGGAACAATGGAGCAAGAATGAGAACAATGGAGGAAGCCAAAGAAAGGTGTAGCAAGCCGGAAAAAGGTGGAGCAAGCCAGAGAAAGGCGGAGCAAGCCAGAGAACGGTGGAGCAAGCAAGAGCAAGGTGGATCAAGCCAGAGAATGGTGGAGCAAGCAAAAAAACAGTGGAGCAAGCAAGAGAACGCTGGAGCAAGCCTGAGAATAGTAGAACAAGCCAGGAAAATGTGGAGAAAGCCAAAGAGCGGTGGAGCAAGCTAGTGAACCGTGGAGCAAGCCAGAGAACAGTGGAGCAATGCAGAGAATGATGTAACAAGCCAAGGAATGGTTAAGCAAGTCAGAGAAAGGTGGAGCAAGCTGGATAACAGCAGAGCAAGCCAGAGAATAGTAGAGGAAGCCATAGAATGGTTGAGTAATAAAGACAAAGGTGGAGCAAGCCATAGGAATTTCGAGCAAGCCAGTGACCAATGGTGCAAGCTTGAGAGCGGTGGAGCAAGCCAGAGAATGAAGGAGCAAGCCAGAAACGGTGGTGCAAGCTAGATAACGGTGGAACAAGCCAGCAAATGGTGGAGCAAGTCATAAACATTGGAGGAAGCCAGAGAACTGTGGGGTAAGCCAGAGAACAGTAGAGCAAGCGAGAGAGTGGTGGAGCAAGCCAGAGAACGGTAGAGCAAGTTAAAGAGTGGTGGAGCAAGCAAGAGGACGGTAGAGCAAGCCGAGAACGGTTGGAAACGCAAGAGAACAGTGGAACAAGCCAGAGAAAGGTAATGCAAGCCAGATAAAGCTGGAGCAAGCTAGAGAACGGTGGTGCAACTCAGAGAATAATGGTACAAGCAAGAGAACAATGGAACAAGCTAGAGAAAGGTGGAGCAGGCCAGAAAGAGGCGTTGCAAACAAGAGAAAGGTGGAGCATGTCAGAGAAATGTGAAGCAAGCTAGAGAAATGTGGAGCAAGCCAGAGAACAATGAAGCAAGGCAGAGAACGGTAGAGCAAGCCAGAGAACAGTGGAGCAATCTGGATAATGATGGAGCAAGCAAGAGAACGGTGAAGCAAGCCAGCAAATGGTGGAGCAAGCCAGAGAAAGGTAGAGCAAGCCAGAGAGAGGTGGAGCAAGCCATAGGAATTTCGAGCAAGCCAGGAACAGGCGGAGCAAGCCAGAGAACGGTGCAGCAAGCCAATGAAAGTTGGAGCAAGCCATGGAAAGGTGGAGCAAGCCAGAAATCGGTTGAGAAAGCCAGTGAATGATAGAGCAAGCCAGGGAAAGATGGAGCAAAGCACAAAACCGTAGAGCAAGCCAGAGAACTGTAGAGCAATCCGGAGAACGATAGAGTGAGCCATGGAACAATGGAGCAAGCTAGAGAACAGTGGAGCAAGCAAGAGAACAGTTGAGCAAACCAGGGAAAGGTAGAGCAAGCCAGATAACGATTGAGCAAGCTAGAGAACGGTGGAGCAAGCCAGAGAAACATGGAGCAAGCCAGTGAACACTGAAGCAAGCCACAGAGCGATGGAGGAAGCCAGAGAACCGAGCAGCAAGACAGTCAAAGGTGGAGCAACCCAGAGAACAGTACAGCAAGCCAGAGAACGGTGGAGGAATCCAGAGAACAGTAGAGTGAGCCAGCAAACAGCAGAGCAAGCCAGAGAACGATGGTGCAAGCTAAAGAATGGTGGAGAAAGCTAGAGAACAGTGGGGCAAGCCAGAGAACGGTGGAGCAAGTTAGATAATGGTGGAGCCAGCAAGAGAACGGTGGAGCAAGCCAAACAATGGTGGAGCAAGGGAGAGAACGATGGAGCAAGCCAGAGAACAGTGGATTAAGCAAGAGAACAGTCGCACAAGACAGGAAAAGTAGAGCAGGCCAGAGAATGGCAAAAGCAAGCCAGAGAAAAGTGGACCAAGCCAGAGAAGGGTGGGGCAGGCCAGAGAAAGGTGGAGCAAGCCACAGAACGGTGGAACAAGCCAGACAACTGTGGAGCAAGCCAGAGAATGGTGGAGCAAGCCAGAGAATGGTGGATCAAGCCATAGAAAGGTGGAGCAAGCCACATAAAGGCAGAGTAAGCCAGGGCAAGGTGGAGCAAGCCATAGAAAGGTGCAGCAAGTCAGAAAATGGTGGAGCAAGCGGGGGAAAGGTGGAGCAAGCCGGAGAAAGGTTGAGCAAGCCAGGGAAAGGTGGAACAAGCCAGATAAAGGTGGACCAAGCCAGATTAAGGTGGATTAAGCCTTGGATAACTAGAGCAATCCCAACAAAGGTGGAGCAAGCCAGAGAACGGTGGAGCAAGCCTCAGAAAGGTGGAGCGAGCCTGATAAAGGTGGAGCAAGCCAAAGAACAGTGGAGCAAGCCAAAGAAAGGTGGATTAAGCCAGAGAAAGGCAAAGCAAGCTAGAGAAAGGTGGAGCAAGCAAGAGAACGATATAACAAGACAAAGAAAGTTGGAGCAAGCCAGATACTGGTGGAACAAGCCAGAGGATGATGGAGCAAGCCAGAGAATGGTGGAGCAAGCCAAATAGCGGTGGAACAAGCAAGATAACAGCGGAGCAATCAAGAGATTGGTGGAGCAAGCCAGATAGCCCTGGAGAAAGCCAGAGAACCGTAGAGCAAGTCAAAGAACAGTGGAGCAAGCCAGAGAATGGTGGAACAAGCCAGAGAACGGAGTAGCAAGCAAGAGAACAGTGGAGCAAGAAAGAGAAAGGCGGAGCAAGCCAGAGAAAGGTGTAGCAAGCCAAAAAAAGGAGAGGCAAGCCAGATAAAGGTGGAGGAAGCCAAAGAAAGGTGTAGCGATCCACGGAACGGTGGAGCAAGCCAAAGAAAGGTGGAGCAAGCCAAAGAAAGGTAGAGCAAGCCATATAAAGATGGAGCAAGTAAGAGGACCGTGGAGTAAGCCACAAAACAGTGGAGCAAGCCACAGGTTGGTGGAGCAAGTCAGAGAGCGGTGAAGCAAGCCAGAGAAAGGTGGAGCAAGCCACATGAAGGTGGAGCGAGCTAGAGAACGGTGGAGTATGCCAGGGAATGCAAGAGCAAGGTAGAGAACGGCGGAGCAAGCAAAAGAACAGTGGAGAAAGTCAGAGAACAGTGGATCAAAGAAGAGAATGGTGGAGCAAGGCAGAGAATGGGCGCAAGCTGAAGAAAGGCGAAGCAACTCAGAGAACAGTGGAGCCAGCCAGAGAACGGAGGAGCAAGCAAGAGAACAAGGGAGCAAGCCAGAGAATGGTGGAGCAAGCCAGAGAACGGTGGAGCAAGTCAGAGAAAGGTGGAGCAAGTCAGAGAATAGAGGATCAAAGCAGAGAATTGTGGAGCAAGGCAGAGAACGGGCGCAAGCTGAAGAAAGGTGGAGCAAGTCAGAGAACGGTGGAGCCAGCCAGAGAACGGAGGAGCAAGCAAGAGAACAAGGGAGCAAGCCAGAGAATGGTGGAGCAAGCCAAAGAATGGTGGAGCAAGTCAGAGAAAGGTGGAGCAAGCCAAAGAAAGGTAGAGCAAGCCAAAGAACGGTTGAGCAAGCCAGATAAAGGTGGAGCAAGCTAGAGAAATGAGGATCAAGCCAGAGAACGATGGAGCAAGCTACATGGCGAAGGAGCATGCAAGAGAACGTTGGAGCAAGCCACAGAATGGTGGAGCTAGTCAGAGAACAGTGGAGGAAGCCTGAGAACGGTGGGAAAAGCAATGGAGCGGTTGAGTTTGCCAGACAGCAGTGGAACAAGCCAGAGAATGTTGGAGCAAGCCAGAGAATGATGGAGCAAGCAAGAGAACATTGGACTAAGCCAGGGAACGGTGCAGCAAGCCAGAGAAGGGTAGAGCAAGCTATAGCATGGTAGAGCAAGCCAGAGAAGCACAGAGCAAGCCAGAGAGAGGTAAAGCAAACCACAGAAAGGCGGAGCAAGGCAAATAAAGGTGCGGCAAGCTACAGAAAAGTGCAGTTATCCAGAGAAAGGTGGGGCAAGCCGGAGAATGGCGGAGCAAGCCAGAGAAAGGTGGAGCAAGGAAAAGAATGGTAGAGCAGGCCTAAGAATGGTGCAGCAAGGTAGAGAACAGTGGAGCAGACCAAAGAGCTGAGGACCAAGTAACAAAACAGTGGAGCAAGCCATAAGATGATGGAGCAAGCCAGAGAATGGTTGAGCAAGCCATAGAACGGTGGATCAAGCCACAGAATGGTGGAGCAAGCCAGAAAACGGTGGAGCAAGTCAGAGGAAGCTAGAGCAGGCGAGAGGGAGATGAAGCACGCAAGAGAAAGGTTAAGCAAGCCAGAGAGGGGTGGAGAAGCAAGAGAAATTTGGAGTTAGCCAGAGAATGGTGGAGCAAGCTATAGAACAGCGGAGCAAGCCAGCGAATGGCATAGCAAGCCAGGAAACAGTGGAGCAAGCCAGAGAGCTGTGGAGCAAGCCAATGAATGGTGAAGCAAGCCACAGAAAGGTGGAGCAAGCCAGATAACGGTAGAGCAAGCCAGAGGACGATGGGTATAGCCAGAAAAAGGTGGAGCAAGCATGAGAACGTTGGAGCAAGCCAGAGATCCGTGGAGCAAACCAGAGAGTGGTGGAGAAAGCCATTGAACGGTGGAGCAAGCCAGAGAATGGTGGAGCATTCCAGAGAACGGTGGTACTAACCTGAGAACGGTGGAGCAAGCCAAAGAACGGTGTAGCAAGCCAGAGAATGGTGGTACAAGCTAGAGAATGGTGGAACAAGCCAGACAACGGTGGAGCAAGTCAGAGAATGGTGGGGAAAACCAGAGAATTGTGGAGTAAGCCAGAAACTGGTAAAGCAAGTTGGAGAATGGTAGAGCAAGCCAGAGGACGGTGGAGCAAGACCGAGAACGGTAAAGCCACCGCAAGACCTGTGGAACAAGCCTGAGAAATGTAGTTCAAGCCAGAGAAAGGTGGAGCAAGCTAGAGAACCATGGCGTAAGCGAGAGAAAGGTGGAGCAGGCCAGAGAAAGGTAAAGAACGTAAGAGAAAAGTGGAGCATGCCAGAGAAAGGTGGAGCAAGCTAGAGAGAAGGTGGAGCAAGCCAGAGAACAGTGGAGCAAGGCAGAGAACGGTGGAGCAAGCCAGAGAAGAGAGGAGCAATCTAGAGAACGGTGGAGCAAGCTAAAGAACGGTGGAGCAAGCCAGAGAACTATGGAGCAAGCCAGGGAAATGTTGAGCAAGTCAAAGAACGTTGAAGCAAGCCAGAGAACGGTGGAGCAAGCGAGAGACCAATGGAGCACGCCAGAGAACAGTGGAGAAAGCCAGAGAAAGGTGGAGCAAGCCAGAGGGAGGTGGAGAAGGTCATAGACAGGTCAAGCTCGCCATGAAAAGACGGAGCAAGCCAGAGAACGGCGGAGCAAGCCAACAAAATGTGGAACAAGCCAGAGAAAGGTGGAGCAAGCTAGAGAAAGGTGGAGTAAGCCAGAGAATGGTAGAGGAAGCCAGTAAAGGGTGGATCAAGCCAGAGAACGGTGGAGCAACCCAGAAAACAGTAGAGCAGGCCAGGGAAAGGTTTAGTAAGCCAGAGAACGGTGGAGCAAGCCAGAGAATGGTTGCCCAAGCCAGAGAACGGTGGAGCGAGCGAAAGAATGATGGAGCAAGCCAGAGAACAGTGGAGCAAGCAAAAGAATAGTGGAGCAAGCCAGGGAAAGTGGAGCAAGCCAGAGAATGCTGGATTAAGTTAGAGAATAGTGGAGCAAGCCAGGGAACGTTCAAGCAAGCCAAAGAAAGGTGGAGAAAGCAAGAGAACGGTGGTGCAAGCCACTGAAGGGTAGAGCAAGCCAAACAATGGTGGGGCAAGCCAGAGAATGGTCGAGCAAGCCAGAGAAAGATGGGGCACGTCGGAGAACGGTAGAACAAGCCTGAGAACAGTGGAGCAAGCCAGAGAAAGGTGCAGCAAGCCAGAGAAAGATGGAGCAAGCCAGAGAAAGGTGGAGCAAAACAGAGAGTTGTAGAGCAAGAAAGAGAAAGGTGGACCAAGCCAGAGAAAAGTGGAGCAAACAAAAAACCTGTGGAGCAATCCAGGGAATGGTAGAGCAAGCCAGAGAACGGCAGAGCAAGCCAGAGAAAGGTACAGGAAGTCAGAGAAAGGTGAATGAGGCAAGAGAAAGGTGGAGCAAGCCAGAGAAAGGAGGAGTAAGCCAGAGAAAGGTGGGGCAAGCCAGAGAAAGGTGGAGCAAGCCAGAGAAAGGTCGAGCAAGCCTGAGGACGGTGGAGAAAGCCAATGAGAGGTGGAGCAAGCCCGAGAATGGTGGAGAAATATAGAGAACGGTGGTGCAAGCCAGAGAAAGATGGAGCAGGTCACAAAATGGCAGAGCAAGCCAGAGAACGGTGGAGAAATTTACGGAACGGTAGAGTAAGCCAGAGGACGATGGAGCAAGCTAGAGAACAATGGAGAAAGCAAGAGAACAGTGGAGCAAGCCAGGGAATGGTGGAGTAAGTCAAAGAATCGTGAAGTAGCTAAAACACAGTGGAACAAGCCAGAGAAATGTGGAGCTAGCCAGAAAACGGTGAAGCAAGCCAGAGAACTATGGAGGAAGCCAGAGATCCGTGGAGCAAGACAGACGAAGGTGGAGTGACCCATAGAATGGTAGAACAAGCTAGAGAACGGTGGAGGAATCCAGAGAGCAGTAGTGTATGCCAGCGAACAACAGAGCAAGACACAGGAGGGTGGTGCAAGCTAGAGAACAGTGGAGCAAGATAGCGAACAGTGGATTAAGCCAGAGAACGGTAGGGCAAGCCATGTAATTGTGGAGTAAGCCAGAGGAAGTAGAGCAAGCCACAGAATGGTTGAGCAAGCCCAAGAATGGTGGAGAAAGTTAGAGAATGGTGGAGCAAGCCAGAGGACGGTGGAGCATGTCAGAGAACAGTGGAGCAAGCCAGAGAATGCTGCAGCAAGCCAGAGAATGGTGAAGCAAGCCAGAGAACGATGGAGCAAGCCATAGAACAGTGGAGCAAGCAAGAGAACAGTGGCCCAAGCCAAAGAAAGTGGAGCAAGCCAGAGAATGGTGCAGCAAGCCAAAGAAAAGTGGAGTAAGCAAGAGAACGGTGGAGCAGGCCAGAGAAAGGTGGAGCAAGTCACAGGTCGTTGGAGCAAGCCAGAGAAAGGTGGAGCAAGCCAGAGAAGTGTGGAGCAAGCCACAGAATGGTGGAGCAAGACAGAGAAAGGTGGAGCAAGCCAAAGAAAGGTAGAGTAAGCCAGGGAATGGCGGACAAAGCTAGAGAAAGGTGGAGCAAACCAGAGAATGGTGGAGCAAGCTGGGGAAAGGTAGAGCAAGCTGGAGAAAGGTAGAGCAAGCCAGGGAAAGGTGGAACAAGCCAGATATAGGTGGAGTGAGCCAGACAAAGGTGGATCGAGCCATGGATAGCTAGAGCAAGCCAAACAAAGGTGGAGTGAGCCAGACAACGGTTGAGCAAGCCAGAGAAAGGTGGGGCGAGCCTGAGAAAAGTGAAGCAAGCCAAAGAACAGTCGGGTCAGCCAGAGAAAGGTGGAGCAAGCCAGAGAAAGCTAGAGCGAACCAGAGAAAGCTAGAGCAAACCAGAGAAAGGTGGAGTAAGTCGGAGAAGTGTGGAGAGTTTGCCAGGGAAAGGTGGAGCACACTAGAGAAAGGTGGAGCAATCCAGAGAACGATGGAGCAAGCCAGAGAAAGGTGGAGAGAAGCAGAGAAAGGTGGAGCAAGCCAGAGAAAGATGAATCAAGCCAGAGAAAATTGGAGCCAGCTAGAGAATGGTGGAGGAAGGCAGAGAAAGGTGGGAAAATCCAGGGGAAGTTGTGTCAATGCGCCGGATAGCAATGGTCTAGAAAACAGGTCCTGACATGGGAGGCCGCCAACCGCTCTTGGTATTGCAACCAAGATAACATGTCACCCTCAAACGAGGGATCCACACATTATGTTTGTTTGGTTTGCAACCTCAGGAAGTCCGCATGGTGGTCTGTAGTGTCTACCTTTGGTTGGACACTCTGTGAGGAGTCTCAAAGCCAATAACTGTAAATGGATGCATGCAAGGTACAAGCTTTTAAACTTGCAGAGCTTTGCTAAACCTTCTGCTTGTAGTGGCTCCACTAGAGCCAACGTTAACCTACAGTCCTACTTGGCGCGTCCTTAGACCGCCAACTGTCATCCTCAAGGTAGGATCTAGTAGGCTTCCTAGAAGCTTCGTGTCCCAGTTTTGGCCACAAAGAAAATTGCGGCCGTTGCGGGGTTTGAACTCGCGGCCTCTCGTTTGAGACTCCGGTGCCTATTCAACCAAGCCAAAAAGGTATGGTTCCTATGATGAGCCACAGGGGACATACCCATTATGGGCAGTATCTTCCCGGCCCATCTCAAAACAAACCAAGGGGACATACTCCATAGAGTAGTGCATGCCTTGTCTGTATGTGGAGATAGCCAGCTAGGCAGTGGACAAGGTGCATACTATTTCAATAAATCTCTCCCTTGCACCTCTGTCCATCTTTCCCTTACTGGATCCATCAATACCTTGGGGGTCACCCTTCCTCTGCCGCACTCCTCGTGTCTAATCCATTAATGCCTGCACAGTGATAGTCGCTCTCCAGCAGCTTGGTCATGCAGTCAGCAAGCACGCTCTTTGTTCCGTAGTGCTGCAAGTCCACCACGTTCTTCATGACCAGGTCACGTGGGTAGTGGTAATGTATGTCGATGTGCTCCGTTTGCCGGGAGATGATCTCGTCTTCAGCCATCGAGATGACGCTCATGTTGTCCACGTGTACGACCGTGTCATCCTTCTGTAGCGCTGTCATTTTTCCAAGCAGGCTGCGCAACCATTGAGTCTCCTTGCACACCTTAGACAGAGCAACGTACTCTGCCTCAGCCATGGACACATAAACACAGTCCTGCTTCCTGCTGGTCCATGAGATGGCAGCGCCATTCAAGATGCACACGTATCGAGAGGTGGATTTCCTGTCGTCGAGACTCCCCCCCCCCCAGCGTCGGTGTAGCACTTCAGGCGAAGGGTGTCCGTTCCTTCTTGCCCTGTAAGGACGAGGCCCATATGACGTGTCTTCTGCAGGTACCGTAAGATGCGCTTGACTACCTGCCAATGTTGTGGCCCAGGGTTGGCCATGAGTCTGCTCACTTGTCCCACCATATATCAGATTTCTAGACGAGTCTCTACCATGGCGTACATGATGCTACCGATGGCGGACTGGTAGGGGATGTCTTGCATCTCCCTTTGTTTTGCTTAGTTGCTTGGCAACATGGAGGCCTTCAGCTTTGTATCGGTCGTCATTAGGGTGCTGACAGGTTTGCAGTCTTCCATATGGTAGCACTTCAGTACCTCACCGATGTATTTGGTTTTGTTGAGTTTGATGGTGCCCGCTACTCGCTTGCGGTGGATGGCAATCCCGAGGGAGTACTCAAGAGGACCCATGTCCTTTATCTTAAACCTTTTGCTGAGGTCAGACTTCAGCTCATCCAACAGCCCGACGGAAGACAAGCAGATGATCAAATCATCCACGTACAGCGCAACCAGCATCAGCCCTCTCCCATCATCGTGCACGTACATGCTCGGGTCATTCTAGCAATGCGCGAAGGAGAGACCGGTCATGAAACCGTCCATCTCTTTGTACCACATCCTTGGGGCCCGTTTCAGTCCATAGAGCGCTTTCACCAACTTGCACACCTTGCCCTCGGGAGCTTTGACTCCTTTGGGTACCTCTATCAGTACCTCCTTGTCAAGCTTCCCATAAAGGAAAGCTGTCTAGACGTCCATCTGGTGTATCTCCAAGTTCTTTGCAGCTGCAATGCCAAGGAGAGAGCGGATGGAGGCAAAGGTCACAATGGGCACAAACGTCTCATCGTACTCGGAGCCCGGGCATTGAGAGAACCCCTTAGCCACTACCCTTGCCTTAAGTTTTGTCGATGCTACCGTCTTGCTTCTTCTTCACTTGGAGGACCCACATGGATCCTACCACATGGGCCTTCTCAGGTCTGTCCACCAGTACCCACGTGCCGTTCTCGGCAATGGACGCAAGCTCGCTATCCACTACCTCCTTCCACTTAGCCGCATCAGGGCCATTCATGGCCTCCGCCATTGTGGAGTGCTCTCCGTAAGCCATGCACGACTAGCTAACACCGGTCCAATCATCCTCATACCACAAAGGTGCTGTCTTTGGTCGTAAACTATACCGGGGTAGTGGTGTGGCTTCTTGCTTTGGTGCTAGTGCTTCCACAGGTGGTTGTTTGTCATCGTCGCTGTCATCAGAAGTGTCATCAGACTCCAAGCCAGACTCAAAAGCCCAGGACGCCTCGGTATCCGTGTCCATGTCAGATGTTGCGTCATCCTCCACAGCTGCTCTCCCATTCCCACCACCTGCTGGAAAAACAAGCCAGATGTCGGGTGCTTGGTCTCCGGACTCAAGCAACAGTATCCACTCTCTCCCTTTGGGAGCGAGGTTTGGGTCCAGGAGGTCTCCCTTTTCAAGGGTGCGTTCATCAAACACAACGTTGTGGCTCCTCACGAGCTTGCCTACTGCCTGGTCCCAAAGCCGATAGGCTTTGTGTGATGTGTCGTACCCAACCATGACGCACTTCCTAGAACGTGCGTCCAGCTTACCTCCACCTTCTCGCGACTGGATCTTCACCCATGCAGTTGACCCAAACACCTTCAGATGAGATGCGTTGGGTTTCTTTCCCGACCATGCTTCTTGTGGGGTCTTCAGCTGCTTGTCCTGCTCCTTTCCACGCTTCCACAAGGCAGTTGCTGGTGTGAGATTCAAGAGGTAGCAGGCCATTGTTGCTGCTTCTGCCCAAAAGCGAGGTGAGAGCTTGGCGTCAAAGAGCATGCTTTCCACCATGCCGAGTAGGGTCTGGTTCATCCTCTCGGCAACGCCGTTGCTTTGGGGGTTGTAAGGGGTGGTTCGCTTGTGGCGGAAGCCATGATGCTTGAGGCAAGGCTTGCATGCCTCGTACTCACCCCCGTTGTCACTTTGGAGCATCTTCACCTTCTTGGACGTTTTCCGCTCCACCATAGCGACAAACTCAAGGAGCTTCTCCTTGTCCTCTCCCTTTGTTTTGAGAGAGTAGATCCACAAGTTATGGCTGTGGTCAGCAATGAAGGTCACGAAGTACTTGCTGCCTCCATTAGATGGTGTGCGGAAGGGTCCACACACGTCACTGTGTATCAGTTCTAAGACGTGCTTCGTTTGTTGACCTCTTCTTCCAAACGGCTTCTTCTTTGCCTTCATTTGGAGGCATGGTGCACACAATGCACACCCTCCGGCATGGTTCATGGTGCACCCTTCCATTCTGTGAACTACCTCTTGCTCCTGCATCTTTTGCAGCATGCTATTGGCCACATGGCCAAATCGCCGGTGCAACAACTGAGCCTTAGTGTCCTTGGTTGATGTTGCGGCCGCAACAGTTGCCGGTGGTGCATCCTTTGGCTCTGGTACCCCTGTCTTGGTGGTACATGCGAGTCCCTCATCCGACGCCTTGGTGACTTTGGTTTGAAGCATATAGAGGCCGTCGACTCTTGGAACTTGAAGCATGAGATCGTCTTTGGCGTACAAAATCTGGATGTCCTCGTTTTTTAGGACCACCGCTTCCCTGTTGGTAAACACCACTGTCATGTTGTTGTCAGTGATTTGTGACACGTACAGCAAGTTGGCTGCAAAGGAGGGTATGTACACCACCTTTTGAAGGTTGACCGCCTTCTCCGCACCATTCACGCTGAACGTGATCACCTTTTCCCCTTTGCCCATGGCTTGGACGACGCCGCTTTTTGCACACTTGATGCGCATGACAGACTCAGCCATGGAGACAGATCCACCCTTCTCTTTTGAAGAGTGGTGGTTGGTGCCCAAGTTAAGGGCGAATGCCTTTGGCATAAGGATCGCCGCGCCCTTTATGGGAAGCCCCCTAGCCATCATGTTGGTGAGCTCTTTCTTCTCCTTTCCACCTTTGTTCCCACTTTCTTTCTTGGGACTATGGCAACCCCTAGCCCAGTGCCCAGCCCTGCCACAGTTGTGACAGTTGCCGGGCTTCTTGGAACTCGTCTCGCCACCATTGCCTTTCCCTCCACCGCCACCGCTTCCGCTGTTGCCTTGACTGAAGCGAGAGCTTGCACCTTTTCCACCAAAGAGAGAGGCATAGGCTGAGATGTTTGCCTCACTGCCACTGCGTTGCATGGACTCGTTGCGGACGTGTTCAGCGACAACCTCGTACGTCAGATCTGCCTCCTTCCAACCGCCAAATACGGTGATCAAGGACTCCCATCTTTCCGGTAGCGCCATTAGACGGATCATGGCACGCATGTTGGAGTCGAGATTCCATCCCAATTGTTGGACCTCTTGTAGCACGTTGTTGAACGACTGCATAAATGCGGGTATCAATTCTCCTTCACTCACCCTCATTGACATCAACCGTTGGAATATGAAGAGTCGGTTTGCTAGGTGGAGAACGGTGAAGCAAGGAAGATAATGGTGGAGCAAGCCGTATAAAAATGGAGCACGCCAGAGAGAAGTGCAGCAAGCCAGAGAAAAGTGGAGCAAGCCATAGAACAGTGGAGCAAGCCAGGGAGCGATGGAGCAAGCCAGAGAATGGTGGAGCAAGCCAGATAAAGCAGAGCAGGCCATAGAAAGTGGAACAAGCCGTGAATGGTGAAGCAAGCCAGTGTCTGAAGGAGCAAGCCAGGGAACGATGGAGGAGCCAGAGAACGGTGGAGTAAGTCAGAGAACAGTGGAGAAGGCCAAAGACCAGTGTACGAAGCCACAGAACGGTGGAGCAAGGCAGAGAATTGTGGAGCAAGGCACAGAACGGTGGAGCAAGCCAGACAATGGTGGAGCAAGACACAAAACGGTGGAGAAAGCCAGAGAACGGTGGAGCAAGCCAGAGAACGGTGGAGCATGCAAGAGAACAGTTGATCAAGCCAGAGATCGGTGAAGCAAGTCAGAGAATTGTGGAGCTAGGCAGAGAAATGTGGAGCAATCCGGAAGAAGGTGGAGCAAGCTAGAGAAAGGTGGAGCAAGCTAGAGAAAGGTGGAGCAAGATAGAGAAAGGTGGAGCAAGCCAAACTACAGTGGAGCAAGTAAGAGAACAATAGATAAAGCCAGAGAATGGTGGAGAAAGACAGAGAACGGTGGAGCAATTCAGAAAATGATGGAGCAAGCGGGAGAACGGTGGAGCAAGCAAGAGAATGGTGGAGCAAACGAGAGAGCGGTGGAGCAAGCCACAGAACAGTGGGGAAAGTCAAAGAACGGTGAAGTTAGCCAGATAACGGTGGAGCAAACCAAAGAATGGTGGAGCAAGCCAGAGAAAGATGGAGCAAGCAAGATGACAGTGGAGCAGGACAGAGAACCATGGAGCAAGCAAGAGAATAGTGTAGCAAGCCTGAGAAAGGTGGAGCGATTTAAAGAAAGGTAGACTCAGCCAGGGAAAGATGGAGCAAGGCAAAGAATGGTGGAGCAAGTCAGCAAATGGTAGAGCAAGCCAGGGAAAGGTGGAGCAAGCCGGGGAAAGGTGGAGCAAGCAAGGGAAAGGTGGAACAAGCCTGATAAAGGTGGAGCAAGCCAGAGAAAGGCGGATCAATCCATGGATTGCTGGAGCAAGCCAAACAAAGGTGGAGCAATCCACAGAACTGTGGAGCAAGCCTGAGAAAGGCAGAGCAAGCCTGAGAAATATGGAGCAAAGCCAAAGAACACTGGAGCAATCCAGAGAAAAGTGGAGAAAGCCAGGGAAAGCTGGGGCAAGCAAGAGAAAGATAGAACAAGCCAGAGAAAGGTGGATTAAGTCGGAGAAAGGTGGAGCAAGCCAGGGAAATGTGGAGCAAGCCGGACAAATGTGGATCAAGCCAGAGAATGATGGAGCAAGCCTGGGAAAGGTGGAGAGAACGAAAGAAAGGTAGAGCAAGCCAGAGAAACATGGAGCAAGCCAGAGAATGGTGAAGCCAGCCAGGGAATGGTGGAGCAAGCCAGAGAAAGGTAGAGCAAGCCAGAGAAAATTGGAGCAAGCCAGAGAAAGACGGAGCAAGCCAGAGAAACATGGAGCAAGCCAGGGAAAGGTGAAGCAAGCCAGGGAAAGGTGGAGCAAGCCAGAGAAAGGTGGAGCAAGCTGGAGAACGGGTGAGCAAGCCAGGGAAAGCTGGAGCAAGCCAGACAAAGATGGAGTAACCCAAAGAACGATGGAGCAAGTCAGATAAAGGTGGAGCAAGCCTGAAGAACAGTGGAGCAAGCCAAAAACACCGTGGAGGAACAGTGGAGCAAGTCAAAGACCAATGGAGCAAGCCAGATAACGGTGGAGCAGGCTAGAAAAAGGTAGAGCAGGTCAGAGAACGGTGGAGCAAGCTAGAGTAAGGTGGAGCAGGCGATGGAAAGTAGGAGCAAGCCAGAGAAAGGTGGAGCAAGCTAGAAAACTTTGGAGCAAGCCATAGAAACATTGAGCAAGCCAGAGAACAGTGGAGCAAGCCAGAGAAAGGTGGAGCAAGCCGTAGAAAGGTGGAGCAAGCCAGAAAGGTGGAGCATGCCATAGAAAGGTGGAGCAAGCCAGAGAACGGTGGAGAAGCCAGAGATAGGTGGAGCAAGCTAGAGAACTAGGGAGCAAGCCAGAGAACGGTGGTGAAAGCAAGACAAAAGGTGGAACAAGCCAGAGAGCGGTGGAGCAAGCCAGAGAACGGTGGAGCAAGCCAGAGTCCGGTGAAGCAAGCCAGGGAATGATAGAGCAAGCAAAATAACAGTGGAGCAAGCAAGAGAATAGAGGAGGAAGTGAATGAAAGGTGGACCAAGCCAGAGAACGGTGGAGCAAGCCAGAGAACGGTGTGGCAAGTGAGAGAACGGTGGAGCAAGCCTAGGAAAGGTGGAGCAGTCCAGAGAATTGTGGAGCAAGCCAATGAAGCAGTGGAGCATGCCAGAGAATGTTGGAGCAAGTCAGAGAACGGTGGAGCAAGCAAGAGAAAGGTGGAACAATCCAGAGAAGATTGGAGCAAGCCAGATAACAGTGGAGGAAGCGGGAGAATGGTGGAGCAAGCAAGAGAATGGTGGAGCAAACCAGAGAAAGGTGGAGCAAGCGTGAGATGAATGGAGCAAGACTGAGAACAGTGGAGGAAGCCCGAGAAAGGTGTAGCAAAGCAGGAGAAAGGTGGAGCAAGCCAGAGAAAGGCGGAGCATGCCAGAGAACGGTTGAACAAGCGAGAGAAAGGTGGATCAAGCCAGAGAACAGAGGAGTAAGCAAAAAAACAGTGGATCAAGCAAGAGAATGGTGGAACAAGCTAGAGAATGGTGGAGCAAGCCAGGGACAGGTGGAGCAAGCCAGAGAGCAGTGGAGCAAGCTAGAGAGTGGTTGGGTAAGCCACGGAACAGTGGAACTAGGCAGAGAATGGTGTAACAAGCCAAAGAACGGCCAAAAATTCCAGAAAAAGGTGGAGCAAGCAAGAGAACAGTGCAGCAAGCCAGGGAACAATAGAGCAAGCCAGAGAACGGTGGAGCAACTCAGATAATAGTGGAGCAAGCCAGAGAATGGTGGAGGAAGACATAAAACTGTTGGGTAATCCAGAAAAAGGAGGAGCTAGCCATAGAACGGTGGAGCAAGCCACAGAACGGTAGAGCAAGCCTGAGAACGGTGGTGCAAGCTTGAGAACAGAGGAGCACGCCAGAGAATGGTGGAGCAAGCCAGTTCACAGTAGTGCAAGCTAGAGAACAGTGGAACAAGCCAGAGAGCGGTGGAGGAGGCCAGAGAACCTTGGAGCAAGACAGACAAAGGTGGAGCAATCAAAAGAACGGCAGAGCAAGCCAGACAATGGTGGATGAATCCCCAGAACAGTATAGGAAGCCAGCGAACACCGTGTCAATGCGCCGGATAGCAACGGTCTAGAAAACGGGTCCCGACATGGGAGGCCGCCAACCGCTCTTGGTATTGCAACCAAGGTAACATGTCACCCTCGAACGAGGGATCCACACTTTAGGTTCGTTTGGATTGCAACCTCACTAAGTCCGCATGTTGGTCTTTAGTGTCTACCTTTGGTTGGACACTCTGTGAGGAGTCTCAAAGGCAAGAACTGTAAATGCATGCATGCAAGGTACAGGCTTTTATACTTGCAAAGCTTTGCTAAAGCTTCTGCTTGTAGTGGCTCCACTGGAGCCAACCTCATCCTACATTCCTACTTGGCGCGTCCTTAGACCGCCAAGTGTCATCCTCAAGGCAGGCTCTAGTAAGCTTCCTAGAAGCTTCCTGTCCCAGTTTTGGCCACAAAGAAAATTGCGGCCGTCGCGGGGTTTGAACCCGCGACCTCTGGTTTGAGACTCCGGTGCCTAATCAACCAAGCCAAAAAGGCATGGTTCCTATGATGAGCCACAGGGGACATACCCATTATGGGCAGTGCATTCCTGGCCCATCTCAGAACAGACCAAGGGGACATACTCCATAGAGCAGTGCATGCCTTGTCTGTATGTGTAGCTAGCCAGCTAGGCACACTATTTCAACACACCGGACCAAGCCAGAGAACGGTGGAGCAAGCTAGAGAATGGTGGAGCAAGCCAGAGAATGGTTGAGCAAGCCAGAGAATGGTGGAGCAAGTTTGATAATGGTGGAGCCAGCCACAGAACAGTGGAGCAAGCCAGGGAATGGTGGAGCAAGCCACAAAATGATGGAGCAAGCAAGAGAACAGTGGAGCAAGCAAGAGAACAGTGGCACAAGCCAGAGAAACTTGAGCAAGCCAGAGAATGGTGGAGAAAGCTAGAGAAAGGCGGAGCAAGGCAGAGAACGCTGGAGCAGTCCAGAGAAAGGTGGAGCAAACCATAGAACGGTGGAGGAAGCCAGAGAACGGTTTAAAAGGCCAGATAATGGTGGAGCAAGCTAGAGAATGGTGTGGCAAGCCTGAGAAAGGTGGAGCAAGCCAAAGAAAGGTATGGTAATCCAGGGAAAGGTGGAGCAAGCCAGAGAATGGTGGAGCAAGTCAGAGACTGGTGGAGCAAGCGAGGGAAAGGTGGAGCAAGCTGGAGAAAGGTGGAGCAAGACACGGGAAGGTGGAATGAGCCAGATAAAGGTGGAGAAAGCCAGAGCAAGGGGGATCAAGCCATGGATAGCTGGAGCAAGCCAAACAAAGATGGAGCCAGCCTGATAACGGTAGAGTCAGCCTGAGAAAGGTGGGGCGAGCCTGAAAAGGGTGGAGCAAGCCAACGAATAGCGGAGGAAACAAGAGAAAGGTGGAGCAAGTTAGAGAAAGGTGAAGCAAGCAAGAGAAAGGCCGAACAAGCCAGAGAAAGGTGGACTAAGTTGGAGAAAGGTGGAGCAAGCCAGGGAAAGATGGAGCACGCCAGAGAAAGGTTGATCAAGCCAGAGAACGATGGAACAAGCCAGAGAAAGGTGGAGAGAACGAGAGAAAGGTGGAGCAAGCCAGAGAAAGTTGGAGCAAGCCAGAGAAAGGTGGACCCAGCGAGAGAATGGTGGAGCAAGCCATAGAAAGGTAGAGCCATCCAGAAAATGTTGGAGCAAGCCAGAGAAAGATGGAGCAAGCTAGAGAAAGATGCAGCAAGCCAGGGAAAGGTGGAGCAAGCCAGGGAAAGATGCCAAGGAGTGAGCGGATGGAGGCAAAGGTCACGACGGGCGTGAACGTCTCATCGTACTCGGAGCCCGGGCGTTGAGAGAACCCCTTAGTCACTACTCTTGCCTTGAACTTGTCGATGTTGCCGTCTTGCTTCTTCTTCACTCAGAGGACCCACTTGGATCCCACCACGTGGGCCTTGTTGGGTCTATCCACCAGCACCCACGTGCCGTTCTCGGCAATGGATGCGAGCTCGCTATCCACTGCCTCCTTCCACTTGGCCGCATCTGGGCCATTCATAGCCTCCGCCACTGTGGATGGCTCTCCCTGAGCCATGCACGACCAGCTAAGGCCGGTCCAATCATCCTCATACCGCAAAGGTGCTCTCTTTGGTCGCATGTTGCGCCGGGGTAGTGGTGCCGCTTCTTGCTTTGGTGCTGGTGCTTCCACAGGTGGTGGTTTGTCGTCGTCGTTGTCGTCAGAAGAGTCGTCAGACTCCAAGTCAGACTCGGAAGCCTCGGACGCCTCGGTATCCGCGTCCATGTCAGATGATGCATCATCCTCCGCAGCCACTCTCCCATTCCCACCACCTGCTGGCAAGGCGAGCCAGTTGTCGGGCGCTTGGTCTCTGGACTCAAGCAACACTCTCCACTCTCCCGCTTTGGGAGTGAGGGTTGGGTCCAGCAGCTCTCCCTTTCCAAGGGTGCCTTCGTCGAACACGACGTCGCGGCTCCTCACGAGCTTGCCTGCTTCCTGGTCCCAAAGCTGATAGGCTTTGTGTGACGTGTCGTACCCAACCATGATGCATTTCTTGGAGCGTGCATCGAGCTTGCCTCCACCTTCTCCCGACTGGATCTTCACCCATGCAGTTGACACGAACACCTTCAGATGAGATGCGTTGGGTTTCTTTCCCGACCATGCTTCCTGTGGGGTCTTCAGCTGCTTGTCCTGCTCCTTTCCACGCTTCCGCAAGGCGGTCGCTGGTGTGAGGTTCAAGAGGTAGCAAGCCGTTGTTGCTGCTTCAGCCCATAAGCGAGGTGGGAGCTTGGCGTCGAAGAGCATGCTTCGCACCATGTCGAGTAGGGTCTGGTTCATCCTCTCGGCAACACCGTTGCTTTGGGGGTTGTAAGGGGTGGTTTGCTCGTGGCGGATGCCATGATGCTTGAGCCAAGGCTTGCATGCCTCGTACTCACCCCTGTTGTCACTTCGGAGCGCCTTCACCTTCTTGGACGTTTGCCGCTCCACCATGGCGGCGAACTCGAGGAGCTTCTCCTTGACCTCTCCCTTTGTTTTGAGGAAGTAGATCCACAACTTGCGGCTGTGGTCGTCAATGAAGGTCAGGAAGTACTTGCTTCCTCCGTTCGACGGTGTGCGGAAGGGTCCACACACGTCACTATGTATCAGTTCCAAGACGTGCTCCGCTCGTTGACCTCCTCTCCCAAATGGATTCTTCTTTGCCTTCGCTTGGAGGCATGGTTCACACAATGTACAACCTTTGCCATGCTTCATGGTGCACCCTTCCTTTCCGCGGACTACCTTTTGCTCTTGCATCTTTTGCAGCGTGCTGTTGGCCACGTGGCCAAATCGCCGGTGCCACAGATCAGCATCAGTGTCCTTGGTTGATATGGCGGCCGCAACGGTCGCCGGTGGTGCATCCTTTGGCTCCGGTGCCATTGTCTTGGTGGCACATGCGAGTCCCTCATCCGACGTCTTGGTGACTTTAGTTTGAAGCACGTAGAGGCCGTCGACTCTTGGAACTTGAAGCATGAGGTCGTCTTTGGTGTACAAAATCTGGATGTCCTCGTTTTTTAGGGCCACCGCTTCCTTGTTGGTCAACACCACTGTCATGTTGTTGTCGGTGATTTGTGAGACGGACAGCAGGTTGGCTGCGAAGGAGGGCATGTACACCACCTTTTGAGGGTTGACTGCCTTCTCCGCACCATTCACGTTGAACGTGATCACCTTGTCCCCTTCGCCCATGGCTTGGACGACGCCACCGTTTGCACACTTGATGCGCATGACAGATTCGGCCATGGAGACAAATCCACCCTTCTCTTTTGATGAGTGGTGGTTGGTACCCGAGTCAAGGGCGAATGCCCCGGGCCTAAGGATCGCTGCGCTCTTCATGGGCAGCCCCCTAGCCATCATGTTGGTGAGCTCCTTCTTCTCCTTTTCACCTTTGTTCCCACCTTCTCTCTTGGGACTACGACAGTCCCTAGCCCAGTGCCCAGCCTTGCCACAGTTGTGACAGTTGCCCGGCTTCTTGGAACTCTTCCTGCCACCATTGCCTTTCCCTCCACCACCACCGCTTCCGCTGTTGCCTTGACTGGAGCGAGAGCTTGCACTTTGTCCACCGAAGCGAGAGGCATAGGCTGAGATATTTGCCTTGGCGCCACTACGTCGCATGGACTCGTTGCGGACGTGTTCGGCGACAGCCTCGTACGTCAGATCTGCCTCCTTCCAACCGCCAAATACGGTGATCAAGGACCCCCAGCTTTCCGGCAGCGCCATTAGAAGGATCATGGCACGCATGTTGGAGTCGAGATTCCATTCCATTTGCTGGACCTCTTGCATCACATTGCCGAACGACTGCAAAATAGCGGGTATCGATTCTCCTTCGCTCACCCTCATCGACATCAACCGTTGGAAGATGAAGAGTCGGTTTGCTAGGGCATTTGATTGATGCACGCGTGCGAGTTTTGCGTAGGCCTCGGCAGCCAACGTGCATCTTGTGATGTGGGAGTGTTGAGTCTCGTTGATGGACGTCACAAGAATGGCGAGAGCCATGTTGTTCTTCATCGTCCATGCTGCAAGGTCAGCCGCATGCGTCGTCACGGTCGCATCGGCTGGTGCTATCTCGGTCCCTTTTAGGATGTCAAGGTAGCCACGCACGTTCATGACAATCTCAAACTGCCATTTCCACAAGGGAAAACCTGTCCCCGTGAATTTGGACATACCCGCCTCAAGGCGGGCTGGAGTCGGATCCGCCATTTCTTGCGGTTGCTCGTCTTCTCTGCTTCGCTGCTACTCTGCTTCGTTGAGNATACCCCTCCCGCCGATGATCGCCTAAGGCGATGGTGCCGTCGTGAGAGAACGGACTCGGGGTCGTACCACCTTCTAAAAAGGGGTAGAGCTTAATCCCGTTGGGGCTCGAGGGTCTTGTCCAACATGGACAGAGCGATTCCTCGTCCCCTAGTCCGCCACGTGCGCGCACCCTACCTGAAGAAGCCGATGGAGCCGATGGAGCAGATGGAGCCGTCCGATGGTCGTGTCCCTGTTGTACCTGTGCGCCCTGCAAGACCACGCGCTAGTCGGTCTTGGAAGCGTGCCTTAGAACCAGAAGTGTGGGCCCATAACCCTTTGTCAATGCGCCGGATAGCAACGGTCTAGAAAACGGGTCCCGACATGGGAGGCCGCCAACCGCTCTTGGTATTGCAACCAAGATAACATATCACCCTCGAACGAGGGATCCACACTTTAGGTTCGTTTGGTTTGCAACCTCACGAAGTCCGCATGTTGGTCTTTAGTGTCTACCTTTGGTTGGACACTCTGTGAGGAGTCTCAAAGGCAAGAACTGTAAATGGATGCATGCAAGGTACAGGCTTTTATACTTGCAGAGCTTTGCTAAAGCTTTTGCTTGTAGTGGCTCCACTGGAGCCAACCTCATCCTACATTCCTACTTGGCGCGTCCTTAGACCTCCAAGTGTCATCCTCAAGGCAGGCTCTAGTAAGCTTCCTAGAAGCTTCCTGTCCCAGTTTTGGCCACAAAGAAAATTGCGACCGTCGCGGGGTTTGAACCCGCGACCTCTGGTTTGAGACTCAGGTGCCTAATCAACCAAGCCAAAAAGGTATGGTTCCTATGATGAGCCACAGGGGACATACCCATTATGGGCAGTGCATTCCTGGCCCATCTCAGAACAGACCAAGGGGACATACTCCATAGAGCAGTGCATGCCTTGTCTGTATGTGTAGCTAGCCAGCTAGGCACACTATTTCAACACACCGGACCAAGCCAGAGAACGGTGGAGCAAGCTAGAGAATGGTGGAGCAAGCCAGAGAATGGTTGAGCAAGCCAGAGAATGGTGGAACAAGTTTGAGAATGGTGGAGCCAGCCACAGAACAGTGGAGCAAGCCAGGGAATGGTGGAGCAAGCCACAAAATGATGGAGCAAGCAAGAGAACAGTGGAGCAAGCAAGAGAACAGTGGCACAAGCCAGAGAAACTTGAGCAAGCCAGAGAATGGTGGAGAAATCCAGAGAAAGGCGGAGCAAGGCAGAGAACACTGGACCAGTCCAGAGAAAGGTGGAGCAAACCATAGAACGGTGGAGGAAGCCAGAGAACGGTTTAAAGGCCAGATAATGGTGGAGCAAGCTAGAGAATGGTGTGGCAAGCCTGAGAAAGGTGGAGCAAGCCAAAGAAAGGTATGGTAATCCAGGGAAAGGTGGAGCAAGCCAGAGAATGGTGGAGCAAGTCAGAGACTGGTGGAGCAAGCGAGGGAAAGGTGGAGCAAGCTGGAGAAAGGTGGAGCAAGACATGGAAAGGTGGAATGAGCCAGATAAAGGTGGAGAAAGCCAGAGCAAGGGGGATCAAGCCATGGATAGCTGGAGCAAGCCAAACAAAGATGGAGCCAGCCAGATAACGGTAGAGTCAGCCTGAGAAAGGTGGGGCGAGCCTGAAAAGGGTGGAGCAAGCCAAAGAATAGCGGAGGAAACCAGAGAAAGGTGGAGCAAGTTAGAGAAAGGTGAAGCAAGCAAGAGAAAGGCCGAACAAGCCAGAGAAAGGTGGACTAAATTGGAGAAAGGTGGAGCAAGCCAGGGAAAGATGGAGCACGCCAGAGAAAGGTTGACCAAGCCAGAGAACGATGGAACAAGCCAGAGAAAGGTGGAGAGAACGAGAGAAAGGTGGAGCAAGCCAGAGAAAGTTGGAGCAAGCCAGAGAAAGGTGAACCCAGCGAGAGAATGGTGGAGCAAGCCATAGAAAGGTAGAGCCATCCAGAAAATGTTGGAGCAAGCCAGAGAAAGATGGAGCAAGCTAGAGAAAGATGCAGCAAGCCAGGGAAAGGTGGAGCAAGCCAGGGAAAGATGGAGCAAGCCAGAGAAATGTGGAGCAAGCTTGAGAACGGTGGAGCAAGCCAGGGAAAGCTGAAGCAAGCCAGACAAAGATGGAGTAATCCAGAGAACGGTGGACCAAGTCAGAGAAAGGTGGAGCAAGCCGGATAAATGGTGGAGCAAGCCAAAAGCACGGTGGAGCAACGGTGGAGCAAGTCAAAGACCAGTGGAGAAAGCCAGACAATGGTGGAGCAGGCTATAGAAAGGTGGTTCAGGTCAGAGAAAGGTTGAGCAGGCCAGACAAAGGTGGAGCAAGCAATGGAAAGTAGGAGCAAGCCAGGGAAAGGTGGAGCAAGCTAGCGAACTGTGGAGCAAGCCATGGAAACATGGAGAAAGCCAGAGAATGGTGGAGCAAGCCAGAGAACGTTGGAGCAAGCCATAGAAAGGTGGAGCAAGCCAGAGAAATGTGGAGCAAGCCATAGAAAGGTGGAGCAAGCCAGAGAACGGTGGAGAATCCAGAGTACGGTGGAGCAAGCCAGAGAATGGTAGAGCAAGCCAGAGAACTGTGGAGAAAGCCAGAGAAAGGTGCGGCAAGAGCGGTGGAGCAAGCCAGAGAACGGCGGAGCAAGCCAAAAATCTGTGGAGCAAGCCAGAGAATGAAAGAGCAAGCCAGATAACAGTGGAACAAGCAAGAGAATAGTGGAGGAAGCGAATGAAAGGTAGAGCAAGCCTGAGAGTGGTGGAGCAATCTAGATAACCGTGTGGGAAGTCAGAGAACGGTGGAGCAAGCCAAGGAAAGGTGGAGCAATCCAAAGAATGGTGGAGCAAGACAGGGAACGGTGGAGCAAGCCAGAGAATGGTGGAGCAAGCCAGAGAACGGTTGAGCAAGCAAGAGAAAGGTTGATCAAGCCAGAGAACGGTGGAGAAAGGAATAAAACAGTGGAACAAGCCAGAGAAGGTGGATCAAGCCAGAGAAGAGTGGGGCAAGCCAGATGACATTGGAGCAAGCCAGAGAATGATGGAGCAAACTAGGGAATGGTAGAGCAAGCAAGATAAAGGTGGAGCAAGCCAGAGAACAATGGAGAAGGACTGAGAACAGTGGAGGAAGCCAGAGAAAGGTGTAGCAAGCGGGAGAATGGTGGAGCAAGCTAGAGAAAGGCGGAGCAAGCCAGAGAACGGTTGAGCAAGCGAAAGAAAGGTGGATCAAGCCAGAGAACGATGGAGCAAGAAAACAAACAGTGGAACAAGAAAGAGAGCGGTGGAGCAAGGAAGAGAACGATGGGGCAATCCACAGAACAGTGGAGCGAGGCAGAGAATGGTAGAGCAGGCCAAAGAACGGTCAAGCAGGCCAGAGAAAGGTAGAGCAAGCAGGAGAATAGTGGAGCAATCCGGAGAAGGATGGAGCAAGCCAGAGAATGGTTGAGCAAGCCAGACAAACGTGGTGCAAGCCAGAGAATGATGGAGGAAGCCATAGAACGATTGAGTAGTCTAGACAAAGGATGAGCAAGCCATAGATCGGTGGAGCAAGCCAGAGAACAGTGGAGCAAGCCATAGAACAGTGGTGCAAGCTTGAGAACGGTGGAGCCAGCCAGGGAATGGTGGAGCAAGCCAGTTGATATTGGTGCAAGCTACACAATGGTGTTACAAGGTAGAGAATGGTGGAGCAAGTCAAAGAACGATCGAGCAAGCCAGAGAATTGTGGAGTAAGCCAGAGAACGGTAGAGCAAGCCAGAGAACGGGGAGCAAGCTAGAGAATGGTAGAGCAAGTTAGAGAATGGTGGAGCAAGCCAGAGGAATGTGGAGCAAGTCCGAGAACAGTGGAACAAGCAAGAGAACTGTAGAAGAAGCCAGAAAAAGGTTGTGCAAGCCAGACAAATGTTGAGCGAGCTAGAGAACAGTGGTGCAAGTCAAAGAATAATGGAGCAAGCAAGAGAACGATGTAGCAAGCTAGAGAAAGGTGGAGCAGGCCAGAGAAAGGTGAAGCAAGCAAGAGGAAGGTGGAGCATGCCAGAGAAAGGTGGAGGAAGCTAGAGAAAGGTGGAGCAATCCAGTGAACGGTGAAGCAAGGCAGAAAATGGTGGATCAAGCCATAGAACAGTGGAGCAATCTATGTAACAGTGGAGCAAGCGAGAGAATGGTGGAGAAAGCCAGAGAAGTGTGAAGCCATGTTCACCTCGACTTCGGACTTTTAGGGTCAAATTCCAAGTTGGAGAGTCAATCAAAGTCAACTTCAATTTGACTTGCATATTGGTATTGGAATATAGATCGTGATTTCCTGATTGCAGTGCAATTTGAATCGCTAAAATCCGCAAAGATGTGAGGGCGTTATGACGGTTCAAAGTTGGGGTGTGCATAAACACACCATGAAGCTACGTTCTGTGTATGAATCACAACTGATGAAATCATATGCATGGTAAATATGCAAGCCACATATTAGCTATTTTTAAGTAGCTTCTACAAAACACACGGTACTTGGCACACACATATGAGCATCCGGACAGGTTTAAGGAATACCGACTTCCAACTTGGCTCATAAGAAGCCGACTTCTGACTTTCGACTTCCGACTTGGACATCGAGTTTGACTTCCCAAAGTCAACATGGGTGTGAAGCAAGCCAGTGAAAGGATGAGCAAGTCAAAGAACACTGGAGCATGCCAGAGAACGGTGGAGGAAGCCAGACAATGGTAGAGCAAGCCAGAGAATGGTGGAGCAAGCCGGAGAGGTGTGGAGCAAGCCATAGAAAGTTCGAGCAAGCCATGAAAAGGCGGAGCAAGCCGGATAACGGTGGAGCAAGCCAACAAAAGGTGGAGTAAGCTAGAGAAAGGTGGAGCAATCCAGAGAAAGGTGGAGCAAGCCAGGGAACGGTGGAGGAAGCCAGTGAGAGGTAGAGCAAGCCAGAGAACGGAGGAGCAAGCCAAAGAAAGATGGAGCAAGTCACAAAAAGGTAGAGCAACCCAGAGAATGGTGGAGCAATCCAGAGAATGGTAGACTAAGCCACAGAACAATGAAGCAAGCTAGAGAACAGTGGAGCAAGCAAGAGAAAAGTGGAGCAAGCCAGGGAAAGGTAGAGCAAGCCAGAGAACGTTGGAGAAAGCCAGAGAACTGTGGAGCAGGGCATGCAATGGTGGAGCAATCCAAAGAACAGTAGAGCAAGCCATAGAACGGTGGAGGAATCCAGAGAACAGTAGAGTAAGCCACCAAACAGCGGAGTAAGCCAGAGAACGGTAGTGCAGGCTAGAGAATGGTGAAGCAAGCCAGAGAAAGGTGGAGCAAGCCAGAGAATGGTCAAGCAAGCCAGAGAACGATGGAGCAAGCCAGAGAACAATGGAGCAAGCTGTCAATGCGCCAGATAGCAACGGTCTAGAAAACGGGTCCAGACATGGGAGGCCGCCAACCGCTCTTGCTATTGCAACCAAGATAACATATCACCCTCGAACGAGGAATCCACACTTTAGGTCCGTTTGGTTCGCAACCTCACAAAGTCCGCATGTTGGTCTTTAGTGTCTACCTTTGGTTGGACACTCTGTGAGGAGTCTCAAAGGCAAGAGCTGTAAATGGATGTATGCAAGGTACAAGCTTTTATACTTGCAGAGCTTTGCTAAAGCTTCTGCTTATAGTGGCTCCACTGGAGCCAACCTCAACCTACAGTCCTACTTGGCGCGTCCTTAGACCGCCAAGTGTCATCCTCAAGGCAGGCTCTAGTAAGCTTCCTAGAAGCATCCTGTCCCAGTCTTGGCCACAAAGAAAATTGCGGCCGTTGTGGGGTTTGAACCCGCGACCTTTTGTTTGAGACTCCGGCGCCTATTCAACCAAGCCAAAAAGGTGTGGTTCCTATGATGAGCAATAGGGCACATACCCATTATGGGCAGTGCATTCCTGGCCCATCTCAGAACAGACTAGGGGGACATACTCCATAGAGCAGTGCATGCCTTGTCTGTATGTGTAGCTAGCCAGCTAGGCAGTGGACAAGGTGCATACTATTTCAACACAAGCAAGAACAGTGGCCCAAGCTGGGAAAAGTGGAGCAAGCCAGACAATGGTGGAGCAAGCCGGATAAAAGTGGAGCAAGCCATAGTACGGTGGAGCAGGCCAGAAAAAGGTGCAACAAGCCACAGAACGGTGGAGCAAGCCAGAGAATGGTGGAGCAAGCCAGAGAATGGTGGAGAAAGCCAGACAATGGTGGAGCAAGCCGGAGAAAGGTGGAGCAAGCCAAAGAAATGCAGAAAAAACCAGGGAAAGGTAGAGCAAGCCAGAGAAGGATGGAGCAAGCCAGAGAATGGTGGAGCAAGTCGAGAAAAGGTGGAGCAAGCCTGAGAAGGTTGAGCAAGCCAGGGAAAGGTGGAACAAGCCAGATAAAGGTGGTGCAAGCCTGAGAAACATGGATCAAGCCATGGATAGCTGAAGCAAGGCATTTCAAAGGTAGAGCAAGCCACAGAACGGGGGAGCAGGCCTGAGAAAGGTGGAGTGATCCTGAGAATGGTGGAGCAATCCAAAGAACGGTGGAACAAGCAACAAAGAGGTTTGTCAGGGAAACTCCTGCCGCAGATCCGCGACGAGGCCAGCCCGGTGAAAAGCAACTGGGGCATGATCGAAGCCGTGCAAAGGACGCTGGCTCCCGCGGTATGAGCGGTCAAGCATGGGGTAGCGCGGAGTGTAACGGCAGCGTAGATGGGCCACACGAGGGGAGGCTGCCGCAGGTTGACATTGTCATCTTCGGCGACTGCCCCGGCTATAAGAAGCACTTGTGGCGGAAGCGGTGAAAAGGGCGGGAAGGAGCAGCGGGGGGAGGGGGGGGGTCTGTGGTGGGAAAGGAACAAAGGACAAACCGCGGAAGGGGAAGCAATCACGGAGAAAATCAAGCAGAGGCAGGATAGCAGGCGGACAAGGCAATCAGGAAGCAACAACCAATCAGCATGAAAACTGACGCATGAATCATGGAGAGCACCTGAGGACACACCGCCAAAGACAAAGATTCAAGGAAGAACACAAGAACCGTGTGTGTGAGCCGCGGATGAAGAAGAAAACCTAGGAATAAGGATGATGTTCCCCAAGTGTGAGGACGGAGCATTCCATGGAGTGCCCATGCATCCAGACTCTATTGCGAAGACTGCTTTCATCACGTTGGAGGGGCTCTATGCCTTCACCCGCATGCTCTTTGGCCTCCGTACCGCCAGTGTAACCTTCCAACGCGTCATGGACTCTACCCTCTACGGAATCCCCAATGTGAGTTGTTACACTGATGACATCATGGTCGCTGTCCACAGCTTCGTGGAGCTCTTCTCCTCACTTTTTGCTGTGTTCTCCGCCCTCCGTGCTGCCAACTTGAAGTTGAAGGCTACCAAGTGCTCCATTGGTGCCGCGGAAATGGAATTCCTAGGCTTCGTCATGAGTGTTGAAGGCATCAAAATGGACCCAGAAAAGATCGTTGCAGTCCTGGAGTGGCGCGGGCCCTCCACTACGGCACAAGTTAAGATCTTCATTGTCTTTGTATCCTTTTATCTCAAGTTTGTCCGCAATCATGCACGCATCATCCGCCCCCTGCAGCAGCTTACACACCAGGACGTCCCCTTCAAGTGGACCCCGGAGTGTGTCGCGGCATGGACAGAGATCAAGCATCGGTTGGTGACCGCGCCCATGCTGCAATTCCCCAACTTCAATCTCCCTTTCTCCATCACCTCTGACAGGTCGCGGGACGGTCTCGACGCAGTCCTATCGCAGACAATCCAAGAGCCTGTCCAATGGGCTATCGCGTACGCCAGCCGTGCACTCACGAATGGTGAGCAGAATCTCCCTCGATGAAGGGAAAGTGCTTGGCAGTCCTCTGGGCTCTCCAGCACTTCCGCAACCACATAAAAAATGGGAAACCATTCACAGTCCTGACCGGCTATCAGGCCCTGCAGTGGCTCCTCACCACACAAAACCATGAGGGCATCTTGGCCAAATGGGCCCTCCTCGTGCAGGGCTACAACATGAAGATTTAATATCAGCTTGCTTTGGCCAACCGCAATGCGGACACTCTCAATTGCATTCTGCGGGAGGCCAGGCCGACCTCCGCGGACCGGGAGGCAGAGCCAACGAGTTATCCGCTCCAACCCTCTCCATCCACTGATGCGGAACCCTAGTGGGAGGGTGTTGCTTTCGAATTTACCGAGGAGGAGTACAACATCGCACACCAACAGCTGGCTGAGTCCCACCCCACGGATCTGGAGGCCGCGGAAGCACCCCCTGCTCTTCCCACCGAGGGTCTCCAGTTGGCTCGCCGCTAGAATCCCATGATTCACGGCTGGACCCTGGAGGAAATTTCCGCACATCTTCCCTCACCGTCGTCCCCCCCACAACCAGGACGTATCTCCTCCGTGATTCTACTTGTCCCCCTTCATTCACCAGCACCATCGGCCAGTACTGCCTCCCCTCTTCTGGACAACTGCCACCCTCTCTCCTTGGTTGATTTCCTCCTACACTCCCCTGCATCCGCGGACCGCCTCCAACCTCTCTTTGCCTCTTTCAACCCCTCGCTCTCTCCTGTCGGTATCCGCCTATCATCCTCCTTGGACCGCGACACAAGAGTCTGCATGGTGCCCTGGAAGTCCTTACAGCTCACTCCCGCGTGCGGACAGACGCTGCCCACGCAGCACATACATGGACTCCCGCTCCTCTGCTTCCCGGACCAGCCCCGCCCGTCGCAATCCACGTGGCTTGGTGCTACGTCTGGGTCTGTGGCCGTTAATTCGTGGCCATTGTGGACACCGGAGCCATCCATACCACCATCGCATTGCGGATGGTCCGCACCTTGAACATCGCCCATCACATTGAACCTACCCGGCTCCGCTTCTCTATCTCCACATGTGCCATTGATGCACCCATTGGCCCGATCGCGGCCCTCCCCATTCAAGTCACCAACGTGCATGGACCACAAGCCATGCAGATATGTGATGTGTGCACATACGACATGCTCCTTGCGGTTGACTGGCTCGCACCACGCGAAGCCGATGTATTGCTCAGCACTGGAATTCTTCGTCTTGTTTTGGCTTCTGGTATTCGATCCTTTACTCCGCTTTTTACTTCACCCCAACCACTTCCAACCTCTCCTCCCATGGTTAAGGCATCGATCCGCTCTGGCACTCGACTCACTCACCGTGTCACACGCAGCTCTGGGATGGCTAGAGGCACAGTTCCCTCTATGGCTTGCCCTTCTAGCGCGGAGAGCGCGCCTCCACCGCGGGGGAGGGGGGGGGATAGTAGATTGCGATGCCAGCTGCAACGATAATCTGCGGATCGGGCTATGGCACCCAGTGCTGGCACCAAACGTCCTATGGCACCTGCAACATCAGCACCAACCAGCGTACCCCCATCATCTGGTCCCCTCAAATCCCCGACAGCGGCAGCGGCGCCAAGAGCGTTGCCAAGCGCAGCACCATCATCTGGCCCCTCCGCACCTTCGGCAGCAACAGTCACCACACCACCGCTACCGGGCCCCTCCGCACCCACCAAACACTCCTCCTCTCCACCGCCCTTGGGATGCAGTCCAGCCCAGGGGACACCACAACTCACAATCAGCGTGGGAACAATCATGGAGGGTGCGCGGACCTACTTGAAAGAGATTGCTGGTGACAACGAAGATCAACCTAGGGCAAGCCGGCTACTAGACGTGGTCAGCAATGTTATGCATCTGCAGGACGAACTCCCTAAGGTAGTCCGCGCGGCAATGGGGAACTCATTCTATAATGAAGCGTGGCAAGTGGCCCTGAAGGGTGCGGCCAAGACTGCCCTCGCTCTGAACCAGCACAGACGTCAAGATCATCTGCTGGAAACAGCAGGTGCGGAACTTCTCATTTTGACGCTCCGCAATGTCCTCTACCTCCGGCCGGACTGTGGCATGGCGGGCGTGGCAACATTTTTGGACACAGAGCAACCAGACGGCGCGGTGAATGCCGCTCGCGAATGGTGGCTCCTGGTCCGCCACGACCAGGCCGCGGACCCCACGCAGCGCTATGTACACTTGCTTCAGGAACGCGCTTGGGCACTCACCATTTATCACGTCCACCAGATGCCAGTGGGAACAATGGAGGCACCAGACAGAATGCCTGCGATGAGGGTATGGAGGTGGGGATATCTGTTCTCATTGGTAACCACCTTATGGGGAGTCGAGTATACGCCTGAGGAGCTCGCAAGCATCTTCGCGGCGGAGCAACAGTAGGAGAGCTGGTACGCCGCCATTGACAAGTGCCGGCACCTGACCCTGGACGTTGCCTTACGCCAGAGGATCATGGCCGCGGTGGCAGAAGGACTGTGGAAGGTACTTAGGGAAGTGGACACTACACTGATAGAGGAGGCGGTACGTCACTAGGCTAGGGAAGTTGTGGATGTATGTCGGGAGGAGAAGAACCGCGTCCTCACTGAGACAAAAGAGGCTCATGAATATCTTTGTGACTCTCCTGAGCTCACACAAACGTGGGACAGACTGTAGGCAGCCTAGCGGTAGATGGCAAAAGAACACAAACAAAAGGCAGAGGCGGCTGCGGAACAGGTGGCCGCGTAACTCGAAGCGGAAATTGTAGAGGTAGGAGCAGCAGTGGAGGCTGCGGATGCACAGAAAGAAAAGGAGACGGAAAGAGTTACGACGGAGGCGACAAGGAAGGGAGAAGAAAAGGCGGAGGCCGAGGAAGCAGCAGTATAGGTTGCGACAGTAGTAGCTAAGCGAGCTCCGGAGAAGCGGGCAGCGGAGGAACCGGCAGCAGCACAGGAGCAAAGCAAAAGGCGGGAAAAGGACGTACAAGCACAGGTGAAAGCGGCTGTAGCTAGGAAAGAGGCGCGGAGGGACACACCACGACCAACCCTATTAGCGGCGGTGCTTGATAGACAGGCCATGCTCTAGGGTGCGGCCACGAAGGTCGCGGCATCAGCGCTCGCTAGCAGGCAGGCCGCCCCATCCCACGCGGTCTCAGTAAGTTGTGTGGCCACTCTGCAAAAAGAATCAGCCGCGAACAGACAGGCCCTGCCCACAAAAACCATGCCAACATCCTACCAGCAAGGCCATGAGAAGCGTCCCATCGAGGACAGCAACGCTGGTTAGCCTCCTGCCAAACGGAGCAAGAAACGCCACCCACCATAGGACACTCTTCCAAGCGTTGATGTGACACAGCTTGCACAGGCACAACGGGATGTCGCCCAAGCAATGGAGCTGCTTCTGGCGATACTTCGCAATGTCCTGATGCACTGAGTTGGAACCAACCTAGTTGCGGCCCATCCTCGGGGGCACCGCCACCACGACTCCGTATGGAAAGGGACCCAGGGAGAGGAGCGCGGCTGCAATAGCCAGGAAGGATACACAAGGGGTGGTGGTATCAGAACTTAGTGAGTCGCCCCAAGAACACGACGAGGAATAGCCCATTGTGAGGGGACAGGGCTTGTTACGACTCCTTGAAGCTGCAACAGGGCACAAGCCTTGAACGGAAGCACCTGATGCCCGCAGAGCACAGGGTTGGCGACACAAGGTTCCACCGGAGGTGAGGCCGAGGGACTAGTGCATCAAAGGAGAGCTGCGTACGGTGGTGATCCTGTGCCTTTTTCCAGCTCCAGACAAATGGGACACGGAACCCCCTGCTTATGATGAGGAAAACTAGAGGTGATTACAAGCAATGAAGGCAGAGCAGGATGCAAGGCGAGCAAAGGGACTGTCGGCGACGAACCAGAGAAAAGGAGAAAGCTGGGAGAGGCTGTCACATAGAAGGTGGGAAGGGGGAAAGGACCAATGGTGACGTAGGAGTGGCGGATTTGGCAGACAGCCCATATCCTACTCCGTGCAACCACGAAGGAACGGCAGAAGGAGGAGGCACAAATGGTGTACGCGGCCTTAGGGACCAAGTTCGGGGTGGAGTTTGACAGGCGGAAGAACGATGACCTAGCCCGCCTCTATGAACAATACGCATGGGAGGGCCGTCGTCTCTTGTGGGTGCCTCCGCCCACCTTGCAGAGGGCAGTGGTCAAGGCCTACCACCGCCACCACCACTCCGGCATTCAAACACTCAAGGAACGTTTCTCTCCCATCCTGTATGTGCCAAACCTCCTAGCCCTCGTCAAGGAAGTGGTACAACATTGTGCTCCATGTGAACGGTACGAAAGAATCACGCCACGGGACATGCCGCTCTTCCTACCCTCCCCCATCGGTGAACCCCTAGAGCAAATCGTCATTGACTTCCACGAACCCCGGCCTTGCCGCGCTCAAGGAGACAGATATTGGATTGCCGCGTTGGACCACTTCACGGAGTACATCTGGTTCTGCTCGGTGCTCAGTAGGTCCTCTGCACAGGCTACGTGCCTCATACAAGAGGAAGTATTTTACAAATTTTGGGGATACCGTGTGGTCCACAACGACAACAACACGGAGTTCGTAGAAGCATTCCATGAAGAGCTTGCAAAATGGAGGGTGGAGCATGTCCACTCCGGGTAGTACCGCCCGGAGTCTCAACGCCAAGTGGAAAGGCTGCACGACATTGTGGAGCGGGCGGTGGCGACGGCGAAGAGCAACGACTGGGAAGAAGACCTGAAAAAGACAACACACTTTATCAATACAACACCCAGTTGTGCAACTTTTTTCTCCCCACACGTCCTCCTCTTCAGACAGCTTCCGCATGTAGCACTTGGCATGCCAAAGAAGCCGCTGCGGTTACCCCTCGACCCGGAGGAGACACCAGATGGGTGCTCCGAGGAGGAGCGGGAGGCCGCCAAGGACAAGGAAGTGCAGGAATGGTTCCGGGAGCGCTGCAAAAAGACAAACACAATGCGCGCGGAAGCAAGCCTGCGGGGCTCTGTCTCTGCCCGGCGCGGATGTGATGTCGCTAATCAATGGCTCAACCATGGGCCAATCAAGGAAGGGAACCTGGTCTATCTCTGCCCCTTCCGAGAAGCGGGACACGAGGCAGCAGAGCCACGGGAGGTGTACCGCGTAGCTAGTGTGGACGTGGGGCACGTCTGGCTGGAGGGGTCAGATGGGTTCAGCGACCGCAACTACCTGGCCACCAAATTCGTGCTCCTGCCCCCTGCCTGGTAGACGCACATCCCCGGCACAGGAGGAGAGCTTCCCCCGCTCGAGAAACGCAAGGGGTCGAGAGGATGGAAGGCGGAGGAGGTGTTGGAGCACTGCAAGGCCCAGGTGTTGGAGCAGGAGCAGCAGGGGAGCCAGGAGCCTGAGGAAGGGGAACTGGAGGGCTCCGATGTGCAGTAGGTGTCCGCGGGGGCAATCCGGGCAGAGCAGCAACGGAGGGCGGAACGACGCAAGGGCCAGCAGCAGGTGCAGCAGGAACTACCGCGGCAGTCAGTGCAGCGGCAGGGGGACAGCGGAGAAGAAACCCTGAAGGCACCCACCACCACTCCGCGACGAGGTGTGCCCATGAGCCCCCGCCAGTTGGCCTCATATACAGGCCCTTGCCTGTGGTGTGGGGAAAACCTGCCGGCGGAAGCACTGCTAAAAGTTGTGTGCCACGTCTGTGGCCACCCAGCGTATCAAGGGCTGTTCAAGAGCTGCATCGGGTTGAACCGCACTTGCCTTAAGTGTCTACATGAGGCCAAGAAGGAAGGAGCGGATGAAAGGGCCGAAGATGACGATGGAGCTGGCCCAGACTCAGGGGGAGGAAAGGCACGAGGACAGTGGGATCCGAAGGAGGAGGAAGAGGAGGAGGAAGAGAGGGGGAAGGTAGGAACGCGACACGGGCCACGCACAGCATCCGCGGCTACCATGAAGCGGTGGCAAAAGGGAGGATGGATGGCAGATGCAGAACAGGTGAGGAGAGAGAGGGACAGTAAGACGTGCGCCCAATGTGGGCATAGTTGGGACAGGACGGTGCGAGACTGCAACATCTGCCGTCGCAAGATATGTGAAAAATGCCTGACAAGGCCGCAGAACCATGAAGGAGAGCGGAGCAGACCGGAAGCATGTGGGAGATGCAGCAGAGAAATCGAGCAGCAGCGCGGATTGCGGAAGTCACCACGGATGAATGAGGAAGGGGAAGAAATGGACTCAGAAGGCAAGGAGGAGGAGGATCAGCCCGCAACGCACAAAGAGAAATGCCCTACCTGTGTTAAGGTAATCAGCGAGGGTGGACACTGCACTCAGTGCAAAAGATGACCCACCAAGCTTGCCTGGTGAGAGAAGGCTCATCTTGGGCATGACACTGCCACAAGTGCATAGGTGCAGCAATCACGGAGGGCGGGGCCTTGCTGGCCTACGACGACAAGACCCTAGCACCAGTTTGTGGGGAATGCAAGCAGGACCTTGACAAGTTTGGCAAAGCCTGCGGATTTTGCAGGACCATGTGCCACCAACGGTGTGGGGAACGAGGAAAGGAAGGCATTTGGACTTGTGTCAGCTGCCGGAACAAGGTGTGGAGGAGCAAGTGAAAATTCCCCAACAAACGCTCTTGTAGCGGAGACATTTGCATATGCCCACTCCAGGAGACGGTTTTCTGCTGCGAGCACTGTGAAGGTCTCGCCCATGATTCGTGCACTGAGGAGGTGGGGGGGAGCAAGGAAGGCAGGAAAATTTACCGCTGATCCAGCTGCAAGACGTACGTGCGGATGCCACACTGCTCCTCATACAAGGAGCTGGCTGACACACCTACAATAGAAGCGTGGTGTGAGGGATGCGGACTCTTTGTCCACGATGGCTGCGCGGGGAAATTCTAGCGGATGGGAGGTGGCGTGGAGAAGTACTGCAAACCCTGCCAGGAGCACAACCGCCCCAAGCTCGCAGACATTTCAAGCGCCTGACCCGCTGAAAGACTCTGGGGCAGAGTCTTGTGGAAAAGAGGGGTTGGGGGCATCAGTGTTAGGCAAACTCCTGCCGCAGATCTGCGACAAGGCCAGCCCGCGGAAAAGCAACCGGGGCATGATCGAAGCCGAGAAAAGGACCCTGGCCCCCACGGTACGAGTGGTCGAGCATGGGGTAGCCCGGAGTGTAACGGCAGCGTAGATGGGTCACACGGAGGGAGGTTGCCGCAGGTTGACATTGTCATCTGCGGCGGCCGCCCCCCGGCTATAACATGCACTTGTGGCGGAAGCGGTGAAAAGGGTGGGAAGGAGCAGCGGGGGGGTCCGTGGTGGGAAAGGAACAAAAGACGAACCGCGGAAAAGGAAACAATCATGGAGGAAATCAAGCAGAGACAGGCAGGATAGCAGGTGGACGAGGCAATCACGGAGCAACAACCAATCAGCATGGAAATCAACGCATGAATCACAGAGAGCACCTGAAGACGCGCCGTGGAAAACAAAGATTCAAGGAAGAACACAAGAACTGCGTGTGCAAGCCGCGGATGAAGAAGAAAAATTAACAATAAGGATGATGTTCCCCAAGTGTGAGGACAAGACCCACGGTGCGTAGCCGCACCGTGTGGAGTCCAAGTAGGGGGAAAGAGGATGATATGAGAGGATGCGACCGCCGGCATGTAAACACGCCGTGCGGGATGCCAACTAGATAAGGCATAGAAAGTAGTAGCACAAGTTGTCCTCCAGCCCTGATTGCTCTCGACTGAAATCTCTTCCAGACCATGTACTCTTACCGCTGCCTATCAAAAACATTTCCCACTCCCATTTGCACTCTTTGCATCCCACGTCCCTGCCTTGCGTTACCTCCGATGCCATAGCCGCGGACTGCGAGTTCCAGTGCGTAAGTTGCCAAAAGCCGAGTTGAGGTGAGCTGCTGGCGGTGCCCTTGCCTGCACATGGCCGCAGAACGAGGTTCCGCAGAGAGGAGCTGGACGCCACAAGGTGGCGGCTCACGTGTGGCAGGAAGTGAATCGCGGAGTGTCACTTTGCGGTGAGGATCTCACGTGTAAGGCCCAGATTTGCATTGCGTGGAATTCCTAGTTGCCCAGGGTTAGGATCGTAGAGCAAGGCAAGCCCCAGACTAGCAATAAGTGCTATGGTTGTGCGAAGTCTGCGGATAAGCGCACAACCCAGCAGGGGCAGTGAAAGTCAAGAACACGGCAGGATTGTGGGTATCAAGGTTAAGCAAGCCAGAGAAATGTGGAGAAAGCCGGAGAAAGGTAGAGCAAGCCGGAGAATGGTGGAGTGAGTCCGAGAAAGGTGGAGTAAGCCACGGAAAGGTGGAGCAAGACAGAGAAAGGTGGATCAAGCCAGAGAACGATGGAGCAAGCCAGAGAAAGGTGTAGCAAGCCAAAGAAAGGTGGAGCAAGCTAGAGAAAGGTGAAGCCAGCCAGAGAATGGTGGAGCAAGCCAGAGAAAGGTGGAGCAAGCCAGAGAAAATTGCAGCAGGCACGGGAAAGATGGAGCAAGCCAGAGAAAGATGGAGCAAGCCAGGAAAAGGTGGAGGAAGCCAAGGAATAATGGAGCAAGCCAGAGAAAGGTGGAGCAAGCTTGAGAACGGTGGAGCAAGCCATGAAAAGCTGGAGCAAGCCAGAAAAAGGTGGAGTGATCCAGAGAACGGTGGAGCAAGTAAGATAAAGGTAGAGCAAGCGTGATAAACGGTGGAGCAAGCCAAAACCACAGTGGAGTACCGGTGGTGGAGCAAGTCAAAGACCGGTGGAGCAAGCCAGACAACGTTGGACCAGGCTAGAGAAAGGTGGAGCAGGTCAAAGGAAGGTGGAGAAGGCAAGAGAAAGGTGGAGCAGGCAAGGGAAAGTAGGAGCAAGCCAGAGAAAGGTGGAGCAAGCTAGAAAACTATGGAGGAAGCCAGAGAAACGTGGAGCAAGCCACACAACAGTGGAGCAAGCCAGGGAAAGGTTTTCTCTGGCTTGCTCTACCTTTCAGTGGCCTACTCCACCTATCGCTAGCTTGCTTCACCTTTCTATGGCTTGCTCCACCGTTCTCTAGCTTGCTATGCCTGTCTCTCGCTTGCTCCACAGTTTGCTGGCTTGCCCGACCTTTCTATGGCTTGCTCCCACTTTCTCTGGCCTGCTCCACCTTTCTCTGGCCTGCTCCACCTTTCTCTGACCTGATCCATCCTTCTCTGCCCTGCTCCACCGTTGTCGCGGTTGTTCCATCGATCTTCGACTAAGTCCACCGTTCTCTGGCTCACTCCTCATGTCTCTGGCTTTCTCCACCTTTATCTGGCCTAATCCACCTTTCTCTCACCTGCTCCACTGTTCCCTGCCTTGCTCCACCTTGCTCTGGATTTTCCACCTTTTGCTGGCCTGCGCCACCTTTCGATGGCCTGCTCTACCTTCTGGCTTGCTCCGCCTTTCTCTAGCTTGCTCCACCTTTCTGTTACTTGCTCCACCATTATTTGGTTTTCTCCTCTATTCACTTGCTAGCACCCACGTTCTCTGGCTTGCTTGACCCTTCTCTGCCTTGCTCCACCATTCTCTGGCTTGCTCCACCTTCTCTCGCTTTCTACACCTTTCTCTGGCTTGCTCAACCTTTCTCTGGATTGCTCCATTGTTCTTTGGCTTGCTCTACAGTTCTCTGGCTTGTTCCACCGTTCTTTGGCTTGGTCCACCATTCTCTGATTTGCTTCACCTTTCTCTGGCCTGCTCAGCCATTCTCTGGCTTGCTCCACCAATCTCTGGCTGGCTCCACCGTTCTTTGGCTTGCTCCACCTTTCTCTGGCCTGCTCCACCGTTCTGTAACTTGCTCCACCTTCCTCTGGCCTGTTCCAACTTTCTCTGGCTTGCTCCACCTTTCACTGGCTTGCTCTACCTTTCTCTGGCTTACTTGACCTCTCTCTAGCGTGTTTCACCTTTCTCTGCCTTGCACTACCTTTCTTTGGCTTGCTCCATCGTTCTCTGGCTTGCTTAACCGCTCTCTAGCTTAACACTGTTCTCTGGCTTGCTCCATCGTTCTCTGGCTTGCTCCACTGTTCTTTGACTTGCTCCACTGTTCTCTTGCGTTATCCACCTTTCCCTGGCTTGCTCAACCTTTCATTGGCTTGCTCCACCTTTCTCTCACTTGTTCTAGCATTCTCTGACTTGCTCCAACATTACCTTTCTCACTCTACAGTTCTTTGGTTTGTTCCACCTTTCTCTCGCTTGTACCACCTTTCTCTAGCTTGCTCCACCATTCCCTGGCTTGCTCCACCGTTCTCTGGCTTGCTCCACTATACTATTGCTTGTTCCACCGTTCTTTGGCTTGCTCCACCGTTCTCTAGCTTGCTCTACCATTCCCTGGCTTGCGCAACCTTTCTCTGGCTTACTCCAACTTTCCCTGGCTTGATCCACGTTTCTCTGGCTTGCTCCACCTTTCTTTGGCTTGCTCCACCTTTCCTTGGCTTGCTTGACCTTTCTCTGGCTTGCTCTATCTTTCTTTGGCTGGCTCTTCTATTCTGTGGCTTGCTCAACCCCTCATTGGCTTGCTCCACCTTTCTCTGGCTTTCTCCACCTTTCCCCGGCTTGCACCACCTTGATCTGGCTTACTCCGCATTTCTCTGGCTTGCTCCACCTTTCCCAGGCTTGCTTCACCTTTCTCTGGCTTGTTCCACCTCTCTCCGGCTTACTGCACCGTTCTCTGGCTTGTTCCACCTTTCTCTGGCTTGTTCCACTGTTCTCTGACTTGTTTCACTCTACTCTGGCTTGTTCATCCTTTTTCTGGTTTGGTCCTTCTTTCTCTGGCTTGCTCCACCTTTCTCTAGCTTGTTCCACTTTTCTCTAACTTGTTGCACCGTTCTCTGGCTTGCTCCTCCGTTTTCTGGCTTGATCTACCGTTCTCTAACTTGCTTCACCATTCTCTGGATTGCTTCACTATTCTCTGGCTTGCTCTAATGTCCTCTGACTTGTTCCACCTCTATCTAGCTTGCTTCACCTTACTATGGCTTTCCCCACTTTTCCCTGGCTTGCTCCACCTTTCTCTGGCTTGTTCTACCATTCTCTGGATTCCTCCAGGCCATGTTGCGTTTCCTAAGTCGAAGTCGGTACCCAAGTCGGAAGTCAAAAGTCGGAAGTCAGCAAGTCATATGCTAAGTCGGAAGTCGATTTCCCTTCAATGCTTACTAGGGTCATTTTTCAGCCCAAAATTACATATCTATCTCATTTCAAACCCATTTTTGCACATGTATCATACACACAAGTTGCAGTTTTTACACGAAGGAATACCAGCATTCACTTCAAACTGCACCACTAAATTAGTCCAACACTACATTCAGCCATGTACCATGCCAAGTAATCCAGGAAAGGGACGTGCTAAAAGAGTCTGAAACAACAGATTCAAAGCATTTCGATGAGTCTGAAAGCACACAACCAAGAGCTATACCATCCTAAGCCACACAAATGCAAAGACAAGCAACTGGAAGGCTGAATCCTGTCACATGAGTGCCATGGCTTTACTAGCCACGGCGAGTGCATGCCCTCTTTGGGCGGGAGGCAGTAGCCTCAGTATCACCAGCAGCACCGTCGAGGGCACATTCCACATCCCAACGCTTACGCACCCCTTTCTTCATGATGCGTGAGATCTCCTCAATGTCAGGATCAACATTGTCATCATCGTCATCATCGTTTTCCTCCCCATCGTCATCCTCCTCACCGTCGTCCTCCGGCAGATCCAACCCGGCAATATCGTCATCATCGTCATTGTCGTCGTCGTCATCGTCGTCCTCTTCCTCGTCACTATCACCTGCACCTGCTGGTCCACTTCCTGCACCTTCTGCACTTCCCTCTCCACTTCCTGCACCTGCTGTACGTCTCACTCCACTTCCTGCACCTGCTGCACTTCCCTCTCCAGTTCCTGCACCTGCTGCACGTCCCACTCCACTTCCTGCACCTGCTGCACTTCCCTCTCCACTTCCTGTACCTGCTGCACATCCCACTCCACTTCCTATACCTGCTGCACTTCCCTCCCCACTTCCTGCACCTGCTGCACTTCCCTCCCCACTTCCTACACCTGCCGCACTTCCCTCTCCACTTCCTGTTGTTGCCCCTGCTCCAGTTCCCAATCCACTCCAAAAACCTGCTGCTGCCCCAGCTCCACTTCCTGATCCGCTACCGACACCTGCTCCTGTTACAACCGTGAGAGCTGGTGCACGTTCAGTCACAGATTCTCCACCCTTTGTATCCTCCTCACCATCCACGGCAGCCACAATGGCTGGATCCCAACCTGCATTAGCCTCATCTGCACCAACTTCACCATCTGCCTCGGATCCACTCTCTACTCCCTCCTCGTCCACCAACCTCTTGATCTCTGAAGTCAGCTTGCGCGGCTTCACCTTCCCATACATTTGCGTCAGCCTCACGTTCACTTGCACAAGCATCTCCAGTGTGGAGGTATTCAGCCTGTTCCTCGTAGCGGTCTGAACGAGCTCATGTTTACTAAACACGCGCTTATTGCCCGAGCTGCTGCATGGCTACGCTAGAAGCCGCATGGCCAGGTTGCGCAATGCCGACAGCCGGGTCATGTGGCGTGCATGCCAGCGGAAGGATGCCAGCTCGCCCGCCACCACCTGTACCACAGCTGCCTTTGCCCGCTCCACATCCTTCACACGCGCGGGGTCCTCCGTGACAGTCACACGCCCACTTGCAAAAGCGTCCAACTGGTTCTCAAGCTCAGCTTGCTCAGCACATGGCACAAGTGCAGAGACAACAGCGTTCCATGCTTCCACAGTTTTCTCATCTGCATCAAAGTTGTTGCCAAAATGCTGCGGGTGAATGTGTCTTGCTACTGCAAAGACCGGGCAACTCATGTAACTGTCCCAGCGCTCCTTCAGCCGCTCCATGGCAAACTTGACCCACTGTGGTGCACATGGTGCACGGTGGCGGCCACGTGCCAAGCCCAGTTGGCGGAGCTCCTCGGTAGCATCGAGCAAGGCCTCATAAACGATGCCTGCCGTACCACCAGTGGAGTCCGCCTTGTGCAAAACAACCAGCAGCGGGGTCAAGAGTCGCATGATGACCTTCACCTGCACCCAGAAGACATTCATGCGCACAAGGCGCCTCACTTCCTTCTTCTTGGCCTTGAATCCTGCATCACGGCTGGGCGACATCTTCCTCCATTGGTTGCTGGCAACCATCTTCTCCACTGCCTGGCGCAGTGCAAGCAGGCGCTTCAACATGCGGTGGACTGAGCCAAAGCGTGTGGCGCAAGCAGGAAGTAACACCTTCCCAGTTTCGGCCTTGAGCCAAGACCGCATCATGTCCTTGTTCCTAAAAAACATCACAGTCTTCTCCACCTTTGAGATAAGAACAGAACCCCACTCTGTCTTGGATATGTCTTTCAACACAAGGTCCAAGCTGTGTGCCACACTGTTGGTTAAAAAACACGTTGGGGTACTTCTCAGGGAGGGTCCTGTAGGCTGCTTTGTTTGTTGATGCATTGTCAGTTATGACCATGACAACATGCTCAGCCCCAACGGTGGTTATGGCAAGGTCAATGACTGCAGCCACGTGGTTTGCATCCTGGACAATGCCAGTGGCATCACATGAAAACAGATGACAAACACCCTCAGCATTGGTAGCCATGGCGGAGTCAACTGGATGAATTTGGATATCTCTCCACTCATCGACACCTAGAGTGACACCATAGATGGCCCACCCGTTACGCAGTGGTTGCTCTAACTCTCCCAGCTCCTTGTCAAGGGCAGGCAGCAGCTCTTGGACCACAGTGTCTTGTGATGGAAGCCGGAAGGATCTGGTGCTGCGGCGAGAAATCTCGATAAGCTCCAGGACAACACGTTCACGGCACCAGCTGATGGGTGAAGCCGCCTTTGCCATGACGTTCACCACTGCTTTCTGGACCTCCTTGTTCACTGCGTTGTCCAAGTGGTCACGCATGCTGGTCTGGCCGTAGTTGTTGAGCGCAGACAAGGAGACAGACGGCCCAGAGTTGAGCAGGCTTGGAGTTGCAGCAGGTCCACTGACAGCCGTGGTAACGTTTGTGGTTGTGGCTTCCGTGGTCTGCTCCCCATCACCACTCACACCAGCTGCTTCCCATGCCTCCTTCAGCTGCCTTTCTAACACCAGGTCGGCCCACTTTACTGGCTTGTTGCGTGTTCCCCAGTACTCACCCTGGCCCTTGTAAAGCTTTGGATCAAAGTCCTCGAAGCCATCAGGCGAAGGAGGGAGTGGCAGGAGACCAAGAAGGGCACGGGCGCTGGCTGGTGCAACTTTGCTCTTCTTGATGTTGCCAACTGGAGCACCAAAATGGCCACGCATTCGGTCGCTGCCACCCGCAAATGTCGTCCTGCAGGCGCCACACCCAAAGCCCGGGTAGCCGCTGGACGATGGCACGGGCTTGAAGTACCTGGAGAGGGTTTTGACTATGAGTTCTCCTGGCAGAGCTTGAATGGGCTGCACGGCTGAGAAAGAGCCTTGGCTTGCAGCCATGGCAGCGGACCTGGGTCGATACGCCATGGGGCCGACCAAGTCAGGAGAGGGGCAAGGAACGATGTTGAGACTGCGCCAAGTGGCTCATCAGACCTCGGACTAGGGTGTGAACGATGTGCATGGAGGCGGCACCGGGTCGCCTTTGCATCGATAAGTTGAACCTGGACAATTCTCAATGGCACTTTGACATGTCCTCCACCTGCAGTTCACCTTTGAGGTGTTTTTTATCATGCCATTGGTAGCTTTGTGGATTCATCCATATGGAGACCACCGATTGGAGGGAACAACATCCTTGCAAAATGCATGCTTGCAGCTGTCAGTCGCGGCTGATCTGTGCATACCGGAAAGCCGCACGTGACCAAGGTCTGAGCCGAATTTGAGCCCCGTCCCCAAGTTTTTTTCTTTGGTGTTTTTAACAGGACAAGTTACCCTACCACAACCTAGGCCTGGATGAAACCCAGGAAATTGGAGGGTAAAAGTCGGAGTGGACGCTAAGTCGACTTTCATTGACTTAGAGACTTTGACTTTGACCCTAAAAGTCAAAAGTCGAAGGCAACATGGGCTCCAGCCTTCTCTGGCTTGCTCCACTGTTCTCTGGCTTGCTCCACCATTCCCTTGCTTGCTCCACCTTTCTCCGGCTTGCTCCACCTTTTTCTGTCTTGCTCCGCCTTTCTCTGCGTTGCTCCACCATTCTCTGGTGTACTCCGCCTTTCTCTGGCTTTCTCAACCTGTCCTTGGCTTGCTCCATGTTTCTCTCGCTTGCTCAACCTTTCTCTGGCTTGCTCCACCATTCTTTGCCTTCCTCCACCGTTCTCTGGATTGCACCCCCGTTCTCTCGATTGCTCCACTGTTCTCTGGCTTGTCCCACCATTCTCTGGCTTGCTCCACCTTAACCTAGCTTGCTCCACCTTTCTCTGGCTTGCTCATCCGGTCTATGGAGCGCTCCATCTTTCTCTGACTTGCTCCATCTTCCCCGGCATGCTCCACCTTTCTCTGGTTTTCTCCACCTTTCCCTGGCTCTCTCCACCTTTCTCTGGCCTGCTCCACCGTTCTCTGGCTTGTTCCACCTTTCTATGGCTTGCTCCACCTTTCTCTGGCTTCCTCCACCTTTCTCTGGCTTGATCCACCTGTCTCGGGATTGCTCAACTGTTCTCCGGCGTGCTCCACCTTTCCCAGGCTTGCTTGACCTTTCTCTGGCTTGCTCCACCTTTCTTTGGCTTGCTTTACTGTTATCTGACCTGCTCTACCCTTCTCTGGCTTGCTCCACCTTCCTCTGGTGCACTCCACGTTTCTCTGGCTTGCTCCACATTTCTTTGGCTTGCTCCACCTTTCTCAAGCTTCCTCGACCTTTCTCTGGCTTGCTCCACCTTTCCCTGGCTTTCTCCACCTTTCCTTGGCTTGCTCCAACTTTCTCTGGCTTGCTCTACCTTTCTCTGGCTTGCTCTTTTGTTCTCTGGTTTGCTTAACCGTTTTCTGGCATTCTCCTTGTATCTTTGACTTGCTCCACCACCTATTGGCTTGCTCCGCCTCTCTCTGGCTTTCCCCACCTTTCCCCCGCTTGCACCACCTTTATCTGGCTTACTCCACGTATCTTTGGTTTGCTCAACCCTTTCCAGGCTTGCTTCACCATTCTCTGGCTTGTTCCGCCTTTCCGTGGCTTATTGCCCGTTCTCTGGCTTGTTACACATCTCTCTGGCTTGCTCCATTGTTCTCTGGCTTGCTTCACTCTTCTCTGGCTTGTTCCATCTTTCTCTGGTTTGCTCCTTCTTTCTCTGGCTTGCTCCACATTTCTCTAGCTTGCTCCACCTTTCTCTAGCTTGCTCCACCTTTCTCTGACTTTCTCCACTGTTCTTTGACTTGCTCCACCGTTCTCTGGCTTGATCCACCTTTCCCTGGCTTGCTCAACCTTTCATTGGCTTGATCCACCTTTCTCTCACTTGTTCTATCATTTTCTGACTTGCTCCAACGTTACCTTGCTTACTCCACCGTTCTCTGGTTCACTCCACCTTTGTCTCGCTTGTACCACCTTTCTCTGGCTTGCTCCACCATTCCCTGGCTTGCTCCACCGTTCTCTGGCTTGCTCCACTGTTCTATTGCTTGCTCCACCATTCTTTGGCTCGCTCCACTGCTCTCCAGCTTGCTCCACCATTCTCTGTCTTGTGCAACCTTTCTCTGGCTTACTCCACCTTCCTCTGGCTTGATCCATGTTTCTATGGCTTGCTCTACCTTTCTTTGGCTTGCTCCCCCTTTCTCAGGCTTCCTCGACCTTTTCCTGGCTTGCTCCACCTTTCTCTGGCTTTCTCAACCTTTCCTTGGCTTGCTCCAACTTTCTCTGGCTTGGTCCACGTTTCTCTGGCTTGCTCTTCTATCCTCTGGATTGCTCAACCATTTTCTGGATTGCTCCTTGTATCTTTGGCTTGATCCACCACTCATTGGCTTGCTCCACCTTCCTCTGGCTTTCTCCACCTTTCCCCGGCTTGCACCGCCTTTATCTGGCTTACTCCACGTTTTTCTGGCTTGCTCCACCTTTCCCAGGCTTGCTTCACCTTTCTCTGGCTAATTCCGCCTTTCCCCGGCTTACTGCACCGTCCTCTGGCTTGTTCCACTTTTCTCTGGCTTCCTCCACTGTTTGGTGCCTTGCTTCACTCTTCTCTGGCTTGTTCCTCCTTTCTCTGGTTTGCTCCTTCTTTCTCTGGCTTGCTCCACCTTTTTCTAGCTTCCTCCACCTTTCTCTAGCTTAATCCACCGTTCTCTGGCTTGCTCCACCGTTCTCTGGCTTGCTCTACCATTATCTGACTTGCTTCACCATTCTCTGGATTGCTTCACTGTTCTCTGGCTTGCTGCACCATTTGCTGGCTTGCTCTAATGATCTCTGGCTTGTTCTACCTCTCTCTAGCTTGCTCCACCTTACTTTGGATTTCTCCACTTTACCCTGGCTTGCTTCACCTTTCTCTGGCTTGTTCTACCATTCTCTGGCTTGCTCCAGCGTTCTCTGGCTCGCTCCACTGTTCTCTGGCTTGCTCAAGCGTTCCCTTGCTTCCTCCACCTATCTCCGGCTTGCTCCACCTTTTTCTGTCTTGCTCTGCCTTTCTCTGCCTTGCACCACCATTCTCTGGTGTGATTCACGTTTCTCTGGCTTTCTCCACCTGTCCTTGGCTTGCTCCAACTTTCTCTCGCTTGCTCAACCTTTCTCTGGCTTGCTCCACCCTTCTTTGGCTTCCTCCACCGTTGTCTGGACTGCTCCCCCGTTCTCTGGGTTGCTCCACTGTTCTCTGGCTTGTCCCACCATTCTCTGGCCCGCTCCACCTTTATCTAGCTTGCTCCACCTTTCTCTGGCATGCTCAACCGGTCCATGGCTTGCTCCACCTTTCTTTTGGCTTGCTCCATCTCCCCCGGCATGCTCCACCTTTCTCTGGCTTTCTCCGCCTTTCTCTGGCTTTCTCCACCTTTCTCTGGCCTGCTCCACCTTTCTCTGGCTTGTTCCACATTTCTATGGCTTGCTCCACCTTTCTCTGGCTTGCTCAACCGGTCTCTGGCTTGCTCCACCTTTCTCTGGCTTGGTCCACCTGTGTCGGGATTGCTCAACTGTTCTCCGGCGTGCTCCATCTCTTCCAGGCTTGCTGGACCTTTCTCTGGCTTGCTCCACCTTTCTTTGGCTTGTTTTACTGTTATCTGACCTGCTCCACCTTTCTCTGGCTTGCTCCACCTTCCTCTGGTGTACTCCACGTTTCTCTGGCTTGCTCCACCTTTCTTTGGCTTACTCCACCTTTCTCAACCTTCCTCGACCTTTCTCTGGCTTGCTCCACCTTTCTCTGGATTTCACCACCTTTCCTTGGCTTGCTCCAACTTTCTCTGGCTTGCTCCACCTTTCTCTGGCTTGCTCATCCGTTCTCTGGTTCGTTTAACCATTTTCTGGCTTGCTCCTTGTATCTTTGACTTGCTCCACCGCCCATTGGCTTCCTCCACCTTTCTCTGGCTTTCTCCACCGTTCCCCAGCTTGCACCACCTTTATACTTCACGTCTCTTTGGCTTGCTCAACCTTTCCCAAGCTTGCTTCACCTTTCTCTGGCTTGTTCCGCCTTTCCCTGGCTTCCTGCCCCGTTCTCTGGCTTGTTCCACCTTTCTCTGGCTTGCTCCTTTGTTCTCTGGCTTGCTTCACTCTTCTTTGGCTTTTTCCACCTTTCTCTGGTTTGCTCCTTCTTTCTCTGGCTTGCTCCACCTTTCTCTAGCTTGCTCCACCTTTCTCTAGCTTGCTCTACCGTTCTCTGGCTTGCTCCACCGTTCTCTGGCTTGCTATACCGTTCTTTGACTTGCTTCACCGTTCTCTGGATTGCTTCATTGTTCTCTGGCTTGCTTCACCATTTGCTGGCTTGCTCTAATGTTCTCTGGCTTGTTCCACCTCTCTCTAGCATGCTCCACCTTACAATGGCTTTCTCCACTTTTCCTGTGCTTGCTTCACCTTCCTCTGGCTTGTTATGCCATTCTCAGGCTTGCTCCAGCGTTCTCTGGATTGCTCCACTGTCCTCTGGCTTGCCCCACCATTCTCTGGCTTTCTCCACATTAATCTATCTTGCTCCACCTTTTTCTGGCTTGCTTAACCGGTCTATGGCTTGCTCCACATTCCTTCAGCTTGCTCCATTTCCCCCGGCATGCTTCTCCTTTCTCTGGATTTCTCCACCTTTCCCTGGATTTCTCCACCTTTCTCTGCCCTGCTCCAGATTTCTCTTGCTTGCTCCACCTTTCCATGGCTTGCTCCACCTTTCTCTGGCTTGCTCAACTGTTCTCTGGCTTTCTCCACCTTTCTCTGGATTGCTCCACCTGTCTCGGGCTTGCTCAACTGTTCTCTGGTGTGCTCCACCTTTCCCAGGCTTGCTCGACCTTTCTCTTGCCTACTCCACATTTCTTTGGCTTGTTTTACCGTTATCTGGCTTGCTCCACCTTTCTCTGGCTTGCTCCACCTTCCTCTGATGCACTCCACCTATCTCTGGCTTGCTCCACCTTTCTTTGGCTTGCTCCACCTTTCTTTGGTTTGCTCCACCATTCTCTGACTTGCTCAACCTTTCTCTGCCTTGCTCCACCGCTCCCTGGCTTGCTCCACCTTCTCTGGCTTGCTCCACATTTCCCTTGCTTGCTCCACATTTCTCTGGCCTGCTCAACCTTTTGTCACAAAAAGTCAATGAGATGGGATAGTAGGAGCAGAAACAGGCAGAAGCAATGAGGCGCGCGGAAGGTTGTCACCGGAGTGACGAAGGCACAAAGGCAGGTGCTAATCCATGGAGTTATTCGCAGGGCCTTGAGAGAGGTGTAGATCTGGGACTCTGAAGTAGACAGTGGGTAGTGACAGTGTGCAAGAGTGAAGCAAGTGATGTGCTGATACAGAATGAGGGCTCAAGGATGACAAAGTGAAGGAATGGCGGGAGAGAAAGGTTGGCAAAGACAATGAGAGTCAGAGGTGAGCAAGGGGAGATCACGTCTGCGAAGCCGTGGAACGAAAGGGAGCAGGATGTGAAGGGATGTTCTGGTTACCTCAAGGGAATGAACATCCATGGTATCTACAGACAGAAGAAGACAAATTTTCTATGCAACGGCTTCTTTCTGCTACGCAGATGTCTGATGTCACCTTATTAGGGGTTCTCTTGTCCGTTAGGTCTCAACGGTTTGAAAGCCGTTGGTCAAGTTGGTTCGGTCAGAGACTTGAACCTTTAAAAAGAGCTCAGATTATTTCCGAGGGGTCTGACTTGTCATATTCTATTTCCAACACCTTTTGCTGGCTTACACCACCTTTCCCTGAGTTGCTCCACCTTTTCTGGCTTGCTTCACATTTCTCTGGCTTGCTCCACCTTTTCCAGGCTTGCACCACCGTTCTCTGGATCACTCCACCTTTTCCTTGCTTGCTCCATTTTTCTCAGGCTTGTACCGTCTTTCTTTGACTTGATTCACCTTTCTCTGGCTGGCTCCACCTTTCTCTGGCTTGCTCCCCCTTTCTCTCGCTTGCTCCACCTTTCTGTGGCTTGCTCTGCTGTTCTCCAGCTTTCTCCATATTTCTCTGGCTTGTTTCACCTTTCTCGGGCTTGCTCAACCATTATTTGGCTTGCTCCGCCTATCTCACACTTTCTCCACCTTTCGCTGGCTTGCTCCACCTTACTCTGGATTGCTCAACCTTCTCATGGCTTGATCCACCTTTCCCTGGCTTGCTCCACCTTTCCCTGGCTTGCTCCACCAATTGCTGTCTTACTCCACCTTTCTCTCTGGCTTGCTCCCCATTTCCATGGCTTGCTCCACCTTTCTGTGGCTTGCTCCTCCTTTCTCTGGCTTGCGCCATCTTTCTGTAGCTTGCTTTACATTTCTCTGGTTTGCTCCACCTTTCCCTGGCTTGCTCTACCTTTTACTGGCTTGCTCCACCTCTCTCTGGCTTGCTCTGCCTTTCTCTGGATTGCTCTACCTTTCTCTGGCTTGCTCCACCATTCCCTGGCTTGCTCCACCTTTCTGTGGATTCCTTCACCTTTCCCTGGCTTGCTCCACATTTCAATGGCTTCTCCACCTTTCTCTAGCTTACTCCACCCTTCTCTGGCTTGCTCCACCTTTCTATGGCTTTCTCCACCTTTCTGTGGCTTGCTCCAGAATTCTCTGGCTTGCTCCACCTTTCTTTGGATTGCTCCACCTTTCTCTAGCTTGCTTGACCTTTCTCTTGCTTGCTCCACCTTTGTCTGGTTTTCTCCACCATTATCTGGCTTGCTCCACCATTCCCTTTTTACCTCCACCGTTCTCTGGCTTGCTCAACCGTTTTTGTTGATTGCTCCAACTTTCTCTGGCTTGCTCCACCTTTCTCTGGCTTGCTCCGCCGCTCTCTGGCTTGCTCTACCGTTCTCTGGCTTACTCCACCGTTCCCTGGCTTTCTCCACCTTACTCAGGTTTGCTCCACCTTTCTCTAGCTTGCTCTACCTTTCCCTGGCATGCTCCACCTTTCTCTCGCTCTCTCCACCATTCTCTGGCTTGCTCCACCTTTTTCTGGCTTTCCACGCCTTTCTCTGGCTTGCTCCACCTTTCCCTGGCTTCCTCCACCTTTATCTGGTTTGTTCCACCGTTCTCTGGCTTGCCCCACCTTTTTCTGGCTTGCTCCACCTTTCCCTGTCTTGCTCCATCTTTCTCCGGCTTGCTCCACCCTTCTCTGTCTTGCTCCACCTTTCCCTGGCATGGTCTACTTTTCTCTGGCTTGCTCCACCTTTCTCTGGCTTGCTTCACCTTTCCCTGGCTTGCTCCACCTTTCTCTGACTTGGTTCACCTTTCTTTGGCATTCTCCACCTTTCTGTCGCTTGCTCAACGTTTCTTTGGCTTGCTCCACTATCAACTAACTAGTAAATGTTGAGAAAGCAACAGAAAGGTGGAGAATGCCAAAGAAAGGTGAAGCAAGTCCGAGAAAGGTGGAGCAAGCCAGGGAAAGGTGAAGCAAGCCAGAGGAAGGTGGAGCATTCCAGAGAAAAGTAGACCAAGCCAGGGAAAGGTGGAGCAAGACAGGGAAGGGTGGAGCAAGCCAGAGAACAGTGGAGCAAGCCAGAGAACGGTGGAGCAAGCCAGAGAATAGTGAAGCAAGGCAGAGAACGCTGAGCAAGAAAAAGAACGGTGGAGTAAGCCAGAGAACGGAGGAGCAAGCCAGAGAAAGATGGAGCAAGCAAGAGAACGGTGGAACAGGCCAAAGAAAGGTGGAGCAAGCCAGAGACTGGTGGAGCAAGCCAGAGAACGATGGAGCCAGCCAGAAAATGGTGGAGCAAGCTAGAGAACGGTGGAACAAGCGAGAGAACAGCGGAGCAATCCAGAGATTGGTGGAGCAAGCCAGATAGCAGTGGAGCAAGCTAGAGAACGATGGGGCAATACAGAGAGCAGTGGAGCAAGCTCGAGAATGGTGAAGCAAGCCAGAGAACGGTGGAGCAAGCCAGAGAAAGATGTAGAAAGCAAGAGAACGGTGGAGCAAGCCAAAGAAAGGTGGAAAGAGACAAAGAAAGTTGGAGCAAGCCAGAGAAAGGTGAAGTAAGTAAGAGGATTGTGGAGTAAGCCAGAGAACGGTGGAGCAAGCCACAGAATGGTGGAGCAAGCCAGAGAGCGGTGGAGCGAGCCAGAGAAAGGTGGAGCAAGCAAGAGGAAGGTGGAGCAAGCTAGAGAAGAGTGGAGTATGCCAAAGAACGGTGGAGCAAGCCAGATAACGGTGGAGCAAGCTAGAAACAGCTGGAGCAAGCCAGATAAAGCGGAGCAAACCGGAGAAAGTGGAGCAAGTATAGAACGGTGGAGCAAGACAGAGACCGATGGAGCTAGCCAGGGAATGGTGGAGCAAGCCAGAGAACTGTGGAGCAAGTCATAGAACAGTGGAGCAAGCCTAAGAACAGTGGAGCAAGCCAGAGAACGGTAGACCAAGGCAGATAATGGTGGAGCAAGGCAGAGAAAGTGGAGCAAGCCAGAGAATGGTGGTGAAAGACAGAGAACGGTAGAGCCAGCCATAGAATGGTGGAGCAAGAGAGAGAACGGTGGAGCAAGCCAGAAAACAATGGAGCAAGCCAGAGAAAGGTGGAGCAAGCTAGAGAAAGGTGGAGCAAGCCAGAGATTAGTGGAGCAAGCCAGAGAAAGGTGAAGCAAGTTGTAGAAATGTGGAGTACGCCAGAGAAAGGTGCAGCAAGCCAGAGAAACATGGAGCAAGCCAGATAACAGAAGAGCAAGCCAGAGAACGGTGGAGCAAGCCAGGGAATGGTGGAGCAAGCCAGAGCAGGTAGAGCACGCCGTGAACGGTGGAGCAAGGCAGAGACCGGGAGAGCTAGCCAGGGAATGGTGGAGCAAGCCAGATAACGGTGGAGCAAGTCAGAGAGCAGTGGAGCAAGCCAAAGAACAGTGGAGCAAGCCAGAGAACGCTATAGCAAGGCAAAAAAGAGTGGAGCAAGGCAGTAAGCAGTGGAGGAAGCCAGAGGATGGTGGAGCAAGACAAAGAATGGTGGAGCAAGCCAGAGAACGATCGAGCAAGACAGAGAACAGTTAAGCGAGCGAGAAAACAGTGGAGAAAGCGAGAGAACGGTGAAGCAAGCCAGAGAATGGTGGAGCAAGCAAGAGAACGGTGGAGCAAGCCAGATAAAGGTGGAGCAGGCCAGAGAATGGTGGAACAAGCCAAAGAACAGTGGAGCAAGCCAGAGAATGGTTGAGTAAGCCAGAGAACGATGGAGTAAGCATGGGAACAGTGGAGCAAGACAGGGAACGGTGGAGCAAGCCAGAGAACGGCAGAGCAAGCCAGAGAAAGGTGGAGCAAGCCAAAGAAAGGTGAAGCAAGCCAGAGAATGGTGGAGCAAGCCAGAGAATGATGGAGCAAGCCAGAGAATGGTAGAGCAAGCCTGGGAACGGTAGAGAAAGCCAGAGAACAGTGGAGCAAGCCATAGAATATTAGAGCGAGCGAGATAAGCGTAGAGTAAGGCAGAGAGAGGCAACGCAAGCCAGAGAAAGGTGGAGCAAGCTAGAGAAAGGTGGAACAAGCCAAAGAAAGGTGGACCAAGCTAGAGAAAGGTAGAGCAAGCCAGAGAAAGGTGGAGAAAGCCACAGAACGATGGAGCAAGCCATAGAAAGGTGGAGCAAGCCAGAGAACATTGGAGTAAAATTGAGAACGCTGGAGCAAGCCAGAGAATGGTGGAGCAAGCCAGAGATTGGTGGAGCAAGCCAGAGGATGGTGGAGCAAGCCAGAACGGCGTGGATCAAGACAAAGAATGATGGAGAAATCCAGACAAAGTGGAGCAAGCCAGAGAGCGGTGGAGCAAGCACTGAACAGTAGAGCGAGGCAGAGAACGGTGGAGCAACGCAGAGAACAATAGAGCAAGCTGTAGAAATGTGGAGTGGAGCACGCCAGAGAAAGGTACAGCAAGCTAGAAAAGGTGAAGCAAGCCAGAGAACAGTGGAGCATGCCTGAGAATGGCGGAGCAAGGCAGGGAATGGTTGAGCAAGCCGCAAAAAGCGGAGCAACCCAGAGAAAGTGGAGCAAGCCATGAACGGTGGAGCAAGCCAGAGACAGGTGGAGCAAGCCAGGGAACGGTGGAGGAAGCCAAAGAACTGAAGAACAAGTCAGAGAACAGTGGAGCAAACCAAGGAACAGCGGAGCAAGCCAGAGAACGATAGAGCAAGGCAGAGAGTGGTGGAGCAAGGCAGAGATTGGTGGAGCAAGCCAGAGAATGGTGGAGCAAGACAGAGAACGGTGGAGCAAGCCAAAGAACAGTGGAGCAAGCCAGAGAACGGTGGAGCAAGCAAGAAAACAGTGGAGCAAGCCAGAGAACGGCGAAGCAAGCCAGAGAATGGTGGAGCAATTCAGAGAAAGGTGGAGCAAGCCAGAGAAAGGTGGAGCAAGCCGGAGAACGGTGGAGCAAGCCAGAGAAAGGTGGAGCAAGCTAGAGAAAGGTGGAGCAAGCCAGAAAACGGTGGAGCAAGCAACAGAACTGTGGTGCAAGTCATAGAATGGTGGAGCAAGCCAGAGAATGGTGGAGCAATACAGAGAACGGTGGAGCAAGACAGGAAATAATGGAGTAAGATATAGAACACTGGAGCAAGCGATAGAATGGTGGGAAAGCCATATAATGGTGGAGCAAGCCGGAGAATGGTGGATCAGGTCACAGAACGGTGTGGCAAGCCAGAGAATGGTGGAGCAAGACAGAGGATGGTGAAGCAATCCATAGAACGATCGGGAAATCCAGAGAACTGTGGTGGAAGTCAGAGAACAGTGGACCAAACCAGAGAAAGGTGGAGCAAGCTAGAGAAAGGTGGAGCAAGCCAGACAACGGTGGAGCAAGCCATAGAACAGTGGATAATGTCAGAGAACGTTGTCGCAAGCCAGAAAATGGTGGAGCAAGACAGAGAACAGTGGAGCAAGCCAGAGATTGGTGGAGCAAGCCAGAGAATGGTAGAGGAAGCTAGAGAATGGCGGAGCAAGTCAAAGAACGGTGGAGCAAGCCAGAGAGGGGTGGTGAAAGCGAGAGAACGGTGGAGCAAGCCAGAGCATGGTGGATTAAGCCAGAGAACAACGGAGCAAGAAAGAGAACAGTGGAGCAAGCCAGAGAACGGTGGAGTAATCCAAAAAACGGTACAGCAAGCCAAAGAAAGATGAAGCTAGCCTGAGAAAGGTCGAGCAAGCCAGAGGACGATGGAGTAAGCCACGGAATGGTGGAGCAAGCCTCAGAACAGTGGAGTAAGCCAGAGAACAGTGGAGTAAGCCATAGAATGTTAGAGCAAGCCAGATAAGGGTGGAGCAAGGTAGAGAGAGGTAACGCAAGCCAGAGAATGGTGTAGCAAGCAAGAGAAAGGTGGAGCAAGCCAAAGAAACGTGGAGCAAGCAGGAGAAAGGTGGAGCAAGCCAAAGAAAGGTAGGGAAAGCCAGAGAACAGTGGAGCAAGCCATAGAAAGGTGGACCAAGCCAGAAAACATTGGAGCAAGCCATAGAATGGTGGAGCAAACCAGAGAATGGTTGACCAAGCCAGAGAACGGTGGAGCAAGCCAGAGGATGGTAGAGCAAGCCAGAGAAGGGTAGAGCAAGCCAGCAAATCATGGAGAAAGCCAAAGAAAGGTGGAGCAAGCCAGATAAAGGTGGAGCAAGCCAGAGAATGGTGGATCAAGCCAGACAAAGGTGAAGCAAGAGAGAGAACAGTGGAGCAAGCCAAAGAATGCTGGAGCAAGCCAGAGAATGGTGGAGCAAGCCAGAGATCAATATGGCAAGCCTAAGAAACTTGGATCAAGGCAGAGAGCGGTGGAGCAATCCAGAGAAAGGGGGAGCAAGTAAGAGAACGGTGGAGCAAGCTACAGAAAGGTGGAGCAAGCCAGAGAACAGTGGAGCAAGTCAGAGAACAGTGGATCCAACCAGAGAACTGTGAAGGTAGCCAGAGAAAGGTGAAGCAAGCTAGAGAAAGGTAAAGCAAGTTAGAGAACAGTGGAGCAAGCCAGAAAACCCTTGAGCAAGCAAGAGAACAGTGAGGAATCCAGAAAACATTTGAGCAAGACAGGGAAAGGTGGAGCAAGCCGGAGAAAGGTGGAGCAAGCCAGAGAACGGTCGAGCAACCCAGAAACATGTGGTGCAAGCAAGAAAACGGTGGAGCAAGCCAGAGAAAGGTGGAGCAAGCCACATAATAGTGGAGCAAGCCAGAGAACGGTGGAGCAAGCCAGAGAATGGTGGAGCAAGCCAGAGGAAGGTGGAGCAAGCCAGAGAACAAGGCAACAAGCCAGAGAACAGTGGCGCAAGCCAAAGAATGGTGGAGCAAGCCAGAGAAAGGTGGAACAAGCCAGGGAAAGGGCAGGCAAGCCAGATAAAGGTGGAGCAAGCCAGAGAACGATGGTGTAAGCCAGAGAATGATGGAGCAAGCCAAAGAAAGGTGGAGCAAGTCAGAAAGCGGTGGAGAAAGCCAGAGAACGGTGGAGTATGCCACAAAACAATGGAGCAAGCCAGAGAGCGGTGGAGAAAGCCATAGAAATTTGGAGCAAGCCGGATGAAGGTGGAGCAAACGATAGAACGATAGAGCATGCCAGAGAACGGTAGAGCAAGCCAGAGAACACCGGAGCAAGCTAGAGAAAGGTGGACCAAGCCAGAAAGCGGTGGAGCAAGCACAGTACGGTGGAGCAAGACAGAGAATAGTGGAGCAATGCAGAGAACGGTGGAACAAGTCGGAGAAATGTGGAGCACGCCAGAGAATGGTGCAGCAAGTCAGAGGAAGGTGGAGGAATCTAGAGAACAGTGCAGCAAGCAAGAGAATGATACAAGCCATAGAATTTTCTGATTGATGCACGCATGTGAGTTTTGCGTAGGCCTCGGCAACCAACGTGCATCCTAAGATGTGGGAGTGTTGAGCCTCATTGATGGACGTCACAAGAATGGCAAGAGCCATGTTGTTCTTCATCGTCCATGCTGCAAGGTTAGCTGCATTTGCCGTCACGGTCGTATCGGCTGGTGCCGTCTCGGTCCCTTGTAGGATGTCGAGGTAGCCACGTACGTTCATGACAGCCTCAAGCTGCCATTTCCACAAGGAAAAACATGTCCTCGTGAATTTGGACATACCCGTCTCAAGGCACGATGGGGGCGGATCCGCCGTTTCTTGCGGTTGCTCGTCTTCTCTGCTTCGCTGCTACTCTGCTTTGTTGTGGCCGATGAGGATGATGAGGCTGCTGACTGCGACCGTTGTCAAAAGGTGCAATTGATTTTGTTGTATACCCCTCCTGCCAATGATCGCCTAAGGCGATGGTGCTGTCGTGAGAGAACAGACTCGGGGTCGTACCACCTTCTTGAAAGGGGTAGAGCTTAATCCCGTTGGTGCTCAAGGGTCGTGTCAACCATGGACAGAGCTGTTCCTTGTCCCCTAGTCCGCCACGTGCACGCACCCTACCTGAAGAAGCCAATGGAGCCGATGGAGCTGATGGAGCCGTCCGATGGTCGTGTCCCTGTTGTACCTGTGTGTCCTGCAAGACCACGTGCTAGTCGGTCTTGGAAGCGTGCCTTAGAACCAGAAGTGTGGGCCCATAACCCTTTGTCAATACACCGGATAGCAACGGTCTCAAAAATGGGTCCCGACATGGGAGGCCGCCAACCGCTCTTCGTATTGCAACCAATATAACATATCACCTTCAAACGAAGGATCCACACTTTAGGTTCGTTTGGTTTGCAACCTAACAAAGTCCGTATGTTGGTCTTTAGTGTCTACCTTTGGTTGGACACTTTGTGAGAAGTCTCAAAGGCAAGAACTGTAAATGGATGCATGCAAGGTACAGGCTTTTATACTTGTAGAGCTTTGCTAAAGCTTCTTCTTGTAGTGGGTCGCGGGAGCCAACCTCAACCTATAGTCCTACTTGGCGCTTCCTTAGACCGTCAAGTGTCATCCTCAAGGCAGGCTCTAGTAGGCTTCCTAGAAGCTTCCTGTCCCAGTTTTGGCCACAAAGAAAATTGCGGCCGTCGCGGGGTTTGAGCCCGCAACCTCTCGTTTGAGACTCCGGTGCCTATTCAACCAAGCCAAAAAGGTATGGTTCCTATGATGAGCCACAGGGGACATGCCCATTATGGGCAGCGCATTCCTGGCTCATCTCAAAACAGACCAAGGGGACATACTCCATAGAGCAGTGCATGCCTTGTCTGTATGTGTAGCTAGCCAGCTAGGCAGTGGACAAGGTGCATACTATTTCAACAAGTTGGACCAAGCCATGGAAAGATGGAGCAAGCCAGAGAAAAGGTGGAGCAAGCCAGGGAAAGGTGGAGCAAGCGAGGGAAGGTAGGAGCAATCCAGAGAAAGGTGGAGCAAGCTTGAAAAACGTGGAGCAAGCAAGGGAAATCTAGAGCAAGCCAGAGAAAGGTGGAGTAATCCAGAGAACGGCGGAGCAAGCCAGAGAAAGGTCAGGTAAGTCACAGAACGGTTGAGCAAGCCAGAGAAAGGTGGACCAAGCCATGGAAAGGTAGAGCAAGCCAGAGAAAGGTGCAGCAAGCAAGAGAAAGGTGGAGCAAGCCAGACAAAGGTGGAGAAATCCAGATAAAGGTGGAGCAAGCCGGGGGAGATGGAGCAAGCCATAGAATGGTGGAGCAAGTCATAGAACGATTGAGCAAGCCAAAGAAAGATGGAGCAATACAGAGAGACCTGGAGGAAAAGAGAGAACAGTGAAGCAAGCCAGACAAATGTCTTCTCTGGCCTGGTCTACCTTCTTGTGGCCTACTCTATATGTCTCTAGCTTGTTCCACCTTTCTCTGGCTTGCAGCACCGTTCTCTTGCTTGCTATACCTTTCTATGGATTGCTCTACAGTTTGCTGGCTTGCCCCAACTTTCTATGGATTACTCCCAATTTCTCTGGCCTGCTTCACCTTTCTCTGGCCTCCTCCACCTTTCTCTGACCTGCTCCATCTTTCTCCGGCTTGCTCCACCCTTGTCTGGCTTGTTCTACCGATCTTCGACTTGGTCCACCATTCCCTGGCTCACTCCATGTTTATCTGGATTACTCCACCTTTCTCCGGCCAACTCTACATTTCTCTCACCTGCTCTTCCATTCTCTTCCTTGCTCCACCTTGCTCTGGCCTGCTCCAACTTTTGTTGGCATGCGCCACCTTTCCATGGCCTGCTCCACCTTCTGGCTTGCTCCACCTTTCTCTAGCTTGCTCCACCGTTCTTTGACTTGCCCCTCCATTCTCTGACTAGCACCCACGTTCTCTGGTTTGCTTGACTGTTCTCCGTCTTGCTCCACCATTCTCTGGCTAAGTCAACTTTTCCCTGGCTTTCGACACCTTTCTCAACCTTGCTCAACCTTACTTTGGCAAACTCCATCATTCTTTGGCTTGCTCCATAGTTGTCTGGCTTGCTCCACCATTCTCTGGCTTGGTCCAAACTCCTTAGACTTGCTCCACCTTCCTATGGCCTGCTCCACCATTCTCTGGCTTGCTCCACCATTCTCTGGCTTCCTCCACCGTTCTTTGGCTTGCTCCTCCTTTCTCTGAAGCACTCCGCAACCAGTTTGCACGACTCCGCAACCAGTTTGCACCACTCCGCAACCAGTTCGCACCACTCCACAGCCAGTTTGCACCATTCTGCAACCCGTTTGCACCACTCAACAGCCCGTTTGCACCACTCCCCAACCAGTTCGCACCACTCTGCAACCAGTTTGTACGACTCTGCAACCAGTTCACACCACTCCGCAACCAGTTCACACCACTCCGTAGCCAGTTCACATCACTCCGCAACCAGTTCGCACCACTCCGAAACCAGTCCGCACCACTCCGCAACCAGTTTGCACCACTCCCAAACTAGATTACACCACTCCGCAACCAGTTTGCAAAACTCGGCAACGCATTCGCACAACTCCGCAACCAGTTTGCACCACTCCGCAATCAGTTCGCACCACTCCGCAACCAGTTCGCTTCACTCCTCAACCAGTTCGCACCACTCCGCAACCAGTTCACACCACTCCGCAACCACTTCGTACCACTCTGCAATCCATTCCGTCAGTCCCCAAACAGTTTGCACCACTCCGCAACTAGTTCGCACCACTCCACAACCCGTTCGCACCACTCCCCAACCAGTTCGCACCACTCCGCAACCAGTTTGTACCACTCCGCAACCAGTTTGCACCACTTTGCAACCAGTTTGCACGACTCCGCAACCAGTTCCCACCAATCCGCAACCGGTTCCCACCACTCCGTAACCTATTCCCACCACTCCGCAACCAGTTTGCACCACTCTGCAACCAGTACGCACCATGCTGCAACCAGTTGGCACTACTCTGCAATCCGTTCGCAACACTCCGCAACCAGTTTGCAACGATCCGCAACCAGTTTTTACCACTCCGCTACCAGTTCGCACCACTCCGCAACCAGTTCGCACCACTCCGCAACCAGTTCGTACCACTCCTCAACCAGTTCGTACCACTCTGCAACCAGTTTGCACCACTCCAAAACCAGTTTGCACCACTCCGCAACCAGTTCATACCACTCCGCAACCAGTTCATACCACTCCGCAACCAGACCGTACCACTCCGAAACCAGTTCACACCACTTGGCAATCGGTTTGCACCACTCCCCAACCAGTTCGCACCACTCCTCAACCAATTCGCACCACTCCACAACCGGTTTGCACCACTCCGTAACCAGTTCACACCGCTCCACAACCAGTTTGCACCACATCGCATCAAGTTTGCACCACTCCGCAACCACTTCGCACAACTCCGCAACCAATTCGCACCACTCCGCAACCAGATCGCACCAATCCACAACCAGTTTGCACCACTCCGCAACCAGTGCGCACCACTCCGCAACTAGTTCTAACCACTCCACAACCTGATCAAACAACTCTGCAACCAGTTCGCACCACTCCGCAACCAGTTTGCACCACTCCGCAACCAGTTTGCACCACTCCGCAACCAGTTCGCACCACTCCACAACCAGCTCGCACCACTCCGCAACCAGTTCGCACCACTCTGAAACCAGTTTGCACCACTCCACAACCAGCTTGCACCACTCCGCAACCAGTTCGCACCACTCCACAACCAGCTCGCACCACTCCGCAACCAGTTCGCACCACTCTGAAACCAGTTTGCACCACTCCACAACCAGCTTGCACCACTCCGCAACCAGTTCGCACCACTCCACAACCAGCTCGCACCACTCCGCAACCAGTTCGCACCACTCTGAAACCAGTTTGCACCACTCCACAACCAGCTTGCACCACTCCGCAACCAGTTCGCACCACTCCACAACCAGCTCGCACCACTCCGCAACCAGTTCGCACCACTCTGAAACCAGTTTGCACCACTCCACAACCAGCTTGCACCACTCCGCAACCAGTTCGCACCACTCCGCAACCCGTTCACACCACTCTGCAACCAGTTCGCACCACTCAGCAAGCAGTCTGCACCACTCCGCAACCAGTCCGCACCACTCCGCATCCAGTTCGCACCACTCCGCAACCAGTTCACACCACTATGCAACCAGTTCACACCACTCCGCAACCAGTTCGCATGACTCCAAAACCAGTTCGCACCACTCCGAAACCAGTTCGCACCATTCCGCACCCAGTTCACACCACTCCGCAACCAGTTTGCACCACTCCTCAACCAGTTCGCACCACTCCGCATCCAGTTTGTTACACTCCACAACCAGTTCGCACCACTCTGCAACCCGTTCACACTACTCCGCAACCAGTTCCCACCACTACGCAGCCAGTTCGCACCACTCCACAACCAGTTTGTACCACTCCAAAACCAGTGTGCACCACTCCGCAACCAGTTTGCACCACTTCACATCCAGTTTGCACAACTCCGCACCCAGTTTGCACCACTTCGCAACCCGTTCGCACCACTTCCCAACCCTTTTGCACCACTCCACAACCGGCTTGCACCACTCCGCAACCAGTTCGCACCACTCTGCAACCCGTTTGCACCACTCCAGAACCAGTATGCACCACTCCGCAACCAGTTTTCACCACTCCGCAAGCAGTTCACACCACTCCGCAACCAGTTTGTACCACTCCGCAACCAGTACACACCACTCCGCAACTG
>SZWC01001239.1:197236-213582 GCA_023375785.1 Penium margaritaceum | reverse complement strand
GCACCACTCCACAACCTGTTTGCACCACTCCGCAACCAGTTTGCACTACTCCGCAACCAGTTCACCACCACTCCGCAACCAGTTCGTACCACTCCGCACCCAGTTCGCACCACTCTGCAACCCGTTTGCACCACTCCACAACCAGTTCTCACCACTCCGCAACCGGTTCGCACCAGTCCGCAACCAGTTCGCACCACTCCGCAACCAGTTCGCACCACTCAGAAACCAGTTTGCACCACTCCAAAACCTGTTCCCACCATTACGCAACCAGTTTGCACCAGTCTGCAACCAATTCGCACCACTCTCCAACCAGTTCACACCATTCCATAACCCGTTTGCACCACTCCGCAACCAGTTCGTACGACTCCGCAACCAGTTCACACTACTCTGCAACCGGTTTGCACCACTTCCCAACCAGTTGGCACCACTCCGCAACCAGTTCCCACCACTCCGCAACCAGTTCACACCACTCTGAAACCAGTTCCCACCACTCAGCAACCAATCTGCACCACTGTGCAACCCGTTTGCACCACTCCGCATCCAGTTCGCACCACTCCGCAACCAGTTTACACCACTCTGCAACCAGTTCACACCGTTCCGCAACCAGTTCGCATGACTCCGAAACCAGTTCGAACCACTCCGAAACCAGTTTGCACCACTCTGCAACCAGTTCACAACACTCCGCAACCGGTTTGCACCACTCCGCAACCAGTTCGAACCACTCCGCAGCCAGTTTGTACCACTCCGCAACCAGTTCGCACCACTCAGAAAGCAGTTTGCACCACTCCAAAACCTGTTCCCACCACTCCGCAACCAGTGTGCACCAGTCTGCAACCAATTCGCACCACTCCCCAACCAGTTCGCACCATTCCGCAACCAGTTTGCACCACTCCACAGCCAGTTTGCACCATTCCGCAACCAGTTCGCACCACTCAGAAAGCAGTTTGCACCACTCCAAAACCTGTTCCCACCACTCCGCAACCAGTGTGCACCAGTCTGCAACCAATTCGCACCACTCCCCAACCAGTTCGCACCATTCCGCAACCAGTTTGCACCACTCCACAGCCAGTTTGCACCATTCCGCAACCAGTTCGCACCACTCAGAAAGCAGTTTGCACCACTCCAAAACCTGTTCCCACCACTCCGCAACCAGTGTGCACCAGTCTGCAACCAATTCGCACCACTCCCCAACCAGTTCGCACCATTCCGCAACCAGTTTGCACCACTCCACAGCCAGTTTGCACCATTCCGCAACCAGTTCGCACCACTCAGAAAGCAGTTTGCACCACTCCAAAACCTGTTCCCACCACTCCGCAACCAGTGTGCACCAGTCTGCAACCAATTCGCACCACTCCCCAACCAGTTCGCACCATTCCGCAACCAGTTTGCACCACTCCACAGCCAGTTTGCACCATTCCGCAACCAGTTCGCACCACTCAGAAAGCAGTTTGCACCACTCCAAAACCTGTTCCCACCACTCCGCAACCAGTGTGCACCAGTCTGCAACCAATTCGCACCACTCCCCAACCAGTTCGCACCATTCCGCAACCAGTTTGCACCACTCCACAGCCAGTTTGCACCATTCCGCAACCAGTTCGCACCACTCAGAAAGCAGTTTGCACCACTCCAAAACCTGTTCCCACCACTCCGCAACCAGTGTGCACCAGTCTGCAACCAATTCGCACCACTCCCCAACCAGTTCGCACCATTCCGCAACCAGTTTGCACCACTCCACAGCCAGTTTGCACCATTCCGCAACCAGTTCGCACCACTCAGAAAGCAGTTTGCACCACTCCAAAACCTGTTCCCACCACTCCGCAACCAGTGTGCACCAGTCTGCAACCAATTCGCACCACTCCCCAACCAGTTCGCACCATTCCGCAACCAGTTTGCACCACTCCACAGCCAGTTTGCACCATTCCGCAACCAGTTCGCACCACTCAGAAAGCAGTTTGCACCACTCCAAAACCTGTTCCCACCACTCCGCAACCAGTGTGCACCAGTCTGCAACCAATTCGCACCACTCCCCAACCAGTTCGCACCATTCCGCAACCAGTTTGCACCACTCCACAGCCAGTTTGCACCATTCCGCAACCAGTTCGCACCACTCAGAAAGCAGTTTGCACCACTCCAAAACCTGTTCCCACCACTCCGCAACCAGTGTGCACCAGTCTGCAACCAATTCGCACCACTCCCCAACCAGTTCGCACCATTCCGCAACCAGTTTGCACCACTCCACAGCCAGTTTGCACCATTCCGCAACCAGTTCGCACCACTCAGAAAGCAGTTTGCACCACTCCAAAACCTGTTCCCACCACTCCGCAACCAGTGTGCACCAGTCTGCAACCAATTCGCACCACTCCCCAACCAGTTCGCACCATTCCGCAACCAGTTTGCACCACTCCACAGCCAGTTTGCACCATTCCGCAACCAGTTCGCACCACTCAGAAAGCAGTTTGCACCACTCCAAAACCTGTTCCCACCACTCCGCAACCAGTGTGCACCAGTCTGCAACCAATTCGCACCACTCCCCAACCAGTTCGCACCATTCCGCAACCAGTTTGCACCACTCCACAGCCAGTTTGCACCATTCCGCAACCAGTTCGCACCACTCAGAAAGCAGTTTGCACCACTCCAAAACCTGTTCCCACCACTCCGCAACCAGTGTGCACCAGTCTGCAACCAATTCGCACCACTCCCCAACCAGTTCGCACCATTCCGCAACCAGTTTGCACCACTCCACAGCCAGTTTGCACCATTCCGCAACCAGTTCGCACCACTCAGAAAGCAGTTTGCACCACTCCAAAACCTGTTCCCACCACTCCGCAACCAGTGTGCACCAGTCTGCAACCAATTCGCACCACTCCCCAACCAGTTCGCACCATTCCGCAACCAGTTTGCACCACTCCACAGCCAGTTTGCACCATTCCGCAACCAGTTCGCACCACTCAGAAAGCAGTTTGCACCACTCCAAAACCTGTTCCCACCACTCCGCAACCAGTGTGCACCAGTCTGCAACCAATTCGCACCACTCCCCAACCAGTTCGCACCATTCCGCAACCAGTTTGCACCACTCCGCACCCAGTTTGCACCACTCCGCTGCCAGTTTGCTCCACTTCGCAACCAGTTCGCACCACTCCACGACCAGTTCACACCACTCCACAAGCAGTTCGCACAAATCCGCAACCACTTTGCACCACTCCGCAACCCGTTCGCACCACTCCGGACAAGTTCACACCACTCCGCAACCAGTTTGCACCACTCTGCAACCCGTTTGCACCACTGCGCCACCGGTTTGCACCACTCCGCAACCATTTCGCACCACTCCGCAACCATTTGACACCACTCCGCAACCAGTTCACACCACTCCGCAACCAGTTTGCACCACTCCACAACCTGTTTGCACCACTCCGCAACCAGTTTGCACTACTCCGCAACCATTTCACCACCACTCCGCAACCAGTTCGTACCACTCCGCACCCAGTTCGCACCACTCTGCAACCCGTTCGCACCACTCCACAACCAGTTCTCACCACTCCGCAACCGGTTCGCACCAGTCCGCAACCAGTTCGCACCACTCCGCAACCAGTTCGCACCTCTCAGAAAGCAGTTTGCACCACTCCAAAACCTGTTCCCACCATTCCGCAACCAGTGTGCACCAGTCTGCAACCAATTCGCACCACTCTCCAACCAGTTCGCACCATTCCACAACCAGTTCGCACCACTCCACAACCAGTTCGTACGACTCCGCAACCAGTTCACACTACTGTGCAACCGGTTTGCACCACTTCCCAACCAGTTGGCACCACTCCGCAACCAGTTCCCACCACTCCGCAACCAGTTCACACCACTCTGCAACCAGTTCCCACCACTCAGCAACCAATCTGCAACACTCTGCAACCAGTTTGCACCACTCCGCATCCAGTTCGCACCACTCCGCAACCAGTTTACACCACTCTGCAACCAGTTCACACCGTTCCGCAACCAGTTCGCATGACTCCGAAATCAGTTCGAACCATTCCGAAACCAGTTCGCACCACTCTGCAACCAGTTCCCAACACTCCGCAACCAGTTTGCACCACTCTGCAACCAGTTCGAACCACTCCGCAGCCAGTTTGTACCACTCCGCAACCAGTTCGCACCACTCTGCAAACCATTCGCACCACTCCACAACCAGTTCGCACCACTCGGCAGCCGGTTCGCACCACTGCACAACCAGTTTGCACCACCCTGAAACCAGTTCGCACCACTCCGCAACCAGTTTGCACCACTCCACATCCAGTTTGCACAACTCTGAAACCAGTTCGCACCACTTCGCAACCAGTTCGCACCACTTCCCAACCCTTTCGCACCACTCTGCAACCGGCTCGCACCACTCCGCAACCAGTTCACACCACTCCGCAACCGGTTTGCACCACTCCGCAACCAGTTCGCACCACTCTGCAACCAGTTCGCACCACTCCGCAACCAGTTCGTCCCACTCCACAACCCGTTTGCACCACTCCGCATCCAGTTCGCACCACTCCGCAACCAGTTCGTCCCACTCCACAACCCGTTTGCACCACTCCGCATCCAGTTCGCACCACTCCGCAACCAGTTCGTCCCACTCCACAACCCGTTTGCACCACTCCGCATCCAGTTCGCACCACTCCGCAACCAGTTCGTCCCACTCCACAACCCGTTTGCACCACTCCGCATCCAGTTCGCACCACTCCGCAACCAGTTCGTCCCACTCCACAACCCGTTTGCACCACTCCGCATCCAGTTCGCACCACTCCGCAACCAGTTCGTCCCACTCCACAACCCGTTTGCACCACTCCGCATCCAGTTCGCACCACTCCGCAACCAGTTCGTCCCACTCCACAACCCGTTTGCACCACTCCGCATCCAGTTCGCACCACTCCGCAACCAGTTCGTCCCACTCCACAACCCGTTTGCACCACTCCGCATCCAGTTCGCACCACTCCGCAACCAGTTCGTCCCACTCCACAACCCGTTTGCACCACTCCGCATCCAGTTCGCACCACTCCGCAACCAGTTCGTCCCACTCCACAACCCGTTTGCACCACTCCGCATCCAGTTCGCACCACTCCGCAACCAGTTCGTCCCACTCCACAACCCGTTTGCACCACTCCGCATCCAGTTCGCACCACTCCGCAACCAGTTCGTCCCACTCCACAACCCGTTTGCACCACTCCGCATCCAGTTCGCACCACTCCGCAACCAGTTCGTCCCACTCCACAACCCGTTTGCACCACTCCGCATCCAGTTCGCACCACTCCGCAACCAGTTCGTCCCACTCCACAACCCGTTTGCACCACTCCGCATCCAGTTCGCACCACTCCGCAACCAGTTCGTCCCACTCCACAACCCGTTTGCACCACTCCGCATCCAGTTCGCACCACTCCGCAACCAGTTCGTCCCACTCCACAACCCGTTTGCACCACTCCGCATCCAGTTCGCACCACTCCGCAACCAGTTCGTCCCACTCCACAACCCGTTTGCACCACTCCGCATCCAGTTCGCACCACTCCGCAACCAGTTCGTCCCACTCCACAACCCGTTTGCACCACTCCGCATCCAGTTCGCACCACTCCGCAACCAGTTTGCACCACTCCGCAACCAGTTCGCACCACTCCCCAACCTGTTTGCACCACTCCGCAACCAGTTTGCACTACTCCGCAACCAGTTCACCACCACTCCGCAACCAGCTCGTACCACTCCGCACCCAGTTCGCACCACTCTGCAGCCTGTTCGCACCACTCCACAACCAGTTCTCACCACTCCCCAACCGGTTCGCACCAGTCCGCAACCAGTTCGCACCACTCCGCAACCAGTTCACACCACTCAGAAACCAGTTTGCACCACTCCAAAACCTGTTCCCACCATTCCGCAACCAGTTTGCACCAGTCTGCAACCAATTCGCACCACTCTGCAATCAGTTCGCACCTTTCCACAACCAGTTCGCACCACTCCACAACCAGTTCGTACGACTCCGCAACCAGGTCACACTACTCTGCAACCGGTTTGCACCACTTCCCAACCAGTTGGAACCACTCCGCAACCAGTTCCCACCACTCCGCAACCAGTTCACACCACTCTGCAACCAGTTCCCACCACTCAGCAACCAATCTGCACCACTCTGCAACCAGTTTGCACCACTCCGCATCCAGTTTGCACCACTCCGCAACCAGTTTACACCACTCTGCAACCAGTTCACACCGTTCCGCAACCAGTTCGCATGACTCCGAAACCAGTTCGAACCACTCCGAAACCCGTTCGCACCACTCTGCAACCAGTTCGCAGCACTTCGCAACCAGTTTGCACCACTCCGCAACCAGTTCGAAACACTCTGCAGCCAGTTTGTACCACTCCGCAACCAGTTCGCACCACTCTGCAAACCATTCGCACCACTCCGCAACCAGTTCGCACCACTCGGCAGCCGGTTCGCACCACTGCACAACCAGTTTGCACCACCCTGAAACCAGTTCGCACCACTCAACAACCAGTTTGCACCACTCCACATCCAGTTTGCACAACTCTGAAACCAGTTCGCACCACTTCGCAACCAGTTCGCACCACTTCCCAACCCTTTCGCACCACTCCGCAACCGGCTCGCACCACTCCGCAACCAGTTTTCACCATTCCGCAACCAGTTTGCACCACTCCGCAACCAGTTTGCACCACTCCAGAACCAGTACGCACCAATCCGCAACCAGTTTGCACCACTCCGCAAGCAGTTCACACCACTCCGCAACCCATTTGCACCACTCCGCAACCAGTTTGTACCACTCCGCAACCAGTACACACCACTCTGCAACTGGTTTTCACCACTCCCCAACCAGTTCGCACCACTCCGCAACAAGTTCGCACCACTCCGCAACCAGTTCACACCACAACGCAACCAGTTCGCACTACTCCGCAACCAGTTTGCACCAATCCGAAACCCGTTCGCACCACTCCACAGCCAGTTTGCACCATTCCGCAACCAGTTCGCACAACTCAACAACCTTTTTGCATCACTCCCTAACCAATTCGCACCACTCCGCAACCAGTTCGCAGCGCTCCGCAAGCAGTTCACACCACTCCGCAAACAATTGAGACCACTCCGCAACCAGTTTGTACCACTCCGCAACCAGTACACACCACTCCGCAACTGGTTTGCACCACTCCCCAACCAGTTTGCACCACTCCGCAACCAGTTCGCACCACTCCGCAACCAGTTCACACCACAACGCAACCAGTTCGCACCGCTCTGCAACCAGTTTGCACCAATCCGCAACCAGTTCGCACCACTCCACAACCAGTTTGCACCATTCCGCAACCAGTTCGCACCACTCCAGAACCAGTACGCACCAATCCGCAACCAGTGTGCACCACTCCACAGCCAGTTTGCAAAACTTTGCAACCAGTTCGCACACCTCCGCAACCAGTCTGCACCACTCCACAGCCAGTTTGCAAAACTTTGCAACCAGTTCGCACACCTCCGCAACCAGTCTGCACCACTCCACAGCCAGTTTGCAAAACTTTGCAACCAGTTCGCACACCTCCGCAACCAGTCTGCACCACTCCACAGCCAGTTTGCAAAACTTTGCAACCAGTTCGCACACCTCCGCAACCAGTCTGCACCACTCCACAGCCAGTTTGCAAAACTTTGCAACCAGTTCGCACACCTCCGCAACCAGTCTGCACCACTCCACAGCCAGTTTGCAAAACTTTGCAACCAGTTCGCACACCTCCGCAACCAGTCTGCACCACTCCACAGCCAGTTTGCAAAACTTTGCAACCAGTTCGCACACCTCCGCAACCAGTCTGCACCACTCCACAGCCAGTTTGCAAAACTTTGCAACCAGTTCGCACACCTCCGCAACCAGTCTGCACCACTCCACAGCCAGTTTGCAAAACTTTGCAACCAGTTCGCACACCTCCGCAACCAGTCTGCACCACTCCACAGCCAGTTTGCAAAACTTTGCAACCAGTTCGCACACCTCCGCAACCAGTCTGCACCACTCCACAGCCAGTTTGCAAAACTTTGCAACCAGTTCGCACACCTCCGCAACCAGTCTGCACCACTCCACAGCCAGTTTGCAAAACTTTGCAACCAGTTCGCACACCTCCGCAACCAGTCTGCACCACTCCACAGCCAGTTTGCAAAACTTTGCAACCAGTTCGCACACCTCCGCAACCAGTCTGCACCACTCCACAGCCAGTTTGCAAAACTTTGCAACCAGTTCGCACACCTCCGCAACCAGTCTGCACCACTCCACAGCCAGTTTGCAAAACTTTGCAACCAGTTCGCACACCTCCGCAACCAGTCTGCACCACTCCACAGCCAGTTTGCAAAACTTTGCAACCAGTTCGCACACCTCCGCAACCAGTCTGCACCACTCCACAGCCAGTTTGCAAAACTTTGCAACCAGTTCGCACACCTCCGCAACCAGTCTGCACCACTCCACAGCCAGTTTGCAAAACTTTGCAACCAGTTCGCACACCTCCGCAACCAGTCTGCACCACTCCACAGCCAGTTTGCAAAACTTTGCAACCAGTTCGCACACCTCCGCAACCAGTCTGCACCACTCCACAGCCAGTTTGCAAAACTTTGCAACCAGTTCGCACACCTCCGCAACCAGTCTGCACCACTCCACAGCCAGTTTGCAAAACTTTGCAACCAGTTCGCACACCTCCGCAACCAGTCTGCACCACTCCACAGCCAGTTTGCAAAACTTTGCAACCAGTTCGCACACCTCCGCAACCAGTCTGCACCACTCCACAGCCAGTTTGCAAAACTTTGCAACCAGTTCGCACACCTCCGCAACCAGTCTGCACCACTCCACAGCCAGTTTGCAAAACTTTGCAACCAGTTCGCACACCTCCGCAACCAGTCTGCACCACTCCACAGCCAGTTTGCAAAACTTTGCAACCAGTTCGCACACCTCCGCAACCAGTCTGCACCACTCCACAGCCAGTTTGCAAAACTTTGCAACCAGTTCGCACACCTCCGCAACCAGTCTGCACCACTCCACAGCCAGTTTGCAAAACTTTGCAACCAGTTCGCACACCTCCGCAACCAGTCTGCACCACTCCACAGCCAGTTTGCAAAACTTTGCAACCAGTTCGCACACCTCCGCAACCAGTCTGCACCACTCCACAGCCAGTTTGCAAAACTTTGCAACCAGTTCGCACACCTCCGCAACCAGTCTGCACCACTCCACAGCCAGTTTGCAAAACTTTGCAACCAGTTCGCACACCTCCGCAACCAGTCTGCACCACTCCACAGCCAGTTTGCAAAACTTTGCAACCAGTTCGCACACCTCCGCAACCAGTCTGCACCACTCCACAGCCAGTTTGCAAAACTTTGCAACCAGTTCGCACACCTCCGCAACCAGTCTGCACCACTCCACAGCCAGTTTGCAAAACTTTGCAACCAGTTCGCACACCTCCGCAACCAGTCTGCACCACTCCACAGCCAGTTTGCAAAACTTTGCAACCAGTTCGCACACCTCCGCAACCAGTCTGCACCACTCCACAGCCAGTTTGCAAAACTTTGCAACCAGTTCGCACACCTCCGCAACCAGTCTGCACCACTCCACAGCCAGTTTGCAAAACTTTGCAACCAGTTCGCACACCTCCGCAACCAGTCTGCACCACTCCACAGCCAGTTTGCAAAACTTTGCAACCAGTTCGCACACCTCCGCAACCAGTCTGCACCACTCCACAGCCAGTTTGCAAAACTTTGCAACCAGTTCGCACACCTCCGCAACCAGTCTGCACCACTCCACAGCCAGTTTGCAAAACTTTGCAACCAGTTCGCACACCTCCGCAACCAGTCTGCACCACTCCACAGCCAGTTTGCAAAACTTTGCAACCAGTTCGCACACCTCCGCAACCAGTCTGCACCACTCCACAGCCAGTTTGCAAAACTTTGCAACCAGTTCGCACACCTCCGCAACCAGTCTGCACCACTCCACAGCCAGTTTGCAAAACTTTGCAACCAGTTCGCACACCTCCGCAACCAGTCTGCACCACTCCACAGCCAGTTTGCAAAACTTTGCAACCAGTTCGCACACCTCCGCAACCAGTCTGCACCACTCCACAGCCAGTTTGCAAAACTTTGCAACCAGTTCGCACACCTCCGCAACCAGTCTGCACCACTCCACAGCCAGTTTGCAAAACTTTGCAACCAGTTCGCACACCTCCGCAACCAGTCTGCACCACTCCACAGCCAGTTTGCAAAACTTTGCAACCAGTTCGCACACCTCCGCAACCAGTCTGCACCACTCCACAGCCAGTTTGCAAAACTTTGCAACCAGTTCGCACACCTCCGCAACCAGTCTGCACCACTCCACAGCCAGTTTGCAAAACTTTGCAACCAGTTCGCACACCTCCGCAACCAGTCTGCACCACTCCACAGCCAGTTTGCAAAACTTTGCAACCAGTTCGCACACCTCCGCAACCAGTCTGCACCACTCCACAGCCAGTTTGCAAAACTTTGCAACCAGTTCGCACACCTCCGCAACCAGTCTGCACCACTCCACAGCCAGTTTGCAAAACTTTGCAACCAGTTCGCACACCTCCGCAACCAGTCTGCACCACTCCACAGCCAGTTTGCAAAACTTTGCAACCAGTTCGCACACCTCCGCAACCAGTCTGCACCACTCCACAGCCAGTTTGCAAAACTTTGCAACCAGTTCGCACACCTCCGCAACCAGTCTGCACCACTCCACAGCCAGTTTGCAAAACTTTGCAACCAGTTCGCACACCTCCGCAACCAGTCTGCACCACTCCACAGCCAGTTTGCAAAACTTTGCAACCAGTTCGCACACCTCCGCAACCAGTCTGCACCACTCCACAGCCAGTTTGCAAAACTTTGCAACCAGTTCGCACACCTCCGCAACCAGTCTGCACCACTCCACAGCCAGTTTGCAAAACTTTGCAACCAGTTCGCACACCTCCGCAACCAGTCTGCACCACTCCACAGCCAGTTTGCAAAACTTTGCAACCAGTTCGCACACCTCCGCAACCAGTCTGCACCACTCCACAGCCAGTTTGCAAAACTTTGCAACCAGTTCGCACACCTCCGCAACCAGTCTGCACCACTCCACAGCCAGTTTGCAAAACTTTGCAACCAGTTCGCACACCTCCGCAACCAGTCTGCACCACTCCACAGCCAGTTTGCAAAACTTTGCAACCAGTTCGCACACCTCCGCAACCAGTCTGCACCACTCCACAGCCAGTTTGCAAAACTTTGCAACCAGTTCGCACACCTCCGCAACCAGTCTGCACCACTCCACAGCCAGTTTGCAAAACTTTGCAACCAGTTCGCACACCTCCGCAACCAGTCTGCACCACTCCACAGCCAGTTTGCACCACTCTGGAAGCAGTTCACACCACTCCGCAACCGGTTCGCACCACTCCGCAACCATTTGGCACTACTCCGCAACCAGGTCGCACCATTCCGCAACCAGTTCGCACCAGTCAACAACCTTTTCGCATCACTCCCTAACCAATTCGCACTACTCCGCAACCAGTTCGCAGCACTCCGCAACCAGTTTGCACCACTCCGCAACCCGTTCGCACCACTCCGCAACAAGTTCACACCACTCCGCAACCGGTTTGCACCACTCCGCAACCAGTTCGCTCGACTCCTCCACCCGTTTGCACCACTCCGGAACCATTTCGCACCACTCCGCAACCATTTGACACCATTCCGCAACCAGTTCACACCACTCCGCAACCAGTTCGCACCACTCCACAACCAGTTTGCACCACTCCGCAACCAGTTCCAACTACTCCGCCACCAGTTCACCACCACTCCGCAACCAGTTTGTACCACTCCGCACCCAGTTCGCACCACTCTGCAACCCGTTCGCACCACTCCACAACCAGTTCACACCACTCCGCAGCCAGTTCGCACCAGTCCGCAACCAGTTCGCACCACTCTGCAACCAGTTGGCAACACTCTGCAACCAGTTGGCACCACTCCACAATCCGTTTGCAACCCTCCATAACCAGTTCAGACCACTCTGCAACCTGTTTGCACCACTCTGCAACCAGTTCGCACAACTCTGCAACCAGTTGGCACCACTCTGCAATCCAATTTGGAACACTCCGCAACCAGTTCGCACCACTCCGCAACCAGTTTTTACCACTCCTCAACCAGTTCGAACCACTCCGCAACCAGTTTGTACCACTCCGCAACCAGTTCGCACCACCCCGAAACTAGTTTGCATCACTCCGCAGCCAGCCTGAGCACTCCGCAGCCAGTTCGCACCACTCTGCAACCAGTTTGCAGCACTCCGCAATCAGTTCGCACCACTCTGCAACCAGTTTGCACCACTCCGCAACCAGTTCGTACCACTCCGCAACCAGTTCGCACAACTCCACAACCAGTTCGCACCACTCCGTAACCAGTTCGCACAACTCCGCAACCAGTTCGCACCACTCCGCAACCAGTTCGTACCATTCCGCAACCAGTTTACACCATTCTTCAACCGGTTTGCACCACTCCCCAACCAGTCGCACCAATCCTCCACCAGTTGGCACAACTTTGCAATCCGTTTGCACCACCTTGAACCACTTTCCACCACTCCGCAACCAGTTTGCACCACTCTGTAAGCAACTCACACCACTCCGCAACCAATTCGCACCACTCCGCAACCAGTTTGTACCACTCCGCAACCAGTACACACCACTCTGCAACTGCTTTGCACCACTCCCCAACCGGTTTGCACCACTCCGCAACCAGTTCCCACCACTCCGCAACCAGTTCACACCACACCGCAAGCAGTTCGCACCACTCCGCAACCCGTTTGCACCAATCCGCAACCAGTGTGCACCACTCCACAGCCAGTTTGCACCATTCCGCAACCAATTCGCACCACTCAACAACCTTTTCGCATCACTCCCCAACCAACTCGCACCACTCTGCAACCAGTTCGCACCACTCCGCAACTAGTTCGCACCACTCCGCTACCAGTTCACACCACTCTGCAACCAGTTCACACCACTCTGCAACCAGTTCACACCACTCCACAACCAGTTAGCACCACTCCGCAACCAGTTCGCACCACTCCCAAACCAGTTCGCACCACTCCGCAGCCAGTTTGCAAAACTTTGCAACCAGTTCGCACACCTCCGCAATCAGTTCACACGACTCCGCAACCAGTTCGCACCACTCCGCCACCAGTTTGCACCACTCCTCAACCAGTTTGCACCACTCCGCAACCAGTTCTCACCACTCCGCAACCAGTTTGCACCACTCCGCAACCAGTTCGCACCACTTTGCAATCATTTTGCACCACTCCGCAACCACTTCGCACATCTCCGCAACCTGCTTCACAACTCGGCAACCAGTTTGCACCACTCTGCAAGCAAATCGCACCACTCCGCAACCAGTTCCCAAGACTCCACTACACGTTTGCACAACTCCGCAACCAGTTTGCACAACTCCGCAACCAGTTCGCACCACTCCACAAGCAGTTCGCACAACACCGCAACCGGTTTGCACCACTCCGCAACCCGTTCGCACCACTCAACAACAAGTACACACCACTCTGCAACCAGTTTGCACCACTCCACAACCAGTTCGCTCCCCTCCGCCACCGGTTTGCACCATTTCGCAACCATTTTGCACCACTTCGCACCATTTGACACCACTCCGCAACCAGTTCACACCACTCCGCAACCAGTTCGCACCACTCCAGAACCAGCTTGCACCACTCCGTAACCAGTTCGAACTACTCTGCAACCAGTTCACCACCACTCGGCAACCAGTTTGTACCACTCCGCACCCAGTTTGCACCACTCTGCAACCCGTTCGCACCACTCCACAACCAGTTCGCACCACTCCGCAGCCAGTTCGCACCAGTCCGCAACCAGTTCGCACCACTCCGCAACCAGTTCGGAACACTCCGCAACCAGTTGGCACCACTCCACAATCCATTCGCAACACTCCATAACCAGTTCAGACCACTCTGCAACCAGTTTGCACCACTCTGCAACCAGTTTGCACCACTCTGCAACCAGTTGGCACCACTCTGCAATCCATTGGCAACACTCTCCAACCAGTTCGCACCACTCCGCCACCCGTTTTTACCACTCCGCAACCAGTTTGCACCACTCCGCAACCAGTTTGTACCACTCCGCAACCAGTTCGCACCACCCCGAAACCAGTTTGCATCACTCCGCAGCAAGCTCGCAGCACTCCGCAGCCCGTTCGCACCACTCGGCAACCAGTTTGCAGCACTCCGCAATCAGTTAGCACCACTCTGCAACCAGTTCGCACCATTCCGCAACCAGTTCGTACCACTCGCAACCAGTTCGCACAACTCTGCAACCAGTTCACACCATTCCGCAACCAGTTCGTACCACTCCGCAACCAGTTCGCACAACTCCGCAACCAGTTCACACCACTCCGCAACCAGTTCGCACCACTCCGCAACCAGTTTGCACCACTCCGCAACCAGTTTGTACCACTCCGCAACCAGTTCGCACCACTCCGCAACCAGTTTGCACCACTCCGCAACCAGTTTGTACCACTCCGCAACCAGTTCGCACCACTCCGCAACCAGTTTGCACCACTCCGCAACCAGTTTGTACCACTCCGCAACCAGTTCGCACCACTCCGCAACCAGTTTGCACCACTCCGCAACAAGCTCGCACCACTCCGCAACCCGTTCGCACCACTCCGCAACCAGTTCGCACCATTCCGCAACCAGTTCGTACCACTCGCAACCAGTTCGCACAACTCTGCAACCAGTTCACACCATTCCGCAACCAGTTCGTACCACTCCGCAACCAGTTCGCACAACTCCGCAACCAGTTCACACCACTCCGCAACTAATTCGCACCACTCCGCGACCAATTTGTACCACTCCCCAACCAGTACACAAGACTCCGTAACTGCTTTGCACCACTCCCCAACCATTTTGCACCACTCGAGTTCGCACCACTCCACAGCCAGTTTTCACCATTCCGCAACCAGTTCGCACCATTCAAAAACCTTTTCGCATCACTCCTGAACCAATTTGCACCAGTCCGCACCCAGTTTGCACCACTCCGCAACCATTTTGCACCACTCTGCAACCAGTTCACACCACTCTGCAACCAGTTCATACCACTCTGCAACCAGTTCGCACCACACCGCAACCAGTTCGCACCACTCCACAACCAGTTCGCACCACTCCACAGCCAGTTTGCAAAACTCTGCAACCAGTTCGCACACCTCCGCAACCAGTTTGCACCACTCCGCAACCAGTTCGCACCACTCCTCAACCATTTTGCACCACTCCGCAACCAGTTTGCACCACTTTGCAACCATTTCGCACCACTCCGCAACCACTTCGCACATCTCCGCAGCCTGCTTCACAACTCTGCAACCAGTTTGCACCACTCTGCAACCAAATTGCACCACTCCGAAACCAGTTCGCGACACTCCGCAACCAGTTCGCACCACCCTGCAACCAGTTCGAACAACTCGGCAACCAGTTCGCACCACTCCGCAACCGGTTCGCACCACTCCGCAGCCAGTTTGCTCCACTTTGAAACCAGTTCACACCACTCCACAACTAGTTTGCACCACTCCACAAGCAGTCTGCACAGCTCCGCATGCAGTTTGTGTTGTTCTTCTATGCCCCATGGCCACTGCTATGGGTTGACGGACAGGTTGGGCATGCACTGCTCCCTTGGAGTAAGTCCCCCAAACCTTGTTCGTGGTGCAAGTCCAAGCGAGACACCAGAAGTGTAGCGCAACGGATAGCATGTTGGACTTAGGGACAACAGGTCCTGCGATCGAGCCTTGATGTGCGCAGGAGGTTTTTTGACCTTCTAGCACAGGGGAAGTTTCTTAGACATTTCTCCATGCATGAGGAGAGTGCGCCACTTGGCGGTCAGTGGATGCGCCAATTGGCGGACTGGTGAGGTGGTTTGGAGTGACCACCCCAAAAGTGTCACTGCCCACACACCTTAGAAGCCAGGCCTAGGACTATATGTACCAGGCTCATTCCTCATTCTAATTACACAATCTGGCCTTAGATGCTCCTCACAGAGTTGTCCAACTAAGGAACAGTATAAAGAAGACACTGGTTGGTCTAAGCCCCAGGAGTTAGTCTTTGACTAGCACCTCGCGCGAAAGTGACCAAGTGTTAAGTGGACACAGTTGCTAGCAAGTGATTGCCTAGGAACTGCTCAGTGTGGAACCGTGATCCTGAGGGTGATATCTTCTCCTAGCTGAAATGCTAGGAGCGGACGGCAGGTGCTATTGTGTCGGCCCTGTTTTCTAGTCCGTTTGCCTCAGGCCGGTTGACAAAGGGTTATGGGCCCACACTGACCAGTTGTAAGGCACGCTT
>SZWC01001239.1:178334-194105 GCA_023375785.1 Penium margaritaceum | reverse complement strand
GCAGGTGGCCTACGGTGCAAGGGAGAGATTGTTGTTCTTCTATGCCCCATGGCCACTGCTATGGGTTGACGGACAGGTTGGGCATGCACTGCTCCCTTGGAGTAAGTCCCCCAAACCTTGTTCGTGGTGCAAGTCCAAGCGAGACACCAGAAGTGTAGCGCAACGGATAGCATGTTGGACTTAGGGACAACAGGTCCTGCGATCGAGCCTTGATGTGCGCAGGAGGTTTTTTGACCTTCTAGCACAGGGGAAGTTTCTTAGACATTTCTCCATGCATGAGGAGAGTGCGCCACTTGGCGGTCAGTGGATGCGCCAATTGGCGGACTGGTGAGGTGGTTTGGAGTGACCACCCCAAAAGTGTCACTGCCCACACACCTTAGAAGCCAGGCCTAGGACTATATGTACCAGGCTCATTCCTCATTCTAATTACACAATCTGGCCTTAGATGCTCCTCACAGAGTTGTCCAACTAAGGAACAGTATAAAGAAGACACTGGTTGGTCTAAGCCCCAGGAGTTAGTCTTTGACTAGCACCTCGCGCGAAAGTGACCAAGTGTTAAGTGGACACAGTTGCTAGCAAGTGATTGCCTAGGAACTGCTCAGTGTGGAACCGTGATCCTGAGGGTGATATCTTCTCCTAGCTGAAATGCTAGGAGCGGACGGCAGGTGCTATTGTGTCGGCCCTGTTTTCTAGTCCGTTTGCCTCAGGCCGGTTGACAGTTTGCACCACTCCGCAACCAGTTCGCACCACTCAGGAACAAGTTCACACCATTCCGTAACCAGTTTGCACCACTGTTCAACCAGTTCGCACCACTCCGTCACCAGTTTGCATCACTCCGCAACCATTTTGCACCACTCCGCATCCATTTGGCACCACTCCGCAAACAGTTCACACCACTCCGCAACCAGTTCCACTACTCCGCAACCAGTTCCCACCACTCCGCATCCAGTTCGTACCACTCCGCACCCAGTTCGCACCACTCTGCAACCCCTTCGCACCACTCCACAACCAGTTGGCACCTCTCCGCAACCAGTTCGAACCAGTCCGCAACCAGTTTGCACCACTTTGCAACCAGTTCGCAACACTCCGCGACCAGTTGGCACCACTCTACAATCCGTTCGCAACACTCCATGACCAGTTCAGACCTCTCGGCAACCAGTTCGCACCTCTCCACAACCAGTCCCCACCACTCAGAAACCACTTTACACCACTCCGCAGCCTGTACCCACCACTCAGCAACCAGTTTACACCAGTCTGCAACCAGTTCGTAGCACATTGCAAACAGTTCGCACCATTTTGCAACCAGTTCGCACCACTCCGAAACCAGTTCGTACGACTCCGCAACCAGTTCACACTACTCTGCAACCGGTTTTCACCACTCCCCAACCAGTTCCAACCACTCCGCAACCAGTTCACACCACTTTGCAACCAGTTCGCACCACTCAGCAACCAGTCCGCACCACTACGCAACCAGTTCGCACCACTCCGCATCCAGTTCACACCACTCCGCAACCAATTCGCACCACTCTGCATCCAGTTCACACCGCTCCGCAACCAGTTCGCATGACTCCCAAACCAGTTCGCACCACTCTGAAACCAGTTCGCACCACTCCGCAACCATTTCCCACCACTCGGCAACCAGTTTGCACCACACCACAACCAGTTCGCACCAGACCGCAACCAGTTAGTACCATTCCGCAACCAGGTCGCACCGCTCTGCAACCCGTTCTCACCACTCCGCAACCCGTTCGCACCACTCTGTAGCCGGTTCGCACCACTCCAAAACCAGTTTGCACCACTGCAAAACCAGTTTGCACCACTCCGCAACCAGTTTGCACCACTCCACATCCAGATTGCACAACTCCGCAACCAGTTCGCACCACTTCGCAACCAGTTCGCACCACTTCCCAACCCTTTCGCACCACTCCGCAACCGGCTCGCACCACTCCGCAACCAGTTTGCACCAATCCGAAACCAGTTTGCACCACTCCCCAAGCAGATCACACCACTCCGCAACCAATTCGCCCACTCCACAACCAGTTTGTACCACTCCGCAACCCGTACACACCACACCGCAACTGGTTTGCACTACTCCCCAACCAGTTCGCACCACTCCGCAATCCATTCGTACCACTCCGCAACCAGTTCGCACAACTCCGCAACCAGTTCGCACCACTCCGTAACCAGTTCGCACAACTCCGCAACCAGTTTGCACCACTCCGCAACCAGTTCGTACCATTCCGCAACCAGTTCACACCACAACGCAAGCAGGTCGCACCACTCCGCAACCCGTTTGCACCAATCCGCAACCAGTGTGCAACACCCCACATCCAGTTTGCACCATTCCGCAACCAATTCGCACCACTCAACAACCTTTTCGCATCACTCCCCAACCAACTCGCACCACTCTGCAACCAGTTCGCACCACTCCACAACCAGTTCCCATCACTCTGCAACCAGTTCACACCACTCTGCAACCAGTTCACACCACTCTGCAACCAGTTGACACCACTCCGCAACCGGTTAGCACCACTCCGCAACCAGTTCGCACCACTCCCAAACCAGTCGCACCACTCCGAAGCCAGTTTGCAAAACATTGCAACCAGTTTGCACACCTCCCCAACCAGTTTGCACGACTCTGCAACCAGTTCGCACCACTCTGCAACCAGTTTGCACCACTCCTCAACCAGTTCGCACGACTCCGCAACCAGTTCTCACCACTCCGCAACCAGTTTGCACCACTCCGCAACCAGTTAGCACCACTTTGCAACCATTTTGCACCACTCTGCAACCACTTCGCACATCTCCTCAGCCTGCTTCACAACTCCGCAACCAGTTTGCACCACTCTGCAAGCAAATCGCACCACTCCGCAACCAGTTCGCAACAGTCCACAACCAGTTCGCACAACTCCGTAACCAGTTCGCACAACTCCGCAACCAGTTCGCACCACTCCACAAGCAGTTTCCACAACACCGCAACCAGTTTGCACCACTCCGCAACCCGTTCGCACCACTCCGCAACAAGTACACACCACTCCGCACCCAGTTTGCACCACTCCGCAACCAGTTCGCTCCCCTCCGCCACCGGTTTGCACCATTCGGCAACCATTTTGCACCACTCCACAACCATTTGACACCACTGCGCAACCAGTTCACACCACGCCTCAACAAGTTCGCACCACTCCACAACCAGTTTGCACCACTCCGCAACCAGTTCGAACTACTCCGCAACCAGTTCACCACCACTCCGCAACCAGTACGTACCACTCCGCACCCAGTTCGCACCACTCTGCAACCCGTTCGCACCAGTCCACAACCAGTTCGCACCACTCAGCAGCCAGTTCGCACCAGTCCGCAACCAGTTTGCACCACTCCGCAACCAGTTCGCAACACTCCGCAACCAGTTGGCACCACTCCACAATCCATTCGCAACACTCCATAACCAGTTCAGACCACTCTGCAACCAGTTTTCACCACAAAGAAACCAGTTTGCATCACTTCGTAACCTCTTCCCGCCACTCCGCAACCAGTTTGCACCACTCTGCAACAAGTTCGCCCCACTCTGCAACCAGTTGGTACCACTCTGCAATCCATTTGCAACACTCTGCAACCAGTTCGCACCACTCCGCAACCTGTTTTTACCACTCCGCAACCAGTTTGCAACACTCCGCAACCAGTTTGTACCACTCCGCAACCAGTTCACTCCACTCCGAAACCAGTTTGCATCACTCCGCAGCAAGCTCGCAGCACTCCGCAGCCAGTTCGCACCACTCGGCAACCAGTTTGCAGCACTCCGCAATCAGTTCGCACCACTCTGCAGCGAGTTTGCACCATTCCGCAACCAGTTCGTACCACTCCGCAACAAATTGGCACAACTCCGCAACCAGTTCGCACCATTCGGCAACCAGTTCCTACCACTCCGCAACCAGTCCGCACAACTCCGATCCAGTTTGCACCACTCCGCAAGCAGTTCACACCACTCCGCAACTAATTCGCACCACTATGCAACCAATTTGTACCACTCCGCAACCAGTACACACCACTCTGCAACTGCTTTCCACCACTCCCCAACCAGTTTACACCACTCGGAAACCAGTTCCCACCAATCCGCAACCAGTGCACACCACAACGCAACCAGGTCGCACCACTCCGCAACCAGTTCTCACCATCTCGCAACCAGTTCAAACCACTCAACAACCATTTCGCATCACTCCTGAACCAATTCGCACCAGTCCGCAACCAATTTGCACCTCTCCGCTACCAGTTCGCACCACTGTGCAACCAGTTCAAACCACTCTGCAACCAGTTCACACCACTCAGCAACCAGTTCGCACCACACCGCAACCAGTTCGCACCACTCCGCAACCAGTTCGCACCACTCCACATCCAGTTTGCAAAACTCTGCAACCAGTTTGCACACCTCCGCAACCAGTTCGCTCCACTCCGCAACAAGTCCGCAGCACTCCTCAACCAGTTTGCACCACTCCGCAACCAGTTCGCACCACTCCGCAACCGGTTCGCACCACTCCGCAGCCAGTTTCCTCCACGTTGAAACCAGTTCACACCACTCCACAACTAGTTTGCACCACTCCACAAGCAGTTTGCACAACTCCGCAAGCAGTTTGCACCACTCCGCAACCAGTTCGCACCAATCCGGAACAAGTTCACACCACTCCGCAACCAGTTTGCACCACTGTTCAACCAGTTCGCACCACTCCGCCAACGGTTTGCATCACTCCTCAACCATTTTGCACCACTCCGCAACCATTTGGCACCACTCCGCAAACAGTTCACACCACTCCGCAACCAGTTCCACTACTCCGCAACCAGTTCCCACCACTCCGCAACCAGTTCGCACCACTCCGCACCCAGTTCGCACCACTCTGCAACCCGTTCGCACCACTCCACAACCAGTTGGCACCTCTGCGCAGCCAGTTTGCACCAGTCCGCAACCAGTTTGTACCACTCTGCAACCAGTTCAAAACACTCCACAACCAGTTGGCACCACTCCACAATCCGTTCGCAACACTCCATAACCAGTTCAGACCACTCTGCAACCAGTTCGCACCTCTCCGCAACCAGTTCCCACCGCTCATAAACCACTTTACACCACTCCGCAGCTTGTACCCACCACTCGGCAACCAGTTTGCACCAGTCTGCATCGAGTTCGCACCACATTGCAACCAGTTCGCACCATTTTGCAACCAGTTAGCACCACTCCGTAACCAGTTCGTACGACTCCGCAACCAGTTCACACTACTCTGCAACCGGTTTGCACCACTCCCCAACCAGTTCGCACCACTCCGCAACCAGTTCCCACCACTCCGCAACCAGTTCACACCACTTTGCAACCAGTTCGCACCACTCAGCAACCAGTCCGCACCACACGCAACCAGTTCGCACCACTCCGCATCCAGTTCACACCACTCGTTCGCACCACTCCGCATCTCTGCAACCAGTTCACACCACTCCGCAACCAGTTCGCACCACTCCGCAACCAGTTCCCACCACTCCGCAACCAGTTCACACCACTTTGCAACCAGTTCGCACCACTCAGCAACCAGTCCGCACCACACGCAACCAGTTCGCACCACTCCGCATCCAGTTCACACCACTCCGCAACCAGTTCGCACCTCTCTGCAACCAGTTCACACCACTCCGCAACCAGTTCGCATGACTCCGAAACCAGTTCGCACCACTCTGAAACCAGTTCGCACCACTCCGCAACCATTTCGCACCACTCGGCAACCCGTTTGCACCACTCCGCAACCAGTTCGCACCACTCCCCAACCAGTTCGTACCATTCCGCAACCAGGTCGCACCACTCTCCAACCCGTTCGCAACACTCTGCAACCCGTTCGCACCACTCTGTAGCCGGTTCACACCACTCCACAACCAGTTTGCACCACCCTGAAACCAGTTCGCACCACTCCGCAACCAGTTTGCACCACTCCACATCCAGTTTGCACAACTCCGCAACCAGTTCGCACCACTTCGCAACCGGTTCGCACCACTTCCCAACCCTTTCGCATCACTCCGCAACTGGCTCGCACCACTCCGCAACCAGTTTGCACCACTCCGCAACCAGTTTGCACCACTCCAGAACCAGTATGCACCACTCCGCAACCAGTTCGCACCACTCCGCAACCGGTTCGCACCACTTCCCAACCCTTTCGCATCACTCCGCAACTGGCTCGCACCACTCCGCAACCAGTTTGCACCACTCCGCAACCAGTTTGCACCACTCCAGAACCAGTATGCACCACTCCGCAACCAGTTTACACCACTCCGCAAGCAGATCACACCACTCCGCAACCAATTCGACCACTCCACAACCAGTTTGTACCACTCCGCAACCCGTACACATCACTCCGCAACTGGTTTGCACCACTCCCCACCCAGTTCGCACCAATCCGCAACCAGTTTGTGCCACACCACAACCAGGTTACACCACTCCACAACCAGTTTGCACAACTCCGCAACCAGTTCGCACCACTCCGCAACCAGTTCCCACCACTCCACATCCAGTTCGCACCACTCCACAACCAGTTTGCACCACTTTGCAACCAATTCACACCACTCTGCAACCAGTTCGCATGACTGCGAAACCAGTTGGCACCGCTCCGAAACCAGTTCACAGCACCCCGCAACCAGTTTGCACCACTCCGCAACCAGTTCGAACCAATCCGCAACCAGTTTGCACTACTCTGCAACCAGTTTGTACAACTCCGCAACCAGTTCGCACCACTCTGTAACCCGTTCGCACCACTCCTCAACCAGTTCGCACCACTCCGCAACCAGTTCGCACCCCTCTACATTTAGTTCGAACCACTCAGCAACCAGTTCGCACCACTTCGCAACCAGTTTGCACCACTTCCCAACCATTTGGCACCACTCTTCAACCGGCTCACACCACTCCGCAACCATTCCGCACCACTCCGCAACCAGTTCGCATCACTCCGGAACCAGTTTGCATCTCGACGCAACCAGTTCGCAACACTCCACAACCAGTTTGCACCACTCGGCAACCAGTTCGCACCACTCCGCAACTAGTTCGTACGACTCTGCAACCAGTTCATACTATTCCGCAACCGGTTTGCACCACTCCCCAACCAGTTCGCACCAATCCGCAACCAGTTCGGACCACTCCGCAACCAGTTCACACCACTCCGCAACCAGTTGGCACCACTCCGCAACCAGTTTGCACCACTCTGCAACCAGTTCTCACCACTCCGCATCCAGTTCGCACCACTCCGCAACCAGTTCGCACCACTCTGCAACCAGTTCACACCACTCCGCAACTAGTTCGCATGACTCCGAAACCAGTTCGCACCGCTCGGAAACCAGTTTGCACCACTTCGCAACCAATTCGCACCACTCCGCAACCAGTTTGCACCACTCCGCAACCAGTTCGCACCACTCCACAACCAGTTAGTACCACTCCGCAACCAGTTCGCACCACTCTGCAACCCTTTCGCACCAATCTGCAACCAGTTTGCACCACTCCGCAGCCGGTTGGCACCACTCCACAACCAGTTCGCACCACTCGGAAACCAGTTTCCACCACTCTGCAACCAGTTTGCACCACTCCACATCCACTTTGCACCACTCGGCAACCAGTTCGCACCACTTTGCAACCAGTTCGCACCACTTCGCAACCCTTTCGCACCACTCCGCAACCGGCTCGCATCACTCCGCAACCAGTTTGCACCACTCTGCAACCAGTTCGCACCACTCCAGAACCAGTTCGCACCACTCTGCAACCAGTTTGCACCACTCCGCAAGCAGTTCACACCACTCCGCAACCAGTTCGCACCACTCCGCAACCAGTTCCTACCACTCCGCAACCAGTACACACCACTCCGCAACTGGTTTCTCTATCCTGGTCCAGCTTGCTTTTCCTTGCTCCACCCTTCTTGTGCTTGCTCCAACTTTATGCGGCTTGCTCCACCTTTTTCTGGCTTGCTCCGCCTTTCTCTGGCTTGCTCCACCATTCTCTTCCGTGCTCCACCTTTCTCTTGCTTTTTCCACCTGTCCCTGGCTTGCTCCACCTTTCTTTTGCTTGCTCCACCGTTCTCTGGATTGCTCCCCCATTCTCTGGATTGCTCCAACGTTCTCTGTCTTGATCCACCATTCTCTGGCTTGCTCCACCATTCTCTAGCTTGCACCACCATTCTCTGGCTTGCTACACCGTTCTGTGGCTTGCTCCACGTTTCTTTGGCCTGGTCCACCGTTGTCTGACCTGCTCCACCTTCCTCAGGCCTGCTCCACCTTTCTCTGGCTTGCTCCACCTTTCTCTAGCTTGATCCACCTTTCTCTAGCTTGCACCACCTTTCTTTGGCTTGCACCACCTTTCTCTGGCTTGCTCCACCGTTCTCTGGCTTGCTCCACCATTGTCTGGCTTTCATCACCGTTCTCTGACTTGCTTCACTGTTCTCTGGCTTGCTCCACCGTTCTCATGCTTGCTCCATCATTCTCTTGATTACTACACCATTCTGGTTTGCTCACCTTTCTCTGGCTTGCTCCATCGTTTTCTGGCTTTCTCTACCCTTCCCTGGCATCCTCCACCTTTCTCTAGCTTGTTCTACCATTCTCTGGCCTGCTCCAGCGTTCTCTTGCTTGCTCCACCGTTCTCTGGTTTGCTTCACCTTTTTTGGGCTTGCTCCACCTTTCCTTGGCTTGCTCCAGCTTTCTCTGGCTTGCTCCACCATTCTCTTGCTTTCTCCACCTTTGTCTTGCTTGCTCCACCTGTCTCAGGCTTGCTCCACCTTTCTCTAACTTTCTCCACATTTTCCTGTCTTCATCCATCTTTCTCTGGATTGCTCCACTGTTCTCATGCTTGCTCCACCTTACTCTAGTTTACTCCACCGTTCTCTGCCTTGCTCGACATTTCTCTGGCTTGATCCACCTTTCTCTGGCTTTCTCCAGAGTTCCCTGGCATGGTCCACCTTTCTCTATCTTGTTCTACCATTCTCTGTCTTGCTCAAGGGTTCTCTGGCTTGCTGCACTGTTATCTGCCTTGATTCACCTTTCCTTGGCTTGCTCCACCTTTTCTTGGCTTGGTCCACCTTTCTCTGGCTTGCTCGACTATTCTCTGGCTTGCTCCACCCTTCTCTTGCTTGCTCCACATTTCTCTGGCTTGCTCCACCTTTCTCTAGCTTTCTCCACATTTTCCCGGCTTGACCCACCTTTCTCTGGCTTGCTCCACTCTTCTATGGATTGTTCCACCATTCTCTGGCTTGCTCCACCTTCCTCTGGCTGTCTCCACCATTTTCTGGCTTCCTCCACCTCTCTCTAGCTTGCTCCACCTTTCTCTAGCTTGCTCCATCTTTTTTTGGCTTGCTCAGCCATTCTATGGCTTGCTCCACCGTTCTATGGCTTGCTCCATCTCCCCCGGCTTGCTCCACCTTTATCTGGCTTTCTCCACCTTTCCCTAGCTTGCTCCACCTTTCTCTGGCTTGCTCCACCTTTCTCTGGCATGCCCCACCTTTCTCTTGCTTGCTCGACCTTTCTCTGGCTTGCTCCACCTTTCTCTGGCTTTCTCCACGTTTTCCTAGCTTGACCCATATTTCTCTGGCTTGCTCCACTTTTCTCTGGCTTGCTCCACCATTCTCTGGCTTGCTCCACCTTTCTCTGTCTTGCTCCACCTTTTTCTGGCTTCCTCCACCTCTCTCTAGCTTGCTTCACCTTTATCTAGCTGGCTCCATCTTTCTTTGGCTTACTCAACTGTTCTATGGCTTGCTCCACCATTCTATGGCTTTCTCCATCTCCCCTGGCTTGCTCCACCTTTATCTGCCTTTCTCCACCTTTCCCTGGCTTGCTCCACCTTTCTCTGGCTTGCTCCGCCTTTCTCTGGCTCCACCCTGGCTGGCCAGGGAGAGGTGGAGTAAGCCAAAGAAAGGTGGAGCAAGCCAGAGAAAGGTGGAGGAAGCCAAAGACAGTTGGAGCAAGCTAAAGAAAGGTGGAGCGAGCCAGAGACGTGTGGAGCAAGCAGGAGAAAGATGGAGCAAGCCAGGGAAAGGTGGAGCAAGCCAGCAAACGTTGGAGAAAGCCAGAGAACAGTGGAGCGAGCTAAGGAACAGTTGAGCAAGCCAAAGAAAGGTAGAAAAAGCCAGGGAAAGGTGGAGGAAGCCTGAGAAAGGTGGAGCAAGCCAGAGAACTGTAGAGCAAGCCAGAAAAAGGTGGAGTAAGCCAGAGAAAGCTGGAGCAAGCCAGAAAAAGGTGTAGCAAGCCACAGAAAGGTTGAGCAAACCAGAAAAAGGTCGAGCAAGCCAGAGAAAGGTGGAGCAAGCTAGGGAAAGGTGGAGCCAGCTAGAGAAAGGTGGAGCAAGCCAGAGAAAGGTGGAGCAAGCAAGACAAAGGTGGAGCAACCCAGAGAAAGGTGGAGCAAGCCAGGGAAAGGTAGAGCAAGCCATAGAAAGGTGGACCCGGCAAGAGAGCGTGGAGTAATCCAGGGAAAGGTGGAGCAGCCAGAGAAAGATGGAGCAAGCCAGAGAACACTGGAGCAGGCCAGAGAAAGGTGGAGCAAGCCTGAGAACGGTGGAGTAAGCCAGAGAAAGGTTGAGCAAGCCTGAGAAAGGTGGAGCAAGCCAAAGAAATATGGAGCAAGTCAGAGATCGGTGGAGCAAGCCAGAGAAAGGTAGAGAAAGCCAGGGAAAGATGGAGCAATCGAGGGAAAGGTGGAGCAAGCCAGAGAAAGGTGGAGCAAGCCAGAGGAAGGTGGATGAAGAAAGGTGGAGCAAGACAGAGAAAGGTGAAGCAATCCAAGGAAAGGTGGAGCAAGCCAGAGAAAGGTGGAGCAAGTCAGAGAACGGTGGAGCAAGCCAGAAAAAGATGGAGCAAGCAAGAGAAGGTTGGAGCAAGCTAGATAGAGCAAGCCAGAGAAAGGTGGAGAAAGCCAGGGAAAGTTGGAGCAGGCCAGAGAAAGGTGGAACAAGCCAGAGAAAAGTGAAGCAAACCACAGAAAGGTGGAGTTAGCCAGAGAAAAATGGAGCAAGCCAGGGAACAGTGGAGCAAGCCAGATAAAAGTGGAGTAAGCCAGATAAAGGTGGAGCAAGCCAGAGAAAGGTAGAGCAAGCTGGAGAAAGGTGCGACAAGCCAGGGAAAGATGGAGAAAGCCAGCAAAAGGTGGAGAAAGCTAGAGAAAGGTGAAGCAAGCCAAGGAAAGGTGGAGCAAGCCAGAGAAAGGTAGATCAAGCTGGAGAAAGGTGCGACAAGCCAGGGAAAGATGGAGAAAGCCAGCAAAAGGTGGAGAAAGCTAGAGAAAGGTGAAGCAAGCCAAGGAAAGGTGGAGCAAGCCAGAGAAAGGTAATGCAAGCCAGAGAACAGTAGTGCAAGTCAGAACGGTGGCAAGCCAGAGAGCGGTGGAGCAAGTCGGCGAAAGGTGGAGCAAGCCAGAGAAAGGTGGACCAAACGAGACAACGGTGCAGCAAGCCAGAGAAAATTGGAGTAAGCAAGAGAACTGTGGAGCATGCCAGCGAATGGTGGAGTGAGCCAGATAAAGGTGGAGTGAGCCAAAAAAAGGTGGAGCAAGCCAAAGAAAGGTAGAGCAATCCAGGGAAAGATGGAGCAAGCCAGAGAAAGGTGGCGCAATCCAGGGAAAGATGGAGCAAGCCAAAGAAAGTTGGAGCAAGCCAGCGAAAGCTGGAACAAGCTAGGGAAAGGTGAAGCAAGCCACCGAAAGATTAAGAAAGCCAGAGAAAGATGGAGCAAGCCAGGAAAACACGGGGCAAGCCAGACAAAGGTGGAGCAAGTCAGAGAACGGTGTAGCAAGCGATAGATAGGTGGAGCAAGCCAAAGAAAGATGGAGTTAGCCAGATAGCGGTGGAGCAAACCAGAGAACGGTGGAGCAAACCATTGAACGGTGGAGCAAGACAAAGAAAAATCGAGCTAGCCACAGAAATGTGGAGCAAGCCAGAGAAAGGTGGAGCAAGCCAGAGATAGGTAAGGCAAGCCAGATGAAGGTGGAGCAAGCTTGAGAACAGTGACGGGAGCCAGAAAAAGGAGGACCATGCCAAGGAAAGGTGGAGCAAGCCACAGAAAGGTGGAGCAAGCCAGGGAAGGGTGGAACAAGACAGAGAAAGGTCGAGCAATCCAAGGAAAGGTGAAGGAAGCTCTGAAGAGGAGGAGGACACCAGGGAAAGGTCAAGCAAGCCAGAGAACGGCGGAGGAAGCCATAGACTGGTGGAGCAAGCCAGAGAATGGTGGAGAAAGTCATGCAACAGTGGATCAAGACAGCGAAAATTGGAGCAAGCCAGAGAAATGTGGAGCAAGCCAAAGAAAGGTGGAGCAATCCAGAGAACTGTGGAGCAAGCCAGAGAATGGCAGAGCAGGCCAGAGAAAGGTGGAGCATGCGAGAGAAAGGTGGAGCAAGCCACAGAAAGGTGTCAGGAAAATGGAAGGAGCGGAGCATACATAGGAGCAGAGAAAGCAGGTGGTGCAGAAGCTGCCAGGAAGGTGCGGAGAGCTGAAGAGGAATGACATCACATTGGGAGCAGAGGCTTCAGGGTAGAAGAGGACAGCACGAGTAGCGCAAGAAAGGAAGTGCTGAGAATCTGTGATGGCAACGGGTATTCAGGCCACAGCAAACCGGATACCGCAGCAAATAGATACACCAAGGATTCATGCAGGCTTTGTAATGAGCAGTCATTAGCTTGTGAGTCAAATCATGGGTGAGGGCCAAAGGCGTAGGCACAGGCATGAGACCAAATCCCCAAAAGACTTTGCAAGGACGATCGAAGATGGAACGAGACAATGAGTTTGAGGAAGCGGACAGATGCTTTGAGGAACATGAGGAAATGATGAATAACTGAGGAACTGAGTCGTAACTGAGGCAAAAGAATACACGGATTGTATTTACTATTAGTACTAGATAGCTAGCTAATGCTAGAGCATGATCGCCTACACCCATTAGGGCAGGCGGTGCGAGATGTGAAGCCGCAGCCGCCATTGTGCTGCTGCTGCTGCTTCTGTGTCTGAGCGGTGCGGAGGCGCGGAGCGGCTCCGCACGATCTTCAGTTCTTGGTGGTCTTCCCATGTTGAGTGGAGGACGTGCTTCTTCTGCCAAGCCTTGGGTGCAGCCACGGTGAATGGACCAGGGAGCATAACTGTAGTCCACAGGTCTTGCCGGCTGTTCTGTGGTGTGGATGATCCGTTGGTTTTGGTCGTGGTGAGCTCAGATGGTCGGATGGTCAGACCGGAGACGTGTGATTGGTCATGCCATTTGAGACGTTCGGGAGGCGGGATGCGGGAGGTGAACCGACACTGGACTGGCTTTTCCATTTCCTGCAGATCGGAAGTCCAGGGGAGAGTCGTGTGATGCCAGGGAGTCAGATGAGAACCTGGTTGAGCCGTGTGAGTCTTCATCAATATTCTGACAGCCTTCCTCAAGATCACACGGCTCACAAGGAAGATTCCAAGGAGGGAGGTCAGTTGCTTTTTAGCCATCCAGAGAGGATGAGGAGATTTATGGGCGGTGACAGCCGGTTGCGTTCCGAGGAGGAGATGTGAGGAGCTGCTTCTGGAAGGATCATCAGGGGAGAAGATGTTGAAATCTTTCTTAATGATCCAGAGGTACTGTACGAGAAAGAGAGAGGCAGTTGGAGGAGTGAATCTCTGTATCTATGCTGTCAGATGCTGTGCGCATAGGTGCGAGGGAGCAGATACATCAGAGCTGAGTTCAGGTTGGGGGCAAAAGGACAATGACAGCAGCTCAGCAGTTGTACTAGCAAGGGGTGATGGTAGAGGTGGCAAATAGTTGGTTTGCAGAGCTGGAGGAAGGAGAAAGTACTCCAATGAGGAGGGCAGAATGGATGATGCTTGCAGCAGGCATGTTATTAATGCAGACAGTCCAGAGGTCTCTTGGTGAGGCTGCCATGGTTCTGAAGGGATGCAATTGTTTTGAGGGACAGCACTACAGGTGTCAGGAGAGATTGAAAGAGGTTTGCAGAGTGATGGAAACTGATGCATAGAAGAGGTCGGGCATGCAGGCGGAAGATGAGCCATCAGTAGCACTGGTGAGGTTGCCGAGGCTCTAGCTACTGGAAGCTTTGAAGCTTCGGGGGCACCAAGTGCCAGCGGAGGCAGATGAGGTGTTGGCTTGCTTCAGAAGCCGGGCAGATGTGTCAGAGCGGAAGCTTGAGCTGGTGCTTTTGCTGGGGATATGTCAACGGCAGGTGGAGAACTTGGTAGAGCAGAGTGAGCTGTAGCACTGAGAGTGTTGGTGGGTGATGATTCAGATGCAGGAATGTCGGGGATTGTTGGTTCCTCATAGGGAACTTTCATGTCAGGGTCACCGCATGGAACAGGCAAAGTCAAAGATGATGCGTTGCTGGGCAGATGCACGCGTTTTGGAGGTGGGATGTAGCGAGCTGCGGTGGCGGCAGAGGGCACTGAGAGCGACAGTGATGCTGGTTCATTGGTTGAGAGATAATATTTCTGTGGTCAGGGCGACGCGGTTGTGCTGGCAGTGTTTGTCTTCTATGGAATGGAGCCATTGATGGTTTTCTCGTAGTTACGGAGCATGAACTCATTCAGCTCTTTGCAAGAAGGCTGGAGTGTCAGAGTAGATGAGAATTCCTATGGCGGCAGCAGGTTCCAGCGGGACTTTGGCTGAGGGAGCGGCTTGATGTACAGTGGGAAGATCAGCAGGATGGTAGTAATCATCGTAGTAGTAGTCCAGGTAGTCATCTTAGAGAGGCGGCAGTGTGTTTGAGAGGACAAAGGTGCATTTAAAGGTCAGCATGATGAAAGGTCAGGTGTGTAGCTAGAGCCTCGGCAACCTCACCAGTGTGCATTTAAAGGTCAGATGTGTTGCATTCCCCTCCGACATGAGAAGACCGGACTGGTGGCAGTTGAAGGTTGAGTGCTGCGGCAGGAAGGATTGATGATGAAGTAGTTGTCCTTGTCACAGGGATGCGCCCATACACGTCACTGGTTGGCCAGACAGGTGCCAAGTTGGGCGCAGGGGTGGACCACGTGCGTGTTCAATATGTTTGCGCCTTGTTCAGTCTTGTACGACGAATCAGGAATGCTCTGCCCCTTGTGGAGGTATGACCCCTGGATTTGTTGTAGGGTGACTCAACTATGCTCTGTCTCATGTGAGATATGACCTGTGAGTACACCATGTAGGTGAGTGGTTAACTTGGCCATTTTGTTGATTTGGCAAAGTGAGAGGTCATGAGCTCGATCCTGGCTCCATGCACATCTTGGTTGTTTTAGAAGCTTCCAAGAAAGAAAGTCCATTGCTTCTGGGAAGCAACACGGCTGATCAGTCACCTTGGCACAAGGATGCTTATGTGTCAAGCCCACAGCGCAAGTCTCTTGGTGATGTGGCAGGGTCAAGCCACTTCTTAGGAATGTGCTTTTGAGTTCTAGGACTGAACAGACAGCTATAAAAGGACTTGTATTGCATGCTTATCAATTAACCCTTGCTTGATGCTCTCTTGCGTATTGACGACTTGAGCTCTTCTTGAGATGTAATGCTAAGGCGTTAGTACTCTTGGAGGTGAAGTGTATGCCTGATTAAGTTTGGGGTGCACAACACATACCTGCAAAGGAAGAAGGTGTAAAAACCTTTGTGAGCTTTTTTGGTTTCGCGGCTTCTCTGCCGGAGGTGGTTAGCTCAGTAGCTAACAAAGGGTTATGGGCCCACTCCTCTGGTTAGAGAAGTTTCACGCACGCAACCGCCAAAGTCACAAGCAGTGAGAGCGCCTTCGCTCTCACCCATCCTCTCTGTTTGCAGGTCAATCATCAGCCGGAGGGGAATGCAAC
>SZWC01001239.1:139896-177896 GCA_023375785.1 Penium margaritaceum | reverse complement strand
GTGTCCTCCATACAACCCTCAGTCCTCTCACACATCAGCGGTTGTACAGTGGCAGCCGCGGCATACGCCAAACTGGGCAAGGTGTTTCAGTCCTCCTCACTTGCCAACCGTCTCTTCATTCTACAAAACCTCATCAGTATGAGGCTTGGTGAAGGGGAGGATGTCTCCGCCTTTATGCAGAAGTTTGAGACTCTCTTGCAACAAGCCAACGGCATGGGGTGGGACCTGAAATCGGATATGCAGGCCATGATTTTTCTGATGACGCTGCCGGAGAGCTGGGGTCCCATGATCACAGTGATTGGAGGGTGGACGGAAGAGCAAGTATCCTACACCACCGTCTCGGAGTATGTACGGAATAAAGCCATGCGTCGCAGCAGTAGTGAAGCAAACATGGCTGCCTTTGCCTCACAAAGCAACGGTGCCTTTCGTAATACCTCCTCCTCTGGATACAAGGGAAACAACGGCACTGGTGGAAGGGGTCCAAAGCGTCAAGGAAACTGCCATAACTGTGGTAAGGCTGGACACTGGGCTCGGGAGTGCCGGGCACCCAAGAAGGAGGGAGGAGACGAGGATGAATGGCGAGGGGGACATGGTGGGAAGGATCCCACAAGCTTGATGGCCGAGTGTGCCTCCAACAAAGGGAGGGCGATACTCAGGCCAGGAGCTTACGGCCTTGACTCGGGTACAAACGAGCACACCACCTATGNAGGTCAATCATCAGCCGGAGGGGAATGCAACACATCTGCACCTTTCTGCCTTGGGAGCTGACATCAGCCTACATCAGCCTACATCAGCCTACATCTGCTTGCATCGGCCAAGGTGAACAGGGCCAGCAGTTACCTCTTCTCGCCAACAGCCTACAACGGCCTCAAACACAGGTGCATCGGCATCAACAACAGGTGCAGCAGCTGTAGCAGTTGTAGGTGCAGGGATGGNCAGGCGCTTTGGGCACGTGGCTCATCGCACATTGGTACTCATGGATAAGCAGGAGCTAGTGCGTGGGATGGAGCTAGGTGATGAGGCGGAGGGAGCTGGGATCTTGTGTGAGCCATGCCTTCAAGGCAAGGCCAAGAAGAAACCTTTCAAGCGTAATGGTACGCGTGCTCTCGCACCCCTTGACCTCATCCACTCTGACGTGTGTGGTCCCTTTCGCATACCGTCCAATGGAGGCAGCAGATATTTCCTCACATGCATCGACGACAACAGCCGCAAGGTCTGGATATACTTTCTCAAAAAGAAAAGTGAGGTGAAGGAGAATCTGCAAGCCTTTGTCGCTATGGTCGAGCGACAGAGTGGAAGGAAGGTGAAGGCATTCAGGACGGACAATGGGGGGGAGTACGAAGCCTGCAGGGAGTGGCTCAAGGCACAGGGCATTGAACACCAGAAAACTACTCCCTACTCACCTCAAAGCAACGGCGTAGCAGAGAGGATGAATCAGACCCTCCTTGGCATGACAAGGTGCATGCTCTTTGACGCCAGGCTGCCTCCTAGGTTCTGGGCTGAAGCAGCACGCACGGCTACGTATCTTGTGAACCTCACACCTGTAGCAGCTCTGCGAAGGAGAGGCAAGAAGAAGCAAACACAGCAGCTGAAGACACCTCAAGAAGCATGGTCGGGCAGGAAGCCGGACGCCTCCCATCTCAAGGTGTTCGGTTGCACCGGCTTTGCCAAGGTCCAGGCGGGTGAGGGTCCTGGAAAGCTCGATGCAAGAGCACGAAAGTGTATTTTCATCGGCTATGACACCGCCCACAGAGCTTATAGAATGTGGGACCTAGGAGCTAAGAAGGTCATCCGCAGCAAAGACGTGGATTTCCACGAACGTTCAGTGAGTAAGGGAGAGCTTCTTGAACTTGAGAACACTCCAAAACAGGGAGAGTGGCTCACTCTTCTTGAGGAGGGAGACGAAGCACCAGCACAATGGCATGGGCTGGGTACTGCAACACGGAGAGAAGCTGATGAAGATGACTCGGAGGAATCAGCCTCCGAGTCCGACGTATCTGATCCTCCAGACCATGAGGAGGATACCTCTCCCCCCATCGACGACAAAACAAACCTCCAGCCTCTACATCAACAGCAACAGCAAGCAGGTCCAAGGAGCAGTTCANCTCTCTGTCTCTAAGATAACTGACCATGGCATGACAGTTGTTTTTACAGAGAAGGAAGCAGTGATAGTCCCTACCAAGGACATCAGCATTTCCTACCCTGCCAAGAAGGTTGTTGCACAGGTCCCTCGTGTTGATGGACTCTACGTCTTGCAAACCAAGACAACATCAACGGCTGAATCTTTGGCCGGGAGTGATGATGAGGAGAGCAACAATGCAGACTCTGATGACGAAGGACATGTTGGATCAGCGGAAGCAGTGGCACCGGAAGATTCAGCAACAAAATCAGAAGCAAATGCAGCCAGCGAGGCTGTTCATTCTAGCCAGTGCACATCGTCGGAGAACCTGTGACACAGGCGCTTTGGGCACGTGGCTCATCGCACATTGGTACTCATGGATAAGCAGGAGTTAGTGCGTGGGATGGAGCTAGGTGATGAGGTGGAGGGAGCTGGGATCTTGTGTGAGCCATGCCTTCAAGGCAAGGCCAAGAAGAAACCTTTCAAGCATAATGGTACGCGTGCTCTCGCACCCCTTGACCTCATCCACTCTGACGTGTGTGGTCCCTTTCGCATACCGTCCAACGGAGGCAGCAGATGTTTCCTCACATGCATCGACGACAACAGCCGCAAGGTCTGGATATACTTTCTCAAAAAGAAAAGTGAGGTGAAGGAGAATCTGNCCAAAACAGGGAGAGTGGCTCACTCTTCTTGAGGAGGGAGACGAAGCACCAGCACAATGGCATGGGCTGGGTACTACAACAGGGAGAGAAGCTGATGAAGATGACTCGGAGGAATCAGCCTCCGAGTCCGACGTATCTGATCCTCCAGACCATGAGGAGGATACCTCTCCCCCCATCGACGACAAAACAAACCTCCAGCCTCTACATCAACAGCAACAGCAAGCAGGTCCAAGGAGCAGTTCACGTATGAAAGTTCCTCGGCAGCATTACGATGCAGATAGGGATGAATGGACAGGCTTCAACTATTCGTTCATGGTTCAAGAGGAGCCAACGTCTGTCGCAGAGGCACTCGCGCGGCCTGACAAAGCTGAGTGGGATAAAGCAAATCGCAGTGAACTCAGCTCCATCGAGGAGAATGGGACATGGGTACTGGTGGACAGACCTGCCGGCGCTCATGTTGTGGGTTCCAAGTGGGTGCTGAAAGTAAAAAGGAAACAGGATGGTAAGATAGACAAGTACAAGGCACGGGTGGTAGCAAAGGGGTTCTCTCAACGGCCTGGCGCAGAGTACGATGAGACCTTTGCTCCCGTTGTGACGTTTGCCTCCATCCGGTCAATGCTCGCCATTGCTGCTGCCAAGAACATGGAGGTCCACCAGATGGATGTCAAGACAGCCTTCCTTTACGGCAAACTTGACAAGGAGGTGTTGATGGAGGTTCCAGAGGGGGTTGATGCGCCCGAGGGCAAGGTGTGCAGGCTGGTGAAGGCGCTCTATGGGCTAAAACAAGCGCCAAGACTTTGGTACCAAGAGATGGATACATTCATGGCCAAGGAGTCCTTCATGCACTGCGACAACGACCCTAGCATGTACGTGTATGAGAGCGACAAAGGGACTATGTTNGAGTGGCTCACTCTTCTTGAGGAGGGAGACGAAGCACCAGCACAATGGCATGGGCTGGGTACTACAACAGGGAGAGAAGCTGATGAAGATGACTCGGAGGAATCAGCCTCCGAGTCCGACGTATCTGATCCTCCAGACCATGAGGAGGATACCTCTCCCCCCATCGACGACAAAACAAACCTCCAGCCTCTACATCAACAGCAACAGCAAGCAGGTCCAAGGAGCAGCTCACGTCTGAAAGTTCCTCGACAGCATTACGATGCAGATAGGGGTGAATGGACAGGCTTCAACTATTCGTTCATGGTCCAAGAGGAGCCAACATCTATCGCAGAGGCACTCGCGCGGCCTGAAAAAACTGAGTGGGATGAAGAAATTCGTAGTGAACTCAGCTCCATCGAGGAGAATGGGACATGGGTACTGGTGGACAGACCTGCCGGCGCTCATGTTGTGGGTTCCAAGTGGGTGCTGAAAGTAAAAAGGAAACAAGATGGTGAGATAGACAAGTACAAGGCACGGGTGGTAGCAAAGGGGTTCTCTCAACGGCCTGGCGCAGAGTACAATGAGACCTTTGCTCCCGTTGTGACGTTTGCCTCCATCCGGTCAATGCTCGCCATTGCTGCTGCCGAGAATATGGAGGTCCACCAGATGGATGTCAAGACAGCCTTCCTTTACGATAAACTTGACAAGGAGGTGCTAATGGAGGTTCCAGAGGGGGTTGATGCGCCCGAGGGAAAGGTATGCAGGCTGGTGAAGGCGCTCTATGGGCTAAAACAAGCGCCAAGACTTTGGTACCAAGAGATGGATACATTCATGGCCAAGGAGTCCTTCATACACTGCGACAACGACCCTAGCATGTACGTGCGTGAGAGCGACAAAGGGACTATGTTGGTCACCTTGTACGTTGATGACCTGATTCTGTGCTCTTCTTCAACGCAGCTGCTAGACGATCTCAAGGGGCAGCTGAGTAGCAGGTTCAAGATGAAGGACATGGGTCCTCTTAACTTCTACCTTGGCATTGTAGTTAAGCGTGACAGAGCCGCACGTACCATCAGCCTGAACCAGACAAAGTACATCGACTCCATCCTCAAACGATACGACATGGCAGATTGCAAGCCTTCCAGCACACCCATGAGCTCAGAGTGCAAGCTCTCCACCTCCATGTCCCCATCCAACAAAGCGGAGAAAACTGACATGCTGGGCATCCCATATCAGTCTGCAGTGGGCAGTCTGATGTATGCCATGGTCGCCACCCGGCCAGATATAGCCCATGCTGTTGGGCAGGTGAGCCGGTTTGTGGCCAATCCTGGTCCACTACACTGGCAGGCTGTGAAGCGCATCATGCGCTACCTTAAGGGGACGCGACACGTGGGACTCCAGTTTNGTCTCATGTGCTACACCGACGCTGACTGGGGAGGCAATATCGACGACAGAAAATCCACCTCCGGCTTTGTGTGTATGCTAAATGGAGGTGCTGTCAGTTGGGCGAGTCGCAAGCAGGAGTGTGTCTCTCTGTCAACAGCTGAAGCTGAGTACATTGCATTGGCTGAGGTGTGTAAAGAGGTGCAGTGGCTTTGTAGCTTGCTCTGTGAGATGAAGGCACCACAGGCAACGGCAACAATCATCAAGATTGACAACATGAGTGCGATTGACGTGTCCAAGAACCCAGTTCTGTCCAGGCGCACGAAGCACATTGAGATCCGCTACCACTATGCTCGGGACTTGGTCTACAAGCAAACAGTGGAGCTGGAGTATGTCGGCACCAAGCTGAACCGGGCTGACATGCTTACAAAGCCATTGGACAAGGATCTCCACCAGGCGGGCAGGCAAGGTATCGGCATGGTCAACGCAAGTGATGAAGAATGATGATGGAAACTGACGCAAGGTGCAAGGGAGAGACTTGTTGAATATGTTCGCGCCTTGTTCAGTCTTGTACGACGGATCAGGAATGCTCTGCCCCTTGTGGAGGTATGACCCCTGGATTTGTTGTAGGGTGACTCAACTATGCTCTGTCTCATGTGAGATATGACCTGTGAGTACACCATGTAGGTGAGTGGTTAACTTGGCCATTTTGTTGATTTGGCCAAGTGAGAGGTCATGAGCTCGATCCTGGCTCCATGCACATCTTGGTTGNCCACTTCTTAGGAATGTGCTTTTGAGTTCTAGGACTGGACAGACAGCTATAAAAGGACTTGTCTTGCATGCTTATCAATTAACCCTTTCTTGATGCTCTCTTGCGTATTGACGACTTGAGCTCTTCTTGAAATGTAATGCTAAGGCGTTAGTACTCTTGAAGGTGAAGTGTATGCCTGATTAAGTTTGGGGTGCACAACACATACCTGCAAAGGAAGAAGGTGTAAAAACCTTTGTGAGCTTTTTTGGTTTCGCGGCTTCTCTACCAGAGGTGGTTAGCTCAGTAGCTAACAACGTGCTGCATTGGATGATGCCGATGATGCAAAGGATGGAGGAGGCAATGGCGATACTCTGTGGTCTGATACCATGTCATGAAAATGGGAGCAGCGGAGCATGTGTAGGACCAGAGAAAGCAGGTAGTGCGGACGCTGCCACAAAGGTACAGAGAGCTGGCGGGGAATGACGTAACCATTGAGAGCAGTGGCTTGCGGGCATAAGAGGACAGCACGAGGACCACAAGCAACGAAGTGCTGAGAATCTGTGATGGCAACGGGTACATCAGGAGATGATGAAGGTGGAATACTGAAGCACGGACCGCATGCCATAGCAAACCGGATACCGCAGCAAAGAAGTACACCAAGGATTCATGCAGGCTTTGTGATGAGCAGTCATTAGCTTGTGAGTCAAAGCATGGGTGAGGGCCAAAGGCGTAGGCGCAGACGTGAGACCGAATCCCTGAAAGATTTTGCAAAGACAATAGAAGATGGAACCGAGACAATGAGTTTGAGGAAGCGGAAAAATGCTTTGAGGAACATGAGAAAATGATGAATAACTGAGGAACTGAGTCGTAATGGAGGCAAAAAAATACAGGGATCCTATTACTTCTAGTACTAGATAGCTAGCTAGTACTAGAGCATGATCACCTACAACCATTAGGGCGGGCAGTGCGAGATGTGAAGCCGCAGTCACCATTGTGCTGCTTCTGCTACTTCTATGTCTGAGCGGTGCGGAGGCGCAGTGCGGCTCTGCATGATCTTCAGTTCTTGGTGGTCCTCCCATGTTGAGTGGAGGACGTGCTTCTTCTGCCAAGCCTTGGGTGCAGCCACGGTGAACGGAGCAGGGAGCGTAACTGTAGTCGACAGGTCTTGCCGGCTGTTCCGTGGTGTGGATGGTCCGTTGGCATTGGTCGTGGTGATCTCGGACGGTCGGATGGTCAGACCGGAGATGTGTGATTGGTCATGCCATCTGAGACATTCAGGAGGTGGGATGCGGGAGGTGAACCGACACTGGACTGGCTTTTCCATTTCCCGCTTATCGGAAGTCCAGGGGAGATTCGTGTGATGCCAGTCATATGAGAACCTGGTTGAGCCGTGTGAGTCTTGATCAATAATGTGACAGCCTCCCTCAAGATTACACGGCTTGCAAGGAAGAAGCCAAGGAGGGAGGTCAGTTGGAGCAATCCAGAGAACGTTGGAGCAAGCCAGAGGAAGGTAAAACAAGCAAGAGAAAGGTGGAGCAAGCGAAAGAAAGGTGGAGAAAGCCAGAGAAAGGTGAAGCAAGCCAAAGAACGGTGCAGCAAGCCAGAGAAAGGTGGAGCAAGCCAGAGAATGGTGGAGCAAGCCAGAGAAAGGTAGAGCAAGCAAGAGAAAGGTGGAGCATGCCAGAGAAAAGTGGAGAAAGCCAGAAAAAGGAGAAGTAAGCCAGAGAAAGGTAGAGAAAGCATGAGGAAAGATGGAGCAAGCCAGAGAAAGGTGGAGTAAGCCAGAGAGAGGCAGAGCAAGCCATGGAAGGTTGGAGCAAGCTAGAGAAAGGTTGAGCAAGAAAGAGAAAGGTGAAGCAAACCATGGAAAGGTGTAGTAATCCAGAGGAAGGTGGAGCAAGCTATAGAACGGTGGAGCAAGCCAGAGAATGGTGGTGCAAGCCAGAGAACAGTGGAGCAAGCTAGAGAAAGGTGGAGCAAGCCGGAAAAAGAAGGAACAAGCCAAAGAAAGGTGGAGCAAGCCAGAGAAAGATGGAGCAATGGTCCGTCAACACTGGTTATCAAATAACAAATACAACGACCGTCAATAAGTAGTTGCGTGGAGTGGCTACCATGCACAGTGACCAACGAAAGTAGGAAGATGTCACTTACCATGACCAAAGAGTTCCCCTGTCCGTGGTCAATGTTGGCAACTCATAATACAAGTCATTGATTGTCAGAGAGATAAACAATGGTTTGGGAAGACTATTCATTGACTATAAAGTACAGAAACATTGAAGAAGTAGTGGCACGGTATTGCTACAATGACCAACCAAAGTAGGCATATGTCGGTGATCATGACCAAAGAATTTTACTATGTGTAGTCAGCGTTGACATCTCGTTGTACAAGTCACAAATGGGTCAAAGGGGAAAACAATGGTTTAAGAATACTAGTTATTGATTGGTTTGGGAATACCAGGTATCAACTAGCAAGTACAAAGACCTTCAATAAGAAGTGGCACGGTGTGGCTACCATACCAACTTTGACAACCCATACAACGAGTCACAAATGGTCAGAGGGGGGAAACAATGGTTTGGAAATACCATGTATCGACTAGCACATACAACGATATTCAGTAAGTAGTGGCAAGCTGTTGATACCATGCACAATGATCAACCAATGTAGGCATATGTCACTGACCATGACCAAAGAATTGCACAACGTGTGGTCAACATGGACAACCCATAATACGAGTGACAAATGCTCAGAGAGATTAATAATGGTTTAGAAAATCTAGTCATCAACTAGCAAGTACAATGACCTTATAAGTAGTGGCACGGTGTGGCTACCATAGAGAATGACCAACCAAAGTAACCATATGTCACTGACCATAAGCAAAGGATTTCACTACGACGGGTGAGCGTTCACAACCCATAGTTGAGTCACAAATGGTCAGAGAGGGAAACAATGGTTATGGAATACTGTTTATCAACTAGCAAATACAAATATCTTCTGTACGTAGTTGCATTGTGTGGCTACCATGCACAATGACGAACGAAAGTAGGCATATGTCATTAACCATCACCAAAGAATTCAACTGTGTGTGGTCAACATTGAAAACTCATAACACGAGTCACAAATGGTCACAGGGGAAAACTGGTTTGGAAATACTAGTGATCGACTAGCAAGTACAAAGATCTTCCATAAGTAGTGGCACACAATGGCTACCATGCATAATGACCAACCAAGGTAGGCACATGTCACTGACCAAGAACGAAGAATTTCACTAGGCATCATCTAGCAAGTACAAAGAAGTTCAATACATTGTGGCACGGTGTGGCTACCAGGCACAATGACCAATCAAAATAGGCACATGTAACTGACTATGACCACATGATTTCACTTTATGTGGCCCATGTTGACAGCTCATAATACAAGTTACGAATGGTCAGGGGGGGGTAACAATGGTTTGGGGATACTAGTTATCAGCTAACAAGTGCAAAGACCTTCTCTATTTAGTGGCTGGATGTAGCTACCATGCACAATGACCAACCAAATCAGGGATATGATGTCGGACATTATCCTAGAGATCGCTTCAAGGGGTGCAGCCACTGGGAAAATATAGAGTGACAGTGCAGGCTCATCTCCGGATACATACGACCAAAATCCAAACGGTCGCACAACCGACAACCGTACGAGCCTCGCCAAGACGAAACCAACGGATTTGTGCAACAACGGTCCAGGTAAAACGCACCTGCGAAGATCGTACCAGCGCACGTCACTCCTCTATGTGCATGGCTAGCAAAGCCAAATCGTGTCCTCAAGGCGCTCTCCCTCTCTCACTCGCCCGAGTCGCGACCTCCCTTCTATGCCTTCTGAACAAAGCGCGCTAGGCTAGAACTTTCCCATTTTTATTGCTTGTATTCTAGTCTATAATCAATCCATTGGATTCTTCTTCAGGCTCGCCCTCGGGGCCACCTCCCGTCCCTTTTCCTTCACTTGCCTCTCATCGCTCGTGCTCTCGCATGCGTCTACCATTTCTTGTCAACGTCACTCGTACGTCATCAACGCCCGCACCCTCAAGGAAGCTTCCATCCCTCCCTCAAAAGTGCTGCGTCCATTCTTCTTAACAAAGCTCTCAGTGCTTGCACCTTTGGTGCTACGCCCACGCTTCATTTCCGTCTTTTCCATCCGCTTTCACTTTCCTTCTGCTTCTCGTTGCCGATACCGCTCTGCTTCTGCTCGTGCTTCCGTCCTACATGAAAACACTTGTCCCTGTGACCGCGTCCACTCAACGACAGCACCAGCAATCTTCTGACATGGTATCAGAGCCCAAGTGACACACCTGGCTCTTTTTGTGCTCGCCACTTGGCCGCACCCACTTCATCTTCAATCAAATCTCTCCGCCTCGAAGAACTGTGGTTGCCAGAAGAACCGCGGTGACAGTGCGTCTTCTCACTAAGGTGTTATGGCAGTACCATTCTACTTCTTCTTGGTGACTGCACGCACGTGGTTGTTTCCCCGCGCCCTTTCTTCCTCATCAGTAGCAGCTTTCGCTCCTTCGCTATCTTTGTCGTGCACGCACGTGGTTTCGCCCCTGCGCCCATTCCTCCTCATCAGTATCTGCCGCCTTGACTTTGTCTCGTACCGCCATCTTGCGCCACTATCTCAAGTCGCCTGCCACATCATCATTAACTTCATCATGGCCTCCACCCTCACTCTGTCTGGTCTCCCCAAACTCACTGTAAAGCCGGATGGGACCAGCAACTACAAACTGTGGAGCTACTTGGTGTCTCTCTTCTTCGGGATGCACAAAGTTGAGGGAGTCACCCTCAGTCATCTGATCACCAACACTAGCACTGTGGTACAGCTACCTGATACCGCCGCCTCTGCCTCAACAGCCACCACTGCAGTCGCCTCCCGGGGGGGACCCCTCGGGTGGAACCGTGTCCAATTCTCCTCAGATTACCTCCTCATCCTCCGTTCCCGCCGCCATTGCATCCACTATCAGCCTTGCCTCCTAGGAAGTCGCCAACAGCACCGCCCTCATGACCATCATGACCAACTCCTCTCCTGAGTTGCACGAAGACATCCGTACCCTCGGCTCCAAGACCCACGAAGTCTGGAAAGCACTTGAAGATCATTTCAGCAATAACACCTCTACCGCCTGCGGCATAAAAATCATGTCACTCTTCTCCGTGTCTTTTGCCGCTCACACCAACATGGGCACCTACATTGCCGCTATCACCACTATCGCCCGTGACCTCAAAAAAATGAAAGTTGATCTTCTGCCTACTGTTGTCTGCACTGGCATCATCTCCGGCCTTCCTGATCAGTATGACATAATCCGTAGAATCCTGTTGCAGCTGCCTGTCGATCAACTAACCATCACTGTCATCAGCCCCAACCTCATGGCAGCAAAACAAGACTACGTTGCCAAGCAATCCCGCGAGACTTCCACCGCCACCAACTCCTTTGAGACAATGGCCGCCACTGCTGACTACCACATGGTCAGCCGCTTCCATGCTACTATACCATCCGCCATGGGCCCCTCAAAGGAACCAAGTGCGGTCACCGCATCCACCTGCCGCATGTCTGCGATCACCGTGCTACTGACGAGTGGCTGGACCAGAACCCCGGCAAGTCCTACGGTGAGCAACCCAACTGGGGGGAAGAACGCCGCCAGCGCTACTACAACCGGATGGGAAGCTCAAGCTGGCATTCAACCCCAGCCAACAACGTGGAAGCACCACCTTTCCTTGCCATCCTCGCTGCCATGAACCCTGCTCCTAGCAATGCTGTTATGTTAGGAGTAGTGGAGCCTGTGTCTGAGATTGTATGTGAGGAGTATGGTCTTGAGATGTACACCGTGTCCTCATCTCCTCCTCTCTCCTCTCACACCTCTCTCTGCAGCTTTGACTCTCTACACATCCTGCTCATTCAACCTCCATCCTCATACTCTACTGCCCGCCATCGTCACTTCCTCTTCATTCATGACCAATTCTCACAGCACTGCACTCTAATCTCCCTTTGCACAGTGGCTGGTGTAGTTCCTTCCCGTCGAGACTGGCTGCGACAGCAGACTAAGCACTTAGACAGACCGCCTCGCCTCATCCTCTGCAACACTGCTCATGCACCTCTTCACCCCTTTCTCACGGAATACTGCCTGCAGCACGGAACATTGCTCACCACAGCTCCTGCCCAGAGCAAAAAACTTGTCAATCGCCTACTGAAGGAAGCAGATTGCTTCATCCAGACGCATCACATGGCCTCTCAGATCTGGACCGCCTGCCTTCGCAGAGTTGTCACCGCTCACAATCTGCGGAAGCCCAAGTACGGCCTGAGTCCAAGAACGATATGGGTGTGTGATCGGAATCGCTTTGCTTCCTACTGCAAAGCTGAACCGGCCCACAGCATACCCACTGCACCTGTCTCTTCCCTACTGACAACCTATGCATTTCCCTCTACCGACACTCCTCCCTCCACAGCACTCACAGCCTCTGCTCAGACACTGCTGCATCGTCAAAGTTTTCTCTCTTCCCTCTACAACCTGGTGCTGAAGCATCCACCGCCTCCAGAACCTCCCAAGCTCCCTCAGTGCTGTGCCCCTACAGAAACAAGACTCCCACGCCTACCTTTCAAGGCTTGTACCCCTCTCCCAATCTAACGGGGGTGTCGGACATTATCCTGGATATCGCTTCAAGGGGTGCAGCCACTGAGAAAATAAAGACTGACAGTGCAGGCTCATCTCCGAAGTCATACGACCAAAATCCAAACAGTCTCATGACTGACAAACGTGCGAGCCTCGCCAAGACCAAACCAACCGATTCGTGCAACAACGGTCCAGGCAAAATGCACCTGCGAAGATCTTATCTGTGCACGTCAATCCTCTTTGCGTACGGCTAGCAAAGCCAAATTGTGGTCTCGAGGCGCTCTCCCTCTCTCACTCGCCCGAGTGGCCACCTCCCTTCTATGCCCACTCGATGAAGCGCGCTAAGCTAGAACTTTCCTATTTGTATTGCTTGTATTCTAGTCTATAATCAATCCATTGGATTCCTCTTCAGGTTCGCCCTCTGCGCCGCCTTCAGTCCCTTTGCCTTCACTCGCCTCTCAGCGCCCGTGCTCTTACACTGCGCCCACCCTTTCTTGTCAATATCACTCATACGTCAGCAACGCCTGCACCCGAAAGGAAGCTTCCATCCCTCCCTCGAAAGTGCTACGTCTACTTTTCTTAACAAAGTTCTCAGTGCTCACACCTTCGGTGCTGCACCCACACTTCGTTTCCGTCCTTTCCATTCGCTTCTGCTTCCCTTCCGCTTCTCGTCGCCAATACCGCTCTGCTTCTGCTTGTGCTTCTGTCCTACATGAAAACGCTTGTCCCTATGACCGCGTCAACTCAAGAACAGCACCAGCAATCTCCTGACATATGTCACTGACCATGACCAAAGAATTTCACTATGTATGGCCAATGTTGAAAACTGATAACATGAGTCACAAATGGTCAAGGGGGGAATCAATTGTGTGAAAACACTGGGTATCAAATAGCAAGTACAAAGACCTTCAATAAGTAGTTGCACGGTGTGGCTAGCATGCACAAGGACCAACCAAAGTAGGAATATGTCGCTGACCATGACCAAAGAATTTCACTATGTATGGCCAATGTTGAAAACTGATAACATGAGTCACAAATGGTCAAGGGGGGAATCAATTGTGTGAAAACACTGGGTATCAAATAGCAAGTACAAAGACCTTCAATAAGTAGTTGCACGGTGTGGCTAGCATGCACAAGGACCAACCAAAGTAGGAATATGTCGCTGACCATGACCAAAGAATTTCACTATGGGTGCTCAATGTTGACAACTCATAAAACAAGTCAAAAATGATCACAGGGAGAAAAATTGGTTTGGTATTACAAGTTATCAACTAACAAGTACAGGTATATTCAACAAGTAGCGGCATGCTGTGGCTACCATGCACAATGACCAACCAAGTGAGGCATGTTTCACTGATCACGACCAAGTAATTATACTATGATGGGTCAACGTTCATTACTCATAATACGATTCAAAAAGGGTCTGAGGGTGAAACAATGGTTTAGAAACACTAGTTATTGACTAGGAAGTACAAAAACCTTCAACAAGTAGTGGCACGGTGTGTCTACCATGCACAATGACCATGCAAAGAGTTCTTATGTCACTGACTATAACCAAAGAATTTCACTTTGCATGGTCAACGTTGACAACTCATAATAGGATTCACAAATGGTCAGGGGTGGTAACAATAGTTTGAGAATACTAGTTATCTATTAGCAAGTACAAAGACTTTCAATAACTAGTGGCATGGTGTGGCTACCATGCACAACGACTGACCAAAGAAGGCATATGTCACTGACTATGACAAAAAAAATCACTTTATATGGTCAAAGTTGACAACTCATAACACGAGTCACAAATGGTCAGAGGGAGGAACATTTGTTTTGAAATACTAGTTATTGTCTAGCAAGTACAAAGATCTTCAATAAGTAGTGGCACGGTGTGGCTACCATGCACAATGAGCAACCAAAGTCGGCACATGTCACTTATCATGACCAAAGAGTTTTACTATGTGTGGCCAACATTTACAACTCATAACACGAGTCACAAATGGTCAGAGAGGGGAAACTGGTTTGGGAAGAACAGTGATCGACTAGCAAGTACAAAGACCTTCAATAAGTAATAGTACACGGCAGCTACCATGCACAATGACCAACCAAATTAGGCGTATGTCACTGACTATGACCAAAGAATTCCACTGTGTGTGGTCAGCATTGACAACTCATGACAGGAGTCACAAATTGTCAGAGGGGGAAACAATGGTTTGGAAACACTAGGTATCATCTAGCAAGTAAAAAGACGTTCAATAAGTAGTGGCACAGTGTGGCTGCCATGCATAACGACCAACCAAAGTAGGCGTATGTCACTGACCATGACGGAAGAATTTTACTATGTGTGGTCAACGTTCACAGGTCACAACACGACTCAAAATGGTCAGAGGGGGAATAAATGGTTTGAAAACACTAGGTATCGTCTACCAAGTACAAAAACCTTCAATGTATTGTGATATAATGTGGCTACCGTGCCTAATAACTAGCCAGAATATGCATATGTCACTGACCATGACCAAATCATTTCAGTTTGTGTGGCCAGTGTTGACAACTTGTACATCCAGGCACAAATGGTAAGAGGAGGAAATAATGGTTTGGGAATACTAGTTATCAACTAGCAAGTACAAAGACCTTCAATAGGTAGTGGCACAATGTAGCTACCATGCACAATGACCAACCTCATTAGGCGTATGTCACTGACCATGACCAAATAATTCGACTGTGTGTGGTCATCGTTGACAACTCATAATACGAGTCACAAACGGTCAAAGGGGAAACAATGGTTTTGAGACACTAGGTATCAACTAGCAAGTACAAAGACCTTCAACAAGTAGTGGCACGCTGTGGCTGCCATGCACAATGACCAACAAATGTAGGCATATGTCTCTGAACATGACCAAATAATTCTACTAGGTATGGTAAACGTGGATAACCCATAACATGAGTCACAAATAGTCACGAGGAGAAACAATGGTTTGGAAACATTAGTTATCAACTGGCAAGTAAAAATACCTTTCTATAAGTAGTGGCACGGTTTGGATACTATGAACAATGACCATCTAAAGTAGGCATATGTCACTAACCATGGTCAAAGATCTACAATATGATGGGTCTATGTTCACCACTCGTAAAACGAGTCACAAATGGTCAGAGGGGAAAACAATGGTTTGGAAACACTATTTATCAACTAGCAAGTACAACGACCTTCAATACGTAGTTGCATGGTGTGGCCACCATGCACAATGACCAACCAAAGTAGGCGAATTTCACTTACCATGACCAAAGAGTTCCACTGCGTGTGGTCAATGTTGGCAACTCATAATACAAGTCACAAATGGTCAGAGGGAGAAACAATGGTTTGGAAAGACTAGTTATTGACTAAAGAGTACAAAAACCTTCAAGAACCAGTGGCACGGTCTTGCTACTATGCACAATGACCAACCAAAGTAGGCATTTGTCACTGATCATGACCAAAGAATTTCACTATGTTTGGTCAGCATTGACATCTCATTTTACAATTCACAAATGGGTCAGAGGGGAAAACAATAGGTTGAGAATATGTTTTATTGACTAGCAAGTACAAAGACCTTCAATATGAAGCGGTACAGTGCGGCTACCATGCACAATGACCAACCAAGGTAGCCATCGGTCACTGACAATGACCAAATAATATCACTATGGGGGGCCAGCGTTGACAACTCATAAAACGAGTCACACTATGTGTGGCCAACACTTACAACTCATACTACGAGTAACAAATGGTAAAAAGGAAAAATAATGGTTTGGGAACACTAGGTATTGTCTAGAAAATGCAAATATCTTTAATAATTAGTGGCACAGTGTGGCTACCATGAATTATGACCAACCAAAGTAGGCGTATGCCACTTATCATAACCGAACAAATTTTACTATTTGTGGTCAATGTTGAAAACTCATAATACGAGTCACAAATTGTCATAAGGAGAAAAAATGGTTTGGGAATACATGTTATTGACTAAAAAGTACAAAGGTATTCAGTACGTAGTGGCACAGTGTGGCTACCATGCACAATGACCAACCAAAGTAGGAAAATGTCACTAATTAAGACCAAAGAATTTTACTAGGTGTGGTCAACGTTGAAAACCCATCATACTCGTCACAAATATTCAGAGGGGGAACAATGGTTTAGGAAAATTATTTATCAACAAGCAAGTACAAATACCTTCAGTTAGTAGTAGCATGGTGTGGCTACCATGAACAATGACCTACCAAAGTATGCATATGTCACTGACCATGACCAAACAATTTCACTATGATGGGTCAACGTTGACAACTCATACTACAAGTCACAAATGGTCAGAGGAGGAAATGATGGTTTGGGAGCACTAGGTGTCAACTAGCACGTACAAATACCTTCAAAAAGTTGTGGCATGGTGTGGCTACCATGCACAATGACCTTCCAAAGTATGCATATGTCACTGATCATGATAAAAAAATTCCACAATGATGGGTCAGCATTCACAACTCCTATTACAAGTCACAAATGATCAGAGGGGAAAGCAATGGTTTGGGAATACCAGTTATTAACTAGCAAGTAGAAAGCCAGAGAAAGATGAAGCAAGCCAGGGAAGGTGGAGCAAGCCAGATAAAGGTGGAGCAAGCCATAAAACAGATGAGCAAGCCAGAGAAAGGTAGTACAAGCCAGAGAAAGGTGGAGCAAGCCAGTGAAAGGTAGAGCAAGCCAGAGAAAGATGGAGCAAGCCAGAGAAAGGTCGAGCAAGCCAGAGAACAGTGGAGCAAGCTAAAGAAAGGTGGAGTAAGCCAGATAAAGGTGGAGCAAGCCAGGGAAAGTTGGAGAAAGCCAGAGCAAAGTGGAGTAAGCCAGAGAAATGTGGAGCAAGCCAGAAAACGGTGGAACAAGCCAGGGAATGGTCGAAAAAGCCAGAGAAAGATGGAGCAAGCCAGGAAAAGATGGAGCAAACCAAAGAAAGGTGGAGCAAGCTAGAAAATAGTAGAGCAAGCCAAAGAATACTGGAGCAAGCCAGAGAATGGTAGAACAAACCAGGAAAAGGTTGAGCATGTCATGGAAAGGTCGACAACGCCAGAGAAAGGTGGAGCAAGCAAGAGAAAGGTACACCAAGAAAGAGAATGATGGAGCAATCCAGAGAACAGTGGAGCAAGCCAGAGAACGGTGGAGCAAGCCAGAGAACCGTGGAGTAAGCCAGAGAAAGGTGGTGCAAGCCACAGAAAGGTGGAGCAAGACAGAGACAGGTGGAGAAGCCTGGGGAAGGTGGAACAGGTCAGAGAATGGTGAATCAGGCCAAAGAAAGGTGGAGCAAGCCAAAGTACGGTGGAGCACGCCAGAGAAAGGTTAAGCAAGCCAGAGAACGGTGGAGCAAGCCAGAAAACGGTGGAGCAAGCCAGAAAACGGTGGAGCAAGCCAGAAAACGGTGGAGCAAGCCAGAAAACGGTGGAGCAAGCCAGAGATAGGTGGAGAAGCATGGGGAAGGTGGAACAGGTCAGAGAAAGGTGAAGCAGGCCAAAAAAAGGTGGAGAGAGCCAAAACAAAGGGGAGCAAGCCAGAGAACGATGGAGCAAGCCAAAAAATGCTGGAGCAGTTTAGACAATGGTGGAGCAAGCCAGAGAAGGGTGGAGCAAGCCACAGAACGGGTGAGCAAACCAATAAATGGTGGACCAAGCCAAAGAACAGTGGATCAAGCCAGAAAAAGGTGGAGCAAAACAGAGAAAGAAGGAGCAAGCCAGGGAAATGTGGAGAAAGCCCGAGAAAGGTGGAGCAAGCCAGAGAAAGGTGCAGCAAGCCCGAGAAAGGTGGAGCAAGCCAGAGAAAGCTGGAGCAAGCCAGTAAAAGGTGGAGCAAGGCAGAGAATGGTGGAGCAAGCCAAAGAAAGGTGGAGCAAGCCACAGAAAGGTGGAGTAAGCCAGAGATATGTGGAGCAAGCCAGAGATGGTTGGAGCAAGCCAGTAAAACGTGGAGCAAGTCAGAGAAAGGTGGAGCGAGCAAAACAAAGATGGAGCAAGCGAGAGAAAGTTAAAGCAAACCACAGAAAGGTTGAGCAAGCCAGAGAAAAATGCAGGAAGCTAGTGAGAGGTGCAGCAAGCCATATGAAGATGGAGCAAGCCAGAGAAAGGTTGAGCAAGACAGGGAACAGAAGAGGAAGCCACTGAAAGGTGGGACAAGCCTGATAAAGGTGGAGCAAGCCAGAGAAAGGTGGAGCAAGCCAGAAAAAGGAAAGGAAAGTCAGAGAACAATGGTGCAAGCCAGAGAAAGGTGGAGCAAGTGAGAGAACGGTGGAGCAAGCCAGAGAACGATGGAGCAAACCAGAAAACGGTAGACCAAGCCAGAGAATGGTGGGGCAAGCCAGAGAATGGTGGAACAAGCTAGTGAACTGTGGAGCAGGCCAGACAATGGTTGAGCAAGCCAGAGAACGATGGTGCAAGCTAGAGAAAGGGTGGAGCAAGCCTGTGGACGGCACAGCAAGCCAGAGAACGGTGGAGCAAGCTAGAGAACAATAGAGCAATTCAGAAAACGGTGGAGCAAGCCAGGGAACAATGGAGCAAGTCAGAGAATGGAGGAGCAAGCCGCGGATTGATGGATCAAGCCAGAGAACGGTGGAGCAAGCCAGAGAACAGTGGAGTAATGCTGAGAACGGTGAAGCAAGCCAGAGAATGGTGGAGCAAACCAGGGACAATGGACCAGGCCAGAAAACGGTGGAGCCAGCCAGAGAAAGGTGGAGCAAGCCAGAGAACAGTGGAGCAAGCCAGAGAACCATGGAGCAAGCTAGAGATCAGTGGAGAAATACAGAGAATGGTGGAGCAGGGCAGAGAAATATATAGCAAGCCAAAGAACGGTGAAGCAAGCCAGATAACGGTAGAGCAAGCCACAGAAAGGTGGTGCAAGCCAGAAGAAGGTGGAGCAAGCCATAGAAAGGTGAAGCAAGCCAGAGAACTGTGGAACGTGCCAGAAACAGGTGGAGTAGGACAGAGAACAATGGTGCAAGCCAGAGAAAGGTGGAGCAAGCCAGAGAACGGTGGGGTAAGCAAGAAAATGGTAGAGCAAACCAGGGATTGGTAGAGCAAGCCAAAGAACGGTGAGCAAGCCAGAGAACGGTTGAGCAGGCCAGGGAACTGTGGGCAAGCCAGAGAACGGTAGATCAAGCCGGACAACGGTGGAGACAGCTAGACAATGGTGGAGCAAGCTAGAGAATGATGGTGCAAGTCAGAAAATGGTGGAGCAAGCCAGGGAGCATCCGAACAAGCCAGGGAATGGTGGAAAAAACCAGAGAACGTGAGAGCAAGCCACAAAATGGTGGAGCAAGCCAGAGAACAGTGGAGCAATCAAGAGAACGGTGGATCAAGCCAAAGAACGGCGGAGCAAGCCAGAAAACGGTGGAGCAGGCCAGAGAATGGTGGAGCAGACTAGAGAACGGTTGAGCAAGTCTGAGAACGGTCGAGCAAGCCAGAGAACGGTGGAGCAAGCCACAGAACGGTAGAGCAAGCCAGAGAACGGTGGAGAAAGCCAGAGAACGGTGGAGCAAGCCAGAGGGAGGTGAGGCAAGCCAGCGAAAAGGTGGACCAAGCAAGAGAAAGGTGGATCAAGAAAGAAAATGGTGGAGAAAGCCAGATAAAGGTGGTGCAAGCCAGAGAAAGGTTGAGCAAGCCACAGAAAGGTCGAGCAAGCCAGGAAAAGGTGGAGCAATCCGAAGAAAGGTAGAGCAAGCCAGGGAAAGGTGGAGCAGGCCAGAGAAAGGTCGAGCAAGCCAAAGAAAGGTCGAGCAAGCCAGAGAAAGGTGGAGCAAGCCAGGGAAAGTTGGTGCAAGCCAGAGAAAGGTGGAGCACGCCAGAGAAAGGTGGAGCAAGCCAGGGAAATGTGGAAAAGGCCATAAAAAGGTGGAGCAAGCCTGGGAACGGTGCAGCAAGCCAGAAAAAGGTGGAGCCAGCCAGAGATCGGTGGACCAAGCTAGGGAGAGGTGGAGAAATCCATGGAAAGGTGGAGCAAGCCCGAGAAAGGTCGAGCAAGCCACACAAAGGTAAAGCAAGCCAGAGAAAGATGGAGCAAGTCAGAGAAAGGAGGAGCAAGCCAGAGAAAGGTGGAGCAAGCCAGGAAAGGTATAGCAAGCCAGAGAACGGTGGAGTAAGACAGAGAATGGTAGAGCAAGCCAGGGAAAGGTGGTGCAAGCCAGGGAAAGATGAATCAAGCCAGGGAAAGGTTGAGCAAGCCAGAGGAAGGTGGAGCAAGCCAGAAAAAGGTAAGGCAAGACAGCGAAACGTGGAGAAAGCCAGAGAAAGGTGGAGCAAGCTACAGAATGGTGGAACAAACCGAAGAAAGCTGGAGCAAGCCAGAGAAAGGGGAGCAAGCCAGAGAAAGGTGGAGCCAGCCAGAGAAAGGTGGATCAAGTCAGAGAAAGGTGGAGCAAGCCAGAGAAAGGTGGCGCAAGCCAGGAAAAAGTGCAGCAAGCCAGAGAACGGTGGAGCAAGCCTGGGAAAGGAAGAGAAAGCCAGAGAAAGGTGAAGCAAGACACAAAAAGTTGCAGCAAGCCAGGGAAAGGTGGAGCAAGCCATATAAAGGTGGAGCAGGCCAGAGAAAGGTGGAGAAATCCAAGAAAAGGTGGAGCAAGACAGGGAAAGGTGGAGCAAGCCAGAGAAAGATGGAGCAAGCCATAGAACGGTGGGGTAAGGCAGAGAAAGACTGAGGAAGCAAGGGAACGGTGGAGCAAGCCAGAGAAAGGTGGAGCAAGCTAGAGAAAGGTGGAACACACCAGAGTAAGGTAGAGCACGCCAAAGGAAGGTGGAGAAAGCCATAGAAAGGTGGAGCAAGCCAGCGAACGGTGGAGGAAGCCAGACAAAGGTGGAGCAATCCAGAGAAAGGTTGAGCAAGCAAGGGAAAGGTGGAGCAAGCCAGAGAAAGGTGAGCAAGCCTGAAAATGGTGGAGCAGGCCAGAGAAAGGTGGAGCAAGCAATAGAACGGTGCAGCAAGCAAGGGAAGGGTGGAGCAAGCCAGAGGAAGATGGAGTAAGTCAGGGAAAGTTGGAGCAAGCCACATGAAGATAGAGTAATCCAGAGAAAGGTTTAGCAAGCCAGGGGAAGGTGGAGCAAACTAGAGACACATGGAGCAAGTCCGAGAATGGTGGATCAAGCCACAGAAAGGTGCTGCAAGTCCAAGAACGGTTGAGCAAGCCAGAGAAAGGTTGAGCAGGCTAGAGGAGGTTGGAGCAAGCCAGAGAACGGTGCAGTAAGCTAGGGAAAGGTGGAGCAAGGCATATAAAGGTGGAGCAAGCCAGAGAACGGTAAAGCAAGCCAAAGAAAGGATGAGCAAGCCAAGGAAAGGTGGAGAAAGCCAGAGAAAGGTGGAGCAAGCCAGGGAAGGTGGAGCAAGCCAGAGAAAGGTGGAGCAAGCCAGAGAACGGATGACCAAGTTAGAGAATGGTGGTGCAAGCCAGAGAAAGGTGGAGCAAGCCAGGGAAGGTGGAGCAAGCCAGAGAAAGGTGGAGCAAGCCAGAGAACGGATGACCAAGTTAGAGAATGGTGGTGCAAGCCAGAGAAAGGTGGAGCAAGCCAGAGAAAGGTAGAGCAAGCCAGAGAAATAAGGAGCAAGCCAGAGAAAGGTGGAGCAAGCCAGAGAACTGTGGAGCAAGCCAGAGAAAGGCAGAGAAAGCCAAAGAAAGGTGGAGCAAGCCATGGAAAGGTGGAGAAAGCCAGAGCAAAGTAGAGTAAGCGAGGAAAAGGTGGAGCAAGCCAGAGAATGGTGGAGCAAGCCAGAGAATGGTGGAGTAATCCAGAGAAAGGTGGAGCAAGCCATAGAATGGTAGAACAAGCCAGAGACAGGTTGAGCAAGTAATGGACAGGTGGAGAAAGCCAGAGAAAAGTGGAGCAAGCCAGAGAAAGGTAGACCAAGAAAGCAAATGGTGGAGCAATCCAGAGAGCGCTGGAGCATGCCAGAGGATGGTGGAGCAAGCCAGAGAACGTTGGAGCAAGCCAGAGAAAGGTGGAGTAAACCAGAGACAGGTCGAGCAGGCCTGGGAAAGGTGGAACAGGTCAGAGAACAGGGAAGCAGGCCAAAGAAAGGTGGAGCAAGCCAGAGAACAGTGGAGCAAGCAAAAGAATGGGGGACCAAGCCAGAGAACGGGGGAGCAAGCCAAAGAACAGTGGATCAAGCCAGAGAAAGGTGGAGCAAGCCAAAGAAAGGTGGAGCAAGCCAGGGAAAGGTGGATAAAGCCAGAGAAAGGTGGGGCAAGCCAGAGAACAGTGGAGCAAGCCAGAGAAAGGTGGAGCAAGCCAAAGAAAGGTGGAGCAAGACAGTAAAAGGAAGAGCACGTCAGATAACGGTGGAGCAAGCCAAAGAAAGGTGGAGCAAGCCAGAGAAAGGTGGAGTAAGCCAGAGACAATTGGAGCAAGACAGATAAGGTTGGATCAAGCCGATAAGAGGTGGAGTAAGTCAGAGAATGGTGGAGAAAGCCAAAGAAAGGCAGAGCAAGCCAGAGAAAAGCGGAGCAAGCCAAAGAAAGGTGGAGCAAGCCAGAGAAAGATGGAGCAAGCTAGTGAAAGGTGCAGAAATCCATATAAAGATGGAGCAAGCCAGAGAAACGTGGATCAAGATAGAGAACAGTGGAGCAAGCCACTGGAAGGTGGAGCAAGACAGAGACAAGTGCAGAAAGCCAGAGAAAGGTGGCACAAGCCAGAAAAATGTGGAGCAAGTTAAAAAAAGGAGAAGCAATCCATAGAAAGGTGGATTAGCCAGAGAACGGTAGAGCAAGCCAGAGAAAGATAGAAAAAGCCAGGGAACGGAAGGAGCAAGCCAGAGAAACATGGAGCAAACCAGAGAACGGTTGAGAAAGCTAGCAGACGGTGGAGCAAGGCAGACAAAGGTGAAAGAAGCCAGGGAATTGTGGAGCAAGTCAGACAATGATGTAGCAAGCTAGAGAGCGATAGAGCAATTCACATAACAGTGGAGCAGGCCTGGGAACAATGTAGCAAGCCAGAGAATGGTGGAGCAAGCCAAAGATTGGTGGAGCAAGACAGAGAATGGTGGAGCAAGGCAGAGAAGAGTGGAGCAATACTGAGAACAGTGGAGCAAGCCAGAGAACGGTAGAGCAAGCCAGAGAATGATGGGGCAGGCCAGAGAACGGTGAAGCAAGCCAGAGAAAGGTGGTGCAAGCCAGGGAACAGTGGGGCAAGCCAGAGAACCCTAGAGCAAGCTAAATAACAGTGGAGAAAACCAGAGAACAGTGGAGCAAGGCAGAGAAAGATGGAGCAAGCCAGAGAACGGTGGAGCAAGCCAGAGAACTGTGGAGCAAGCCGGAGAAAGGTGGTGCAAGCCAGAGAAAGGTGGAGCAAGCAAGGAAAAGGTAGAACAAGCCAGAGAAAGGTGAATCAAGCCAGAGAACAGTGGAGCAAGGCAGAGAAAGGTTAATCAATCCAGCAAACGGTGGAGCAAGCCAGAGAAAGGTGGAGCAAGCCAGAGAAAGTTGGAGCAAGCCAGAGAGATGTGGAGCAAGCCAGAGAAAGGTGGAGAAAGCTAGAGAAGGGTAGAGCAAGCCAGAGAAAGGTGGAGCAAGCCAGAGAACAGTGGAGTTATCCAGAGAATGGTGGAGCAAGTCTGAGAACAGTCGAGCAATCCAGAGAACCGTGAACCAAGTCAGAGAATGGTGAAGCAAGCCAGAGAACGCTGGAACTAGGCAGAGAACGGTGGATTGAGCCAGAGAAAGTAAGTGCAAGCCAGAGGAGGTGGAGCAAAGTAAAGAAAGCTGAAGCAAGCCAGAGAAAGGTGGAGCAAGCCAGATAAAATTGAAGCAGGCCTGAGAAAGGTAGAGAAGGTCAGAAAACAGTGCAGCAAACCAAAGAAAGGTTGAACAAGCCAGAGAAAGGTGAAGTAAGCTAGAGAAAGGTGGAACACGCCAGAGAAAGGTGAAGCAAGCAAGAGAAAGGAAGAGGAAGCATGAGAAACATGGAACAGGCCACATAACGGTAGAGTAGGCCAAAGAAACATGGAGCAAGCTCAAGAACGGTAGAGCAAGTCCGAGAATGGTGGAGCAAGCCAAAGAACGGTTTAGCAAGCCAACAAATGGTGGGGCAAACCAGAGAACAGTGGAGCAAGGCAGACAGCGGGGGAGCAAGCCAGAGAAGGGAGTAGTAAGACAGATAACAGTGGAGCAAGCCAAAGGAAGGTGGAACAAGCCACAGAAAGAGGGCGCAAGCCAGAGAAAGGTGGAGCAAGCCAGAGAACATGAAGCAAGCCAGAGAATGATGGAGCAATCCAGATAATGGTGGAGCAAGCCAGAGAACAGTGTAGTAAGTCAGGGAAAGGTAAATCAATCCAGAGAAAGGTGGATCAAGCCTGGGAAAGGTGGAGCAAGCCAGAGAAAGGTGGAGTAAGCCAGATAAAGGAGGAGCAAGCCAGTGAACGACTGAGCAGACCAAAGATATAAGGAACAAGCCAGAGGACGGTGGAGCAAGCCAGAGAAAGGTTGGGCAAGCCAGAGAAGTCTGGAGAAATCCAAGGAAACATGGAGAAAGCCAGAGAAAAGTGGAACGGCCAGGGACGGGTTGAGCAAGCCAGATAATGGTGGATTAAGCCATAGAAAGGTGGAGCAAGCCAGTGAAAGGTTGAGCAGGCCAAAGAAAGGCGGAGCAAGCCAGAGAAAGGTTGAGCAAGCTAAAGAAAGGTGGAGCAAGACAGAGAAAGGTTGAGCAAGCAAGAGAACGGTGGAGCAAGCTAGAGAACGGTGGAGCAAGCCAGGGAACGGTGGAGCACACCATATAACAGTGGAGCAAGCAAAAGAACGGTGGAGCAAGCCAGAAAACGGTGGAGCAAGCCAAAGAATAGCAGTACAAGGCAGAGAAAGGTGGAGCAAGCCAGAGTACACTGAAGTAAGCCAGGGAAATCTAGAGTAAGCCACGGGATGGTAGAACAAGCCAGAGAAAGGTGGAGCAAGCCAATGAAAGGTATAGCAAGCCAGGGAAAGGTGGATCAAGCCAGAGAACTTGGGAGCAAGCCAAAGAACAGTGGAGCAAGCCAAAGAACAGTAGAGCAAGCCACAGAAAGGTGGAGCAAGCCAGAGAAAGGTGGAGCAAGCAAAAAGGTGGAGCAGGCCATCGAAAGGTGGAGCAGGCCAGAGAAAGTTTGAGCAGGCCAGAACAAGGTGGAGCAAGGCAGAAAACGGTGGAGAAGGTTACAGAAAGGTGGAGTAGGCCAAAGAAAGGTAGCCGAAGTCAAAGATCAGTGGAGCTATCCAGAGAACGGTAGACCAAGTTGAAGATCGGTGGAGCAAGCTTGATAACGGTGGAGCAAGCCAGAGAAAGGTGGAGTAGGTAAGAGAAAGGTGGAGCAGGCCAGTCAAAGGTGGAGAAGGCCAGAGAAGAGAAAGCAAGCTAGAGAAATGTGGAGCAAGCCAGAGAACTGTGGAGCAAGCCAGAGAAAGGCAGAGCAAGCCAGAGAACGGTGGAGAAAGCCAGAGAAAGGTGGAGCAAGCAAGAGATAGGTGGAATAGGCCACAGAAAGGTGGAGCAGGCCAGAGAACATCTTTCTCTTCCTTACTCCACCGTTATCTGGCTTGCTCCACCTTTCTCTGGCTTGCTCCAAAGTTCGTTGGCTTGCTCCACCTTTCTCTGGCTTACTCCCACTTTCTCTGGTCTGCTCCACCTTTCTCTGGCCTGCTCCACCTTTCTCTAACCTGCTCCACCTTTCTCTGGCCTGCTTAGCCGTTGTCTAGCTTGCTCCACCAGTCTTCAACTTGCTCCACGGTTGCTCCAAGGATCTCTGGCTTGCTCCACCATTTATCAGACTTACTCCACCTTCTCTGGCTTGCTCCACCGTTCTCTGGATTACTCCATCTTTGTACGGCTTGCTCCAGCTTTCCCTAGCTTGCTCCAACTTTCTCAGGATTGCTCCACCTTTCCATGGCTTGCTCCGCCTTTCTTTTGCTTGCTCCACCTTTCCCTGCTTGCTCCACGCTTCTCTGTCTTGCTCCACTTTCCTCGGGCTTGCTCCACCTTACCCTAACTTGCTCCAACGTTCTCTGGCTTGCTCCACCTTTCTCTGGCTTGCTCCACCTTTCTCTGGCTTGGCCCACCTTTCTCTGGTTCTCTCCACCTTTCTCTGGCGTGCTCCATCGTTCTCTGGCTTGCTCCACCTTTCTCTGGCTTGTTCCACCTTTCCCTGGCTTGCTCCACCTTTGTCCGGCTTCCTCCACCTTTCTCTGGCTTGCTCTACCTTTATCAGGATTGCTCCACCTTTGTCTGGCTTGTCCCACATTTCTCTGGCTTCCTCTACTATTCTTTCACTTGCTCCACCTTTCTCAAACTTGCTCCACCTTTCTCTGGCTTGCTCCACCGTTCTCTGGCTTCCTCCACCTTTGTCCGGCTTTCTCCAGCTATCCATGGCTTGATCCAAATTTGTCAGGCTTGCTCCACCTTTCTCTGGCTTGCTCCACCTTTCCCTGGCTTGCTCCACATTCCTCCGGTTTGCTCCACCTTTCTCCAAATTTCTCCACCATTCTGTGGCTTGTTCCACCTTTCTCTGGTTTGCACCACCTTTCCCTGGCTTGCTCCACCTTCCTTTGGCTTGCTCCACCTTTCTCTGGCTTGTTCCATCATTCTCTGGCTTGGTCCACCAATCTCTGGCTTGCTCCACCGTTCTCTGGCTTGCTCCACCGTTCGCTGGCTTGCTCTATCTTTCTTTGGATTGCTCCACCATTCTCTGGCTTGCTCCACTGTTCTCTAACTTGCTCAACCGTTCTCTTGCTTGCTCCACTTTCCCTGGCTTGCTCCACTCTTCTCTTGCTTGCTCCACTGTTCTCTGGATTGCTCCATTGTTTTCTGGATTGCTCCATCATTCTCTGGCTTGCTCCAACATTCTCTGGCTTGCTCCACCGTTCTCTGACTTGCTCCACTATCCTCTGGCTTGCTCCACCGTTCTCTAACTTGCTCCATCGTTCTCAGGCTTGGTCCACAGTTCTCTGGCTTGCTCCACCGTTCTCTGACTTACACCACAATTCTCTGGCTTGCTCCACTGTTCACTGGCTTGCTCCACCATTCCCTGGCTTGCTCCACCGTTCTCTAGCTTGCACCATCATTCTCTGGCTTGCTTCACCTTCGTCTGGCTTGCTCCAGCTTTCCATAGCTTGATCCACCTTTTTCTGGCTTGCTCCACCTTTCTCTGGCTTGCTTACAATTCCCTAGCTTGCTCCACCTTTCTCCGGCTTGCTCCACCTTTCCCGGGGTTGCTCCATCATTCTCTGGCTTGCTCCACCTTTGTCTGGCTTGCTCCACCTTTCCCTGGCTTGCTACACCTTTCTTTGGCGTGCTCTACCTCTCTCTGAATTGCTCCACCATTCTCTGGCTTGCTCCACCATTCTCTGGCTTGCTCTACCGTTCGTTGGCTTGCTTCAGTGTTCCCAGGCTTGATCTACCTTTCTCTGGCTTGCTTCACCGTTATCTGGCTTGCTCCATTGTTCTCTAACTTGCTCCACCGTTCTCTGGCTTGCTCCACTTTTCCTGGCTTGCTCCACTCTTGTCTTGCTTGCTCCACTGTTCTCCAGCTTGCTCCATCATTTTCTGGATTACTCCATCTTTGTATGGCTTGCTCTAGATTTCCCTGGCTTGCTCTACCTTTGTCAAGCTTGCTTCACCTTTCTCAGGGTTGCACCACCTTTCCCTGGCTTGCTCCACCTTTCTCTTGCTTGCTCCACCTTTCCCTGCTTGCTCCACCGTTCTCTGTCTTGCTCCACTTTTCTCTGGCTTGCTCCACCTTTCCCTGGCTTGCTCCACCTTTCCCTGGATTGCTCCATCTTTCTCAGGTTTGCTCCACCTTTCTCTGGCTTGCTCCACCATTCTCTTGTTGGCTCCACCTTTCACTGTATTGCTCCACCATTCTCTGGCTTGCTCCACCATTCTCTGGCTTGCTCGAACTTTTTCTGGCTTGCTTCACTCTTCTCTTGCTTGCGCCAATGTTCTCTGGCTTGGTCCATCATTCTCTAGATTTCTCCACCATTCTCTGGCTTGCTCCACCGTTTCCTGGCTTCCTCCACCGTTCTGTGACTTGCTCCACCGTCCTATGGCTTCCTCCACGGTTCTCTAACTTGCTCCACCGTTCTCAGGCTTGGTCCACAGTTCTCTAGCTTGCTCCAATGTTGTCTGGCTTACTCCACAGTTTTCTGGCTTCCTCCACTGTTCACTGGCTTGCTCCACTGTTCTTTTGCTTCTTCCACCATTCTCTAGCTTGCACCACCATTCTCTGACTTGCTTCACCTTTGTCTGGCTTGCTCCAGCTATCCATGGCTTGATCCAACTTTCTCCGGCTTGCTCCACCTTTCTGTGGCTTTCTTACCTTTTCCTGGCTTGCTTGACCTTTTTCCAGCTTGCTCCACCTTTCCCGGACGTGCTCCACCATTCTGTGGCTTGCTCCACCTTTCTCTGGCTTGCTCCACCTCTCCCTGGTTTGCTACACCTTTCTTTGGCTTGCTCCACCTTTCTCTGGCTTGCTCCACCATTCTCTGGCTTGCTCCACCATTCGCTGGTTTGCTCCACCGTCCACTGGCTTGCTCTACCTTTTTCTGCCTTGCTCCACTGTTCTCCGGCTTGCTCCACTGTTCTCTAACTTGCTCCACCGTTCTCTTGCTTGCTCCAATTTCCCTGGCTTACTCCAGTCTTCTCTTGCTTGCTGCACTGTTCTCTGGCTTGCTCCTTCGTTCTCTGGCTTGCTCCACCATTCTCTGGCTTGCTCCACTGTTCTGTGGCTTGCTCCACCATTCTCTGAATTGCTCTACCATCCTCCAGCTTGCTCCACCGTTCTGTAGCTTGTTCCATCGTCCTCGTGCTCAGTCCACAGTTCTCTGGCTTGCTCCACCGTCCTCTGGCTTACTTCACAATTCTCTGGCTTGCTCCACCGTTCTCTGGCTTGCTCCGCTATTCTCTGGATTGCTCCACCATTCTCCGGCTTGCTCCACCATTCTTCCGGTTGCTCCACCTTCGTCTGGCTTGCTCCACGGCTCTCTGGCTTCCTCTACTGTTATCTGGCTTGCTCTACTATTCTCTGGCTTGCTCCGCCTTTCTCTGGCTTGCTCCACCATTCTCTCGCTTCCTCAACCGTTCTCTGACTTACTCCACATTTCCCTGGTTTGCTCCACTGTTCTCTTGCTTGCTCCACTGTTCTCTAGCTTGCTCCATTGTTCTCTGGCTTGTTCCACTGTTCTTTGGCTTGCTCCACCGTTCTTTTGCTTGCTCCACTGTTTTGTGACTTCTTCCATCTTTTTCTGGCAAGCTCCACCGTTCTAGGGCTTGCTCAACCGTTCCGGCTTGCTCCACCTTTCACTGGCTTCGTCCACTGTTCTCTTGCTTGCTCCACCTTCCTCTGGCTTGCACCACCTTTCTCTGGCTTTCTCCACATTTCTTTGGCTTGCTCCACCGTTCTCTTGCTTGCTCCACCTTTCTCTGGCTTGCTCCATCTTTCTTTGGCTTGCTCAAACTCTCTCTGGATTGCTCCGCTTTTCTTTGACTTTCTCCACCGCTCTCTGACTTGCTCCACCGTTCTCTGGCTTGCTCCACCGTTCTCTGGCTTGCTCCACCGTTCTCTGGATTACTCCACTCTCCTCTGGATTACTCCACCTTTCTCTGGGTTGCTCCACCTTTCTCTGGCTTGCTTCACCTTTATCTGACTTGCTCCACCTTTCTCTGGCTTGCTCTACCGTTTGCTGGCTTGCTCTACCGTTCTCTTGTTTTCTCCACAGTTTCCTGGCTTGCTTCACCATTCTCTGGCTTGATCCACCGTTTCCTGGCTTCCTCTACTGTTCTCGGGCTTGGTCCACCTTTCTCTAGCTTGATCCACCTTTCTCTTTCTTGCTCCACTAATGTTTGGCTTGCTGCACCTTTCTATAGCTTGCTCTACTGTTTTCAGGCTTGCTCCACCATTCTCTGGCTTGCTCTACATTTATCTAACTTGCTCCATCATTCTCTGGCTTGTTCCACCATTCTCTGGCTTGCTCCATTGTTCACTGGTGTACTCCACCGTTCTCTGGCTTGCTTCACCATTCTTTTTTTGCTCCACGGTTCTTTGACTTACTCCACCATTGTCTGGCTTGCTTCACCTCCGCGGCTTGCTCCACTGTTCTCTTGCTTGCTCCACTGTTCCCTGGCTTGCTCCATCATTCTCTAGCTTGCTCCACCGTTCTTTCGCTTGCTCCACCGTTCTCTGGCTTGCTCCACCATTCTCTTGCTTACTCAATATTTCTCTGGCTTGCTCCACCATTCTTTGGCTTGCTTCACCATTATCTGGCTTGCTCCACCTTTCTCTGGCTTGCTCCACCATCCTTTGGCTTGCTCCACCGTTCCCAGGCTTGCTCCACCTTTTCAGTGCTTGATCGACCTTTCTATGGCTTGCTCCACATCTCTCTGGCTTGCTCCACCTTTATGTGGCCTGCTCCACCGTTCTCTGGCTTGCTCCACCGTTTCTTGACTTGCTCAACCCTTCCCTAGCTTGCTCCACCGTTCTCTGGCTTGCTCCATTGTTCTCTGGCTTGCTCCATTGTTCTCTGGCTTGCTCCACTGTTCTCTAGCTTGCTCTACTGTTCTGTGTCTTGCTCCACCATTCTCTGGCTTGCTCCACCTTTCTCTAGCTTGCTTCACCTTTCTCTGGCCTGCTCCACCTTTCTCTGGCTGCTCCATTGTTCTCTTGCTTGCTCCATCATTCTCTGAATTGCTCCAGCATTCTTTAGCTTGCTCCACCTTTCTTTTTCTTGCTCCACCTTTCTTTGGCTTGTTTCACTGTTCTTTTGCTTGCTCCACCGTTCTCCGGATTGCTCCACCGTCCTCTGGCTTGCTCCGCCATTCTCTTACTTGCTCTGCTGCTCTCTTGCTTGCTCCACCGTTCTCTGGCTTGCTCTACCGTTCTCTGACTTACCCAATGATTCTCTGGCTTGCTCCACCGTTCTCTGGCTTACTCCAATGTTCTCTAGCGTGCACCACCATTCTCTGACATGCTTCACCTTTGTCTGGCTTGCTCCAGCTATCCATGACCTGATCCATCTTTCTCTGGCTTGCTCCACCTTTCTCTAAATTGCTTACCTTTCCCTCGCTTGCTCCACCTTTCTTCAGCTTGCTCCACCTTTCCCCGAGTTGCTCCTTCATTCTCTGGCTTGCTCCACCGTTCTGGCTTGCTCCACCTTTCACCAGCTTCCTCCACCGTTCTCTGCCTTGCTCTACCTGTCTCTGGCTTGCACCACCTTTCTCTGGCTTTCTCCACCTTTCTTTGGCTTGCTCCACCGATCTCTTGCTCCACCTTTCTCTGGCTTGCTTCATCTTTGTTTGGCTTGCTCCACCTCTCTTTGGATTGCCCCGCCTTTCTTTGGCTTGCTCCACCACTCTCTGGCTTGATCCACTGTTCTCTGGCTTGCTCCACCGTTCTCTGGCTTGCTCCACCGTCCTCTGGCTTACTCCATCATTCTCTGGCTTGCTCCAACTTTCTCTGGCTTGCTTCACCTTTATCTGATGTGCTCCACCTTTCTCTGGCTTGCTCTACTGTTTGCTGGCTTACTCTACCGTTCTCTAGCTCGCTCCACAGTTTTCTTGCTTTCTCCACCTTCCTCCGGCTTGATCCACATTTCTCCTGCTTGCTCCACTAATGTCTGGCTTGCTGCACCTTTCTCTCACTTGCTCCACTGTTCTCAGGCTTCCTCCACCAATCTCTGGCTTGCTCCACGTTTCTCTGACTTGCTCCATCATTCTCTGGCTTGTTCCACCATTCTCTAGCTTGCTCCATTGTTCACTGGCATACTCCACCGTTCTCTGGCTTGCTCCGTCTTTCTCTGGCTGGCTCCGCCGTTCTTTAGCTTGCTCCACTATTCTTTGACTTACTCCACTATTCTCTGGCTTGCTTCACCACCGCGTCTTGCTCCACTGTTCTCTTGCTTGCTCCACTGTTCTCTGGCTTGCTCCATCATTCTCTAGCTTGCTCCACCGTTCTCTGGCTTGCTCCACCATTCTCTGGCTTTCTCTACCGTTCTCTTTCTTACTTAATCTTTCTCTGGCTTGCTCCACCATTCTTTGGCTTGCTCCACCCTTCTCTGGATTGATCCACCGTTTCCTGGCTTCCTCTACTGTTCTCTGGCCTGCTCCACCTTTCTCTAGCTTCCTTCACCATTCTTTGGCTTGCTCCACCGTTCTCTGGCTTGCTCGACCTTTTCAGTGCTTGGTCGACCTTTCTATGGCTTGCTCCACATCTCTCTGGCTTGCTCCACCTTTCCGTGGCCTGCTCCACCTTTCTCTGGTTTTCACCGCCGTTCGTTGACATGCTCAACCCTTCCCTGGCTTGCTCCACCGTTCTCTGGCTTGCTCCACCGTTCTCTGGCTTGCTCCATCGTTCTCTGGCTTGCTCCACTGTTCTCTGGCTTGCTCTACTGTTCTCTGTCTTGCTCCACCGTTCCCTGGCTTGCTCCATCTTTCTCCAGCTTGCTCCACCTTTCTCTGGCTTGCTCCACCTTGTTCTTGCTTGCTTTACCTTTCTCTGGCCTGTTCCACCTTTCTCTGGCTTGCTCCATTGTTCTCTTGCTTGCTCCATCATTCTCTAACTTGCTCCAGCATTCCCTAGCTTGCTCCACCTTTCTTCTTCTTGCTCCACCTTTCTCTGGCTTGTTTCACTGTTCACTTGCTTGCTCCACCATTGCTCCACCGTCCTCTGGCTTGCTCTGCCATTCTCTAACTTGATCTACCTTTCTCTGGCTTACTCCATAATTCTCTGGCTTGCTCCACCGTTCACTGGCTTACTCCACATTTCTCTGGCTTTCTCCACTGTTCACTGGCTTGCTCCACCGTTCTCTGGCTTGCTCCACCGTTCTCTAGCGTGCACCACCATTCTCTGGCTTGCTTCACCTTCGTCTGGCTTGCTCCAGCTATCCATGGCTTGATCCACCTTTCTCTGGCTTGCTCCATCTTTCTCTGGCTTGCTTACCTTTCCCTGGCTTGCTCTACCTCTCTTCGGCTTGCTCCACCTTTCTCCAAGTGGCTCCATCAATCTCTGGCTTGCTCCACCTTTCTCTGGCTTGCTCAACCTTTCCCTGGCTTGCTACACCTTTCTTTGGCTTGCTCTCCCTTTCTCTGGCTTGCTCCACCATTCTCTGGCTTGCTCCACCATTCTCTGGCTTGCTCTACCATTTGTTGGCTTGCTTCACCGTTCCTTGGCTTGCTCTACCTTTCTCCGGATTGCTCCACTGTTATCTGGCTTGCTCCACTATTCTCTGACTTGCTCCACCGTTCTCTGGCTTGCTCCACTTTCCCTGGCTTGCTCCACTCTTCTCTTGCTTGCTCCACTGTTCTCTGGCTTGCTTCATCGTTTTCTGGATTACTCCATCTTGGTATGGCTTGCTCCAGCTTTACCTGGCTTGCTCCACCTTTGTCAACCTTGCTTCACCTTTCTCAGGCTTGCACCACCTTTCCCAGGCTTGCTCCACCTTTCTCTTGCTTGCTCCACCTTTCCCTCTTTGCTCCACCGTTCTCTGTCTTGGTCCACTTTTCTCTGGCTTGCTCCACCTTTTCCTTGCTTGCTCCACCTTTCCCTGGCTTCCTCCACATTTCTCTGGCTTGCTCCATCTCTCTCTGGCTTGCTCCAACTTTCTCTGGTTTGCTCCACCGTTCTCTGGCTTGCTCCACCATTCTCTGGCTTGCTCCAACTTCCTCTGTCTTGCTTTACTCTTCATTTGCTTACTCTATTGTTCCCTAGCTTGCTCCATCGTTCTCTGGCTTGCTCCACCATTCTCTGGCTTGCTCCACCGTTCCCTGGCTTGCTCCACCGCTCTCTGACTTGCTCCACCGTCCTCTGGCTTGCTCCACGGTTCTCTAACTTGATCCACCGTTCTCGGGCTTGGTGCACACTTCTCTAGCTTGCTCCACAGTTTTCTGGCTTCCTCCACTGTTCACTGGCTTGCTCCACCATTCTTTGGCTTGCTCCACCGTTCTCTAGCTTGCACCACCGTTCTCTGGCTTGCTTCACCTTTGTCTGGCTTGCTCCAGCTATCCATGGCTTGAACCACCTGTCTCTGGCTTGCTCCACATTTCTCTGGCTTGCTTACCTTTTCCTGGCTTGCTCCACCTTTTTCCGGCTTGCTGCACCATTCTGTGGCTTGCTCCACCGTTCACTGGTTTGCTCCACCGTTCGCTGGCTTGCTCTACCTTTGTATGGCTTGCTCCACTGTTCTCTGGCTTGCTTCACTTTTCTCTAACTTACTCCACCGTTCTTTGGCTTGCTCCAATTTCCCTGGCTTGCTCCAGTATTCTCTTGCTTGCTCCACTGTTCTCTGGCTTGCTCCTTCGTTCTCTGGCTTGCTCCACCATTCTCTGGCTTGCTCCACTTTTCTGTGGCTTACTCCACCATTCTCTGAATTTCTCTACCGTCCTCTAGCTTGCTCCACCGTTCTCTAGCTTATTCCTTCGTTTTATTGCTTGTTCGAAAGTTCTCTGGCTTGCTCCACCGTCCTCTGGCTTACTTCACAATTCTCTGGCTTGCTCCTCCGTCCTCTGGCTTGCTCCACTGTTCTCTGGATTGCTCCACCACTCTTTGGCTTGCTCCACCATTCTTCGGGTTGCTCCACCTCTGTCTGACTTGCTCCACGGTTCTCTGGCTTCCTCTACTCTTATGAGGCTTGCTCTACTATTCTCTGGCTTGCTCCGCCTTTCTCTGGCTTGCTCCAACATTCTCTCGCTTGCTCAACTATTCTCTGACTTACTCCACCTTTCCCTGGTTTGCTCCACTGTTCTCTTGCTTGCTCCACTCTTCTCTAGCTTGCTCCATTGTTCTCTGGCTTGTTCCACCGTTCTTTGGCTTGCTCCACCGTTCTCTGGCTTGCTTCACTGTATTGTGACTTTTTCCATCTTTCTCTGGCTTGCTCCACCGTTCTGTGGCTTGCTCCACCGTTCCGGCTTGCTCCACCTTTCACTGGCTTCCTCCACCTTTCTCTGGCCTGCTCCACCTCCCTCTGTGTTGCACCACCTTTCTCTGGCTTTCTCCACCTTTCTTTGGCTTGCTCCAACGTTCTTTTGCTTGCTCCACCTTTCTCTGGCTTGCTCCATCTTTCTTTGGCTTGCTTCAGCTCTTTCTGGCTTGCTCCGCCTTTCTTTGGCTTGCTCCAACGCTCTCTGGCTTGCTCCACCGTTTTCTGGCTGGCTCCACTGTCCTCTGGCTTACTCCACCTTTCTTTGGCTTGCTCCTCCTTCCTCTGGCTTGCTCCACCTTTATCTGGCTTGCTACACCTTTCTCTGGCTCGCTCACCGTTTGCTAGCTCTCTCTACCGTTCTCTAGCTTGCTGCACAGTTTTCTTTCTTTCTCCACATTTCTCTGGCCTGATCCACCTTTCTCTTGCTTGCTCCATTAATGTATGGATTACTGCACCTTTCTCTCGCTTGCTCCACTGTTCTCGGGCTTGATCCACCACTCTCCGGCTTTCTCCTCGTTTCTCTGACTTGCTCCATCATTCTCTGGCTTGTTCCACCATTCTCTGGCTTGCTCCACTGTTCACTGGTGTGCTCCAGTGTTCTCTGGCTTGCTCTACCTTTCTCTGACTTCCTCCACGATTATCTGGCTTGCTCCACTATTCTTTGACTTACTCCACAATTCTCTGGCTTGCTCCACTGTTCTCTTGCTTGCTCCACTGTACTCTGGCTTGCTCCATCATTCTCTAGCTTGCTCCACCGTTCTTTGGCTTGCTTCACCGTTCTCTGGCTTTCTCCACTGCTCTTTTGCTTACTCAATCTTTTTCTGGATTGCTCCACCATTGTTTGGCTTGCTCCACTGTTCTCTGGATTGATCCACCTTTTTGTGGCATCCTCTACTGTTCTCTTGCTTGCTCCACCATTCATTTACTTGCTCAACCCTTCCCTGGCTTGCTCCACTGTTCTCTGGCTTGCTCCATCATTCTCTGGCTTGCTCCATTGTTCTCTGGCTTGCTCCACTGTTCTCTGCCTTGCTCTACCGTTCTTTGTCTTGCTCCACCGTTCTCTGGCGTGCCCCACCTTTCTCTTGCTTGCGTCAGCTTTCTCTGGCCTCGTCCACCTTTCTCTGGCTTGCTCCATTGCTCTCTTGCTTGCTCCATCATTCTCTAACTTGCGTCATCATTCTCTTGCTTGCTCCTTCTTCCTTTGTCTTGCTCCACCTTTCTCTGGCTTGCTTCACTATTCTCTTGCTTGCTCCACCATTCTCAGGATTGCTCCACCGTCCTCTGGCTTGCTCCGCCATCCTCAAACTTGCTCCTGTTGGAATGATGCTCCTCACCATGGCAGGAGTGACTCCAAAAAGGAACACCAAAAAGACAAGCCTTAGTGGCTTAGTGGTTAATGGTGTCCACCTCTAGAGGCAGGGGCCCGGGTTCAAGTCCCACAAGATGAAATTCTGCCCTGCCTCAAGGGAGGTGGAAAGTAGATGCCAGGAAGCTAGCTCAACCTCTAGAGTTCCTCTTTAAGTTTCTAGAAGGCCAGGTGAGTGTCCAGGAAGGTGGCACACCTTCTAGAAGGGGTGACTTGTCCTACAAGGCATCTAGAGGTGTCTTGGTCTTCTGGACACCTTCCCTCCTACTAGAAGCAAGCTGAGGAATCTAGGAAGGGGCAGAAGCTTCTAGATGAGGGAAGGAATGCCTTCCTAGGTGGGAAAAGGACAGCCTACCAAGGAGCACTCTAGAAGCCATAGAATCTGCTAGGAAGCTCCAAATCTGGCATGCTTTGGTGTTCTGGAAAGCTTAGATCAGTGGCTATAAAATGCCACTGCTTGTGAGCCTTGATNAGTTTCAGTCTCTCCAAAAACAGTTGGTGGTGTGAACCAGCCACTGCTAGGGACCCTCCAGGGTGCACACTCACCCTCAGGCCAACAAAGGGTTATGGGCCCACGCCTCTAAGGGGTTCAAAGCCAGCTTGATTTCACGCTTCCAACAGCAAGACATGGCAACCAGCGAGCAAGAGAGCAGCCGCGCTGTCCTTAAGTTTGATGGGACAGGCTTTGCCTTGTGGAGGTGGCAGTTTGAGGTCTTCCTCGACGACAAGGGACTGCTTGAGCTCGTAAAAGGCGATGAGACTGCTCCGCAGGAGACTGCAACGGCTGAGGTGAAGGAGGTATACAAGAAGCGCAACAAAAAGGCGTTGGCGCTCCTTGTGTCCGCGTTATTCCCACCACAACTTGGACACATCCAAGGATGTACCCTGGCCGCAGACGTATGGTCAAAACTTTGCTCTATCTACCAGTCAAGCAACCTTGCCAATCAGCTCTTCATCTTCAAACGGCTCGTCACCCTCCGAGCCAATGAAGGCGACAACATCATGGAGATCATGCAGCAGATTGAGTCGCTCGCAGCGGAGTGCGTGGCCACTGGTTGGGAGGTCGACTCTCAGTTGCAAGCTATGATCCTCCTTCTAGCCTTGCCGGACAGTTGGAGTCCCATGATCACAGTCCTTGGTGGCTGGCCTTCCGACGAGCTGAAGTACCCAAAGGTTGCTGAGTACGTACGCAATGAGTGGATGCGACGTGGTGGTCGAGAGAGTGCAGCGGCATCAAGTTCAGCTTACACGGTTCATCCTCAAAGTGGAGGCCGAGGCGACAAGTGGAAGGGTGCCAAACAGGGCAC
>SZWC01001239.1:75093-138514 GCA_023375785.1 Penium margaritaceum | reverse complement strand
GCGCAAGGGGGAGATTGTTGGAATGATGCTCCTCACCATGGCAGGAGTGACTCCAAAAAGGAACACCAAAAAGACAAGCCTTAGTGGCTTAGTGGTTAATGGTGTCCACCTCTAGAGGCAGGGGCCCGGGTTCAAGTCCCACAAGATGAAATTCTGCCCTGCCTCAAGGGAGGTGGAAAATAGATGCCAGGAAGCTAGCTCAACCTCTAGAGTTCCTCTTTAAGTTTCTAGAAGGCCAGGTGAGGGTCCAGGAAGGTGGCACACCTTCTAGAAGGGGTGACTTGTCCTACAAGGCATCTAGAGGTGTCTTGGTCTTCTGGACACCTTCCCTCCTACTAGAAGCAAGCTGAGGAATCTAGGAAGGGGCAGAAGCTTCTAGAGGAGGGAAGGGATGCCTTCCTAGGTGGGAAAAGGACAGCCTACCAAGGAGCACTCTAGAAGCCATATAATCTGCTAGGAAGCTCCAAATCTGGCATGCTTTGGTGTTCTGGAAAGCTTAGATCAGTGGCTATAAAATGCCACTGCTTGTGAGCCTTGATCAAGTGTACATTCCCAGTCAATTGAGGCCAAAACTATTGCCTCAATCTCTGACCAGATTTTTCCATCCTTGGAACCAGTTGCCTCCACAGTTTCAGTCTCTCCAAAAACAGTTGGTGGTGTGAACCAGCCACTGCTAGGGACCCTCCAGGGTGCACACTCACCCTCAGGCCAACAGCTCCACTGTTCTCTGGCTTGCTCCACCGTTCTCTGGCTTGCTCTACCATTCTCTGGCTCACTCCATAATTCTCTTGCTTGCTCCACCGTTCTCTAACTTCCTGTACCATTCTATTCCTTGTTCCACTGCTTTCTGTCTTGTACCACCGTTCTCTGGCTTGCTCCACCGTTCTCTTGCTTGCTCCACCGCTCTCAGGCTTTCTCCACCGTTCTCTGGTTTGCTCCACTGTTCTCTGGCTTGCTCTACCGTTCTAAGGCTTGCTCTACCATCGTCTGGCTTGCTCCACCATTCTATGGCTTCCTCCACCATTCTCTCACTTGCTCCACCACTTTCTGGCTGCTCCACCGTTCTCTGGCTTGCTCCACTCTTCCTTGGCTTGTTCCATGATTTTCTTGCTTGCTCCGTCTTTCTCTGGCTTGCTCGTCCGCTTTTTGGCTTGCTCCACTGTTCTCTGACTTGCTCCACCACTCTCTTGTTTGCTCCACTTCTCTCTGGCTTACTCCACATTCTCCTGGCTTGCTCCACTGTTCTCTTGCTTGCTCCATTGTTCTCTGCATTGCTCCATGATTCTCTAGCTTGCTCCACCGTTCTCTGGCTGACTCAACTGTTCTCTAGCTTGCTGCACTGTTCTCTGGCTTGCTCCACCGTTCTCTGGGTTGCTCCACCGTTCTCTAGCTTTCTCCACCATTCTCTGGCTTGCTCCACCTTTCTCTGGCTTCCTCCACCGTTCTTTGGGTTACTCCACCTTTATCAGGCTTGCTCCACCTTTCTCTGGCTTGCTCCACCTTTTTTTGGCTTGCTCCACCGTTCTCTGGCTTGCTCCACCTCTCTCTGACTTGCTCCACCTGTTTCTGGCTTCCTCCACCTCTCTCTGGATTGCTCCACCTTTCTCTGGCTTCCTCTACCGTTCTCTGGATTGCTCCACCGTTCTCTCCCTTCCTCCACTGTTTTTTTCCTTGCTCCACCATTCTCTGGCTTGATCCAACTTGTTTTCGCTTGCTCCACCGTTCTCTGGCTTCCTTTTCCTTTCTCTGGCTTGCTCCACCTTTCTCCAGCTTGCTACACCTTTCTCCGGCTTGCTACACCTTTCTATGGCTTGCTCCACCTTTCTCTGTCTAAGTGCATAAACGTTGTGAAATAACTTTGTGTATAAACTTTGTGCATAAAATTTGTGCATAGCTTGTGTGCATAAAACTTGTACATAAACTTTGTGCACAAACTCTGCGCATAAAATTCATGCATAAACTTTGTGCATAAACTTTGTGCATGAACATTGTGCATAAACGAAGTGCATAAACGATGTGCATGAACTTTGTGCATAAAATATGTGCATAACATTTGTGCATTAATTTTGTGAATATACTTTTTGCAAAACATTTGTGCATAAAATGTGTGCATAAACTTTGTTCATAAACTTTCCTCATAAACTTTGTGCATGAATTTTGTGCATAAACTTTGTGCATAAAATTTGTGCATAAACTTCGTGCGCACTCTTTGTACATAAAGTTTAGGCATAAACTTTGTGCAGAAAATGTGTGCAGAAAGCTTGTGCATAAACTTTGTGCATAAATTTTGAAGATAAACTTTTTTCGTAAACTTTGTGCATAAACGTTGTGCATAAACTTTCTGCATTAACATTGTTCATAAACTTTGTGCAAAACTTTGTGCATAAACTTTGCCCATAAACGTTGTGCATAAATGTTCTGCATAAACTTTGTGCATAAACCTTTTGCATGAATTTTGTGCGTGAACTTTGTGCATAAACTTTATGCATAAAGTTTGTGCATCAACTATGTTCATAAACGTTGTGCATAAACTTTGTGAAGATACTTTGTGCATAAAATTTGTGCATGAACGTTGTGCATAAACTTCGTGCATAAACTTTCAGCATAAATGATGTGCATAAACGGTGTGCATAAGCTTTGTGCATAAACTTTGTGCAGAAACTGAATGCAGAAACTTTGTGCATTAACTTTGTGCATAACATTTGTGCATAACATTTGTGCATAAACTTTGTGCATAAAATGTGTGCATAAACTTTGTGAATAATCTTTGTGCATAAACTTTGTGCATAATCTCTGTGCATAAACATTGTGCATGAACTTTGTGCGTAAACTTTGTGCATGAAATTTGTGCATAAAATTTGTGCATAACCTTTGTACATAAATTTTGTGCATAAACGTTGTGCATAAACTTTATGCATAAACTTTGTGCATAGAAGTTTTACAAAAACTTTGCGCATAAGCTTTGTGCATAAACGTTGTGCATATTCTTTGTGCATATACTTTATGCAGCACATATACTTTGTGGATAACATTTGCGTACAAACTTAATGAATAAAGTTTGTGCATAAACGTTACGCATAAACTTTGTGCATATAATTTGTGCATAGACTTTGTGCACAGGCTTTGTGCATAAACTTTGTGCAAAACAATTATGCATAAACTTTGTTCATAAACTTTGTGCATCAACTATGTTCATAAACGTTGTGCATAAACTTTGTGAACAAACTTTGTGCATGAACCTTGTGCATTAACTTTGTGGATAAACTTTGTGCATAAACTTTGTGCATAAACATAGAGCATAAAATTTGTGCATAAAAGGTTTGCATAAACATTGTTCATAAACTTTCTACATAAACTTTGTGCGTGAACTCTCTGCACAAACTCTGTGCATACACTTTGTGCATAAACATTGTGCATAAACGTTGTGCATAAACTTTGTGCATAAACTCTGCGCAGATGCTTTGTGCATAAACTTTGTGCATAAACGATGTGCATAAATGGTTTCCAGAAACTTTGTGCATAAACTTTGTGCATAAACTTTGAGCATACATTTTGTGCATAAACTTTGTGAATAAACTTTGTGCATAAGATTTGTGTATAAACTTTGTGCACAAATTTTGTTCATAAGCTTTGTGCATAAACTTTGTGCATAACCTTTGTGCATAAACTTTGTGCGTGCACTTTGTGCATAAACATTTTGCATAAACTTTGTGCATTAACGTTGTGCATAAACTTTGTGCAGAAACTTTGTGGAAAAGCTTTGTGTATAAACTTTGTGCATAAACGGTTTGCATAATCATTGTGCATAAACTTTGTGCATAAACTTTGTGCATAAAATTTTTGTATAACTTTGTGCATAAAATTTGTGCATAAAGTTTGTGCATTAACTTTGTGCATAAAGTGTGTGCACAAACGTTGTGCATAAACTTTGTGCACAACGTTTTTGCATCAACTTTGCGTATAGAATTTGTGCATAAACTGTGTGCACAAACATTGTGCATGAACTTTGTGCATAAACTTTGCACAAAAATGTTGAGCATAAGCGTTGTGCATACACTTTGTGAAAACAACGTTTTGCATGAGTTTTAAGGTTCAAACATTTTGCACAAACTTTGTGCATAAACCTTGTGCATAAACTATTTTCATACAATATGTTCATAAACTTTGTGCATGAACTTTGTGCATGAATGTGCATAAACTTTGTGCATACAATTTGTGCATAAACGTTGTGCATAAGCTTTGTGCATGAACTTTGTGCATAGACGTTGTGCAGAATCTTTGTGCCTAACCTTTGTGCATAAACTTTGTGCATAAACTTTGTGCATAAATTTTGGGCATAAACTTTGTGCAAAACCTTTCTGCACAAACGTTGTGCATCAACTTTGTTCACAAACTTTGTGCATAAACTTTCTGCATCAACTTGGTGCATGAAATTTGTGCATTAATGTTGTGAATAAACTTTGTGCATAAACATTGTGCGGAAAATTTGTGCATTAACTTTGTGCATAAACTTTGTGCATAAACTTTGTGCATAAACTTTCTGGATGAACTTTGTGCATAAACGATGTGGGTAAACGGTGTGCATGAACTTTGTGCATAAACTTTGTGCATAAAGTTTGTGCATTACCTTTGTAAATAAAGTTTGTGCATAACATTTGTGCACAAAATTTGTGCATAAACTTTGTTCATAAACTTTGTGCATAAACTTTGTGCATAAACGTTGTGCATACATTTTGTGCATAAACTTCGTGCGGACTCTTTGTGCATAAACTTTGTGCATAAACTTTGTGCACAAACTCTGTGCAGAAAATTTGTGCAGAAACTTTGTGCCTAAATTTAGTGCATAAACTTTGTTCATAAACTTTGTGCATAAACGTTATGCATAAACTTTGTGCATTAACATTGTGCAAAAACTTCGTGCAAAAACTTCGTGCATAAACTTTACCCATAAACGTTGTGCATAAATGTTGTGCATAAACTTTGTGCATAGACGTTTTGCATGAATTTTGTGCATAAACATTGTGCATAAACTTGTGCATAAACTTTGTGCATGAACTTTTTGCATAAACTTTGTGCATAAGGTTTGTGCATAAACTTGTACACCAAACTTGTGCATACACTTTGTGCACAAACTTTGTGCATATACATTGTGCATAAACATTGTGCATATAGTTTGCCCATACAAGTTGTGCATAAACTTTGATCATAAACTTTGTGCATAAACGTTTTGCATAAACTTTGTTCATAACCTTTGCGCATAAACTGTGCATGAGAATTGTTCATAAACTTTGTGCATAAACGCTGTGCATAAACTTTGTGCATAAACTTTGCGCATAAACTTTGTGCATAAACTTTGTGCATAAACGTTGTGCATAAACTTTGCGCATACACGTTGTGCATAAACTTTGTGCGTAAACTTTATGCATAAACTTTGTGCATACACTTTGTGCATAATCTTTTCGCAAAACATTTGGTCATGCACTTTGTGCATAATCTTTGTGCAAAAACATTGTGCATAAACTTTGTGTATAACATTTGAAAACAAAACTCGTGCATAAACTTTGTGCATGAACTTTGTGCATAAACTTTGTGCATTCACTTCGTGCAAAAACTTTGTGCATACACTTTATGCATAAAAGTTGTGCAGAAACGTTGTTTATAAAATTTGTGCACAACATTCATGCATATGTATTGTGCATACAAATTGTGGAAAAGCTTTGTGTATAAACGTTGTACATTAACTCTGTGCATAAACTTTGTGCTTAAATGTTGTGCACAAACTTTGTGCATAAACTTTGTGTATAAAGTTTTTGCATAAACTTTGAGCATAAACTTTGTGCATAAACTTTGTGCATAAATTTTGTGCATAAACTTTGTGTACATAGTTTGTGCATAAACTGTGCAAAACATTTGTGCATAAACATTTCGCATAGACTTTGTGCATACAATTTTGCGCATAAGCGTCGTGCATAAACTTTGTGCATAAAATTTGTGCATAAACGTGTGCACAAACTTTGTTCATAAGCTTTGTGCATGAGCTTTGTGTATAAACGTTGTGCAAAAACTTTGTGCATAAACTTTGTGCATAACTATTGTGCACAAATGTTGTCCATAAACTTTGTGCCCAAGCTTTATGCACAAGTGTTGTGCATAACCATTTTGCATACACTTTGTACATAAAATTTGTGCATAGACTTTGTGCATAAGATGTGTGCAAAACCTTTGTGCATAAACTTTGTGCATAAACTTTGTGCATAGAAGTTGTGCATAAACATTGTGCACAAACATTTTTCATGAACGTTGTACATAACCTTTGTGCATAAACTTTATGCATAAATTTGTGCATAAAATTTTTACATAAACTCTGTGCATAACGTTTGTGCATAAACATTGTGCATTAACTTTGTACATAAATTTTGTGCATATGCTTTGTGCATATACTTTGTGAAGAAACTTTGTGCATAAACTTTGTGCATAAACTTTGTGCATAAACTTTGTGCATTACCTTTGTGCATCAACTTTGTGCATCAACTTTGTGCATCAACTTTTTGCATAAACTTTGTGAATAACCTTTGTGCATAGAATTTGTGCATAAACATTGTGCATAAACATTGTGCATAAAATTTGTGCAGATACCTTGTACATAAACTTTGTGCATGAACTTTTGCATAAACTTTGTGCTGAAACTTCGTGCATAAACTTTGTGCATAAACTTTGTACACAAACATTGTGCAAAACCTTTGTGCATAATCTTTGTGCATAAACGTTGTGCATAAAATTTGTGCATAAACTTTGTACATAAACCTTGCGCGTAAACTTTGTGCATATTCTTTGTGCACAAACTTTATGCACAAACTTTGTGCATATATTTTGTACGTAAACTTTGTGCATAAACTTTGTGCATAAACATTGTGCATAAATTTTGTGCATAAACTTTGTACATAAACTTTGTGCATTAACCTTGTGCATGAACTTTGTACATAAACTTTGTGCATGAACTTTGTAAATAAACTTTGTTCATCAACTAGATGCATAAACTTTGCACATAAACTTTGTGCATAAACGTTGTGCGTAAGTTTTGTGCATGAACTTTGTGCAGAAACTTTGTGAAGAAACTTTCTGAAAAAGCTTTGTGCAAAAACGTTGTACGTCAACTTTGTGCACAAGCTGTGTGCATAAACAATGTGCACAAACGTTTTACATAGACGTTGTGCACAATTTTCGTGCATAAACTTTGTGCATAAACGTTTTGCATAAACTTTGTGCATTAACATTGTGCATAAAATTTTGTGCATAAACTTTGTGCATAAACGTTGTGCTTAAAAGTTGTGCACAAACTTTGTGCATAAAGTTTGTGCATACAATTTGTGCATAACCTTTGTGCATAAACTTTGTTACCAAACGTTGTGCATAAACATTGTGCATTAAGTTTGTGCATGAATTTGTGTGTGAACTTTGTGCAAAAACTTTGTATATAAACTTTGTGCATAACCTTTTACACAAAATTTGTGCATAAACAGTTTGCAGAAAATTTGAACATAAATATTATGCATAAATGTTGTGCACAGAAGTTGTGCATAAACTTTGTGCATAATCTTTGTACATAAACTTTGTGCATGAACTTTGTGCACAAAGTTTGTGCATAAACTTTGTGCATAAACTTTGTGCATAAAATTTGTGCAGAAACTTTGTGCATAAACTTCGTGCATACAGTTTTTGCATAAACGTTGTGCAAAAAACATTATGCATGCACTTTGTGCATTGACATTGTGCATTTACTTTGTGCAAAATCTTTTTGCATAAACTTTGTGCATAAAATCTGTTCAGAAATGTTGTGAAAAACCTTTGTGCTTAAACTTTGTGCATAAACGTCTTTCCATAAACTGTGTGTATAAACGTTGTGCACAAACGTTTTGCATAAACTTTGTGCATAAACTTTGTGCATAAACTTTGTGCATAAACTTTGTGCATAAACTTTGTGCATAAACTTTGTGTAAAATCTTTATGCATACACTTTGTGCATAAACTTTGTGCAAGAAAATTGTGCATGCACTTTGTGCATAAACATTGTGCATCAACTTTGTGCATAAACTTTGTGCATGAACTTCGTGCACAAAAAATGTGCACAAACGTTGTTTGTAAGCTTTGTGCACAAACTTTATGCATAAATACTGTGCATAAAAGCTGTGCATAAGCTTTTTTCATTAACATTGTGCATTAAATTAGTGCAGAAAATTTGTGCAAAATATTTGTGCATTAACTTTGTACAAAAGGGTTGTGTATAAATGTTGTGCATAAACTTTGTGCATAATTTTTATGCATTAACTTTGTGATAAACTATGTGCATAAACTTTGTGCAAAAACATTGTGCATAAACTTTGTGCATAAACTTTCTGCATTACTTTGTGCATAAACTATGTGCATAAACTTTGTGCAAAAGCATTGTGCATAAACTTTGTGCATAAACTTTGGGCATAAACTTTGAGCATAAACCTTGTGCATAATCTTTGTGCATATAATTTGTGCATGAACTTTGTGCATAACGTTTTTCATACACTTTGTGCATAAACTTTGTCCATAAACGTTGTGCATAAACTTTGTGCATACACTTTGTGCATAAACTTTGTGCAAAAAAATTGTGCATGCTCTTTGTGCATAAACATCGTGCATCAACTTTGTGCAAAAACGTTGTGCATAAACTTTGTGCATAACCTTCGTGCATAAACTTTGTGCATTAACTTCGTGCATAACCTTTGTGAATAAAGTTTGTGCATAAAATTTGTGCACAAACGGTGTTTGTAAACTTTGTGCAAAAACTTCTTGCATAAACACTTTGCATAAAAAGTGTGCATAAACTTTGTGCAGAAACTTTGTGCAAAACCTTTGTGCATGATTTTTGTGCATAAACTTTGTGCATAAATGTTGTGCAAACACTTTGTGTATAAACTTTGTGCATAAACCTTGTGCATAAACTTTGTGCATAAACTTTGTGCATAAAGTTTGTGCATACAATTTGTGCATAAACCTTGTGCATGAACTTTGTGCATAAAATTTGTGCATAAACTTTGTGCATAAACTTTGTGCATAAACTTTGTTCATGAAACTTGTGCATGAAATTTGTGCATAAACGTTGTTCATAAAATTTATGCATAAACTTTGTGCCTAAAATTTGTTCATAACCTTTGTGCAAAAACTTTGTGTATAAACTTTGTGCATGACATTTGTGAACAAATTTTGTGCATAAACGTTGTGGACAAACTTTATGCACGAATATCTTGCATAAATTTTATGCATAAAATTTGTGCATAATCTTCGTTCATAAACTTTGTGCATAAAGTTCGTGCATAAACTCTGTGCAGAAACTTTGTGCAAAACCTTTGTGCAAAAACATTCTGCATAAACTTTGTGCATAAAAGTTGTGCACAAACTTTGTGCATGTACTTTGTGCGCATTCTTTGTGCATAAACTTTGTGCATAAACTTTGTACATAGACTTTGTGAACAGACTTTTTGCATAAACTTTGTGCATTAACTTTGTGCAAAAACTTTGTATATAAACTTTGTGCATCAACTTTGTGCATACACTCAGTGCATAACATTGTGCATGAACTTTGTGCAGAAACTTTGTGCATAAACTTTGCTCATAAACTTTGTGCATAAACTTTGTGCACATACTTTGTTCATAAACTCTGTGCATGAACTTTGTGCATAAACTTTGTGCATAAACGTTGTACATAAACTTTGTGCATCAACTTTGTGCATAAAATATGTACATAAACTTTGTGCAAAGAATTTGTGGATAAACGTTTTTGCATGAAATTTGTGCATAAACGTGGTGCATAAACTTTGTGCATAAACTTTGTGGAAAACTTTGTCCATACAATGTTTGCACAAATTTTATGCATAAATGCTGTGCATAAACATTGTGCATAAACTCTATGCATAAACGTTGTGCATAAGCTCTGTGCATGCGCAATTGTGCATAAACTTTGTGCATAAACATTTTGCACATACGTTATGCATAAATGCTGTGCATAAACATTGTGCATAAACTTTGTGCTTAAACTTTGTACATAAAAATTTGTGCATAATCCTTGTGCACAAACGTTTTGCATAAGCGTTGTGCATAAAATTTGTGCATAAATTTTGTGCATAAACTTAAAGCATAAACATTCTGCATACACTTTACGCATAAACTTTGTGCATAAACGTTGTGCATAAAACATTCGCATAAAGTTTGTGCATAAACTTTGTGCATAAACTTTGTGGATAAACTTTGTGCATAAACTTTGTGCATAAACTTTGTGCAAAAACTTTGTGCATAAAAGTTGTGCACAAACGTTGTGCATAATCCTTGTGCATAAACGTTTTTCATAAACTTTGTGCATAATTTTTTTTGCATAACATTTGTGCATAGAATTTGTGTATAAACTTTGTGCATAAACGTTGTGCATAACATTTGTGCACAAAATGTTTTTGTAAATTTTGTGAATAAGCTTTGTGCATAAACTTTGTGCATAAAAGTAGTGCATAAACTTTGTGCACAAATGTTGTGCAAAAACGTTGTGCACAAACTTTGTGCATAAAAATTGTGCATAAACATTGTGTATAAACGTTCTGCATACACTTTGTGCATGAACGTTGTGCATTATAGTTGTGCATAAAATGTGTGCATAAACTTTGTGCATATATGTTGTGCAAAAACATTGTATATAAACTTTGTGCATAAACGTTGTGCATAAACGTTTTGCATAAACTTTGTGCATGAATTTTGTGCATAAACGTTGTGCAGAAACATTGTGCAAAATGGTTTTGCATTAAAATGTTGCATAAACTTTGTGCATAAACTTTGTGCGCAAACTTTTGATATTAACATTGTGCATAAACTTTGTGCATAAACTTTGTGCAGAAGCTTTGTGCAAATCCTTTTTGCATTAAAGTTTGTGCATAAACATTGTGCATAAAATTTGTGCGAAAACGTTTGATATCAACATTGTGCATAAACGTTTGTGCAGAAACTTTGTGCATAAACTTTATGCATAAATGTTGTGCACAAAAGTTTTACATAAAACTAGTGCATAAACTTGGTGCATAAACTTTGTGCATAAACTTTGTCCATAAACGTTTTGCATCTACTTTGTGCATAAACATTGTGCATAAACTTTGTGTATAAACTTTGTGTTGAAACTTTGTCCATAAACTTTGTGCATAAACTTTGTGCATAAACGTAGTGCGCAAAGGTTTGATGTTAACATTGTGCATAAACTTTGTGCATAACGTTTGTGCATAAACCGTGTGCATAAACTTTGTGCATACACTTTCTGCGAAAACTTTGTGCATAAAATTTGTGCATAAATTGTGTGCGTAAGCGTCTTCCATAAACTTTGTGCATAAACTTTGTGCATAAACTTTGTGCATAAACTTTGTTCGTAAACTTTGTGCATAAAATTTGTGCATAAATGTTTCTGCATAAACGTTTTGCATAAAAGTTGTGCATACACTTTCTACATAAAATTCTGCATAAACGTTGTGAATAAAACTTGTGCATAAATTTTCTGCATAAAATTTGTTCACAAACGTTTTTCATACAAATTGTGCACAAACTTTGTGCATAAACTTTGTGCATAAACTTTGCGCATAAACTATGTGCATAAACTTTGTCCATAAACTTTGTGCATAAACGTTGTGCATAAATTGTGTGCATAAACTGTGTGAGCAAGCCAGAGAACAGTTGAGCAAGCCAGAGAACTGTGGGCAAGCCAGAGAATGGTAGAGCAAGCCAGAGAACGGTGGAGACAGCCAGAAAACGGTGGAGCAAGCTAGAGAATGATGGAGCAAGTCAGAGAACTGTGGGCAAGCCAGAGAACAGTTAAGCAAGCCAGAGAACTGTGGGCAAGCCAGAAAACAGTAGAGCAAGTCAGAGAATGGTGGAGACAGCCAGAAAAGGCTGGAGCAATCTAGAGAATGATGGAGCAAGTCAGAGAACAGTGGAGCTAGCTAGGGAACATCGGAGCAAGCCAGGGAATGGTGGAGCAAGCCAGAGAAAGGTCGAGCATGCCAGAGAAAGGTGGAGCAAGCCAGGGAAAGTTGGAGCAAGCCAGAGAAAGGTGGAGCAAGCCAGAGAAAGGTGGAGCAAGCCAGGGAAAGGTGGAAAAAGCCATACAAAGGTGGAGCAGGCCTGGGAACAGTGCAGAAAGCCAGAAAAAGGTGGAGCAAGCCAGAGATCGGTGGAGCAAGCTAGGGAGAGGTGGAGGAAGCCATGGAAAGGTGGAGCAAGCCCGAGAAAGATTGAGCAAGCCCTAGAAAGGTAGAGCAAGCCAGAGGAAGATGGAGCAAGTCAGAGGAAGGAGGAGCAAGCCAGAGAAAGGTGGAGCAAGCCAGGAAAAGGTACAGCAAGCCAGAGAACGGTGGAGCAAGACAGGGAATGGTAGAGCAAGCCAGGGAAAGGTGGTGCAAGCAAGGGAAAGATGGATCAAGCCAGGGAAAGGTTCAGCAAGCCAGAGAAAGGTCGAGCAAGCAAGAGAAAGGTGAGCAGAGAGAGGGAGAGGTGGAGCAAGCCAGAGAAAGGTGGAGCAAGCCAGAGAAAGGTAGAGCAAGCCAGGGAAAGGTGGAAAAGGCCATAGAAAGGTGGAGCAAGCCTGGGAACAGTACAGAAAGCCAGAAAAAGGTGGAGCAAGCCAGAGATCGGTGGAGCAAGCTAGGGAGAGGTGGAGAAATCCATGGAAAGGTGGAGAAAGCCCGAGAAAGGTCGAGCAAGCCACAGAAAGGTAGTGCAAGCCAGAGAAAGATGGAGCAAGTCAGAGAAAGGAGGAGCAAGACAAAGAAAGTTGGAGCAAGCCAGGAAAAGGTACAGCAAGCCAGAGAACAGTGGAGCAAGACAGAGAATGGTAGAGCAAGCCAAGGAAAGGTGGTGCAAGCCAGGGAAATATGGATGAAGCCAGGGAAAGGTTGAGCAAGCCAGAGAAAGGTGGAGCAAGCCAGAGAAAGGTAAGGCAAGATAGGGAAAGGTGGAGCAAGCCAGAGAAAGGTGGAGCAAGCTACAGAATGGTGGAGCAAGCCGAAGAAAGCTGGAGCAAGCCAGAGAAAGGGGGAGAAAGCCAGAGAAAGGTGGATCCAGCCAGAGAAAGGTGGATCAAGTCAGAGAAAGGTAGAGCAAGCCAGAGAAAGGTGGCGCAAGCTAGGAAAAAGTGGAGCAACCAGAGAACGGTGGAGCAAGCCTGGGAAAGGTAGAGCAAGCCAGAGAAAGGTGAAGCAAGACACAAAAAGGTGGAGCAAGCCAGGGAAAGGTGGAACAAGCCAGATAAAGGTGGAGCAGGCGAGAGAAAGGTGGAGCAAGCCAGGAAAAGGTGGAGCAAGCCAAGGAAAGGTGGAGCAAGCCAGGGAAAGGTGGAGCAAGCCAGATGAAAATGGACCAAGCCAGAGAACGGTGGGGTAAGGCAGAGAAATATTGAGCAAGCAAGAGAACGGTGGAGAAAGGCAGAGAAAGGTGGATCAAGCTAGAGAAAGGTGGAACACACCAGAGACAGGTAGAGCACACCAAAGGAAGGTGGAAAAATCCATGGAAAGGTGGAGCAAGCCAGCGAACGGTGGAGCAAGCCAGAGAGGTGGAGCAAGCTGGAGAAAGGTCGAGCAAGCAAGGGAAAGGTGGAGCAAGCCAGAGAAAGGTGAGCAAGCCTGAAAATGGTGGAGCAGGCCAGAGAAAGTTGGAGCAAGCAATAGAACGGTGCAGCAAGCAAGGGAATGGTGGAGCAAGCCAGAGGAAGATGGAGCAAGTCAGGGAAAGTTGGAGCAAGCCACATAAAGGTGGACTTAGCCAGAGAAAGTTTTAGCAAGCCAGGGAAAGGTGGAGCAAACTAGAGAAACATGCAGCAAGCCTGAGAATGGTGGAGCAAGTGAGAGAAAGTTGCAGCAAGTCCAAGAACGGTTGAGCAAGCCAGAGAAAGGTTGAGCAGCCCAGAGGAGGTTGGAGCAAGCCAGAGAACGGTGTAGTAAGCTAGGGAAAGGTGGAGCAAGCCATACAAAGGTGGAGCAAGCCAGAGAACGTTCGAGCAAGCCAAAGAAAGGATGAGCAAGCCAGGGAAAGGTGGAGAAAGCCAGAGAAAGGTGGAGCAAGCCAGGGAAGGTGGAGCAAGCCGGAGAAAGGTGGAGCAAGCCAGAGAACGGATGACCAAGTTACAGAATGGTGGTGCAAACCAGAGGAAGGTGGTGCAAGCCAGAAAGAGGTAGAGCAAGCCAGAGAAATAAAGAGTAAGCCAGAGAAAGGTGGAGCAAGCCAGAAAAAGGTAGAGAAAGCCAAATAAAGGTGGAGCAAACCATGGAAAGGTGGAGAAAGCCAGAGGTAAGAAGAGTAAGCGAGGAAAAGGTGGAGCAAGCCAGAGAATGGTGGAGCAGGCCACAGAATGGTGGAGTAATCCAGAGAAAGGTGAAGCAAGCCATAGAATGGTAGAACTAGCCAGAGAAAGGTTGATCAAGTCAGGGACAGGTGGAGAAAGCCAGAGAAAAGTGGAGCAAGCCAGAGAAAGGTAGACCAAGAAAGCAAATGGTGGAGCAATCCAGAGACCGGTGGAGCAAGCTAGAGGACGGTGGAGCAAGCCAGAGAATGGTAGAGCAAGCCAGAGGAAGGTGGAGCAAGCCAGAGACAGGTGGAGCAGGCCTGGCAAAGGTGGAACAGGTCAGAGAACGGTGAAGCAGGGCAAAGAAAGGTGGAGCAAGCCAGAGGACAGTGAAGCAAGCCAAAGAACGGGGGAGCAAGCCAGAGAACGGGGCAGCAAGCCAAAGAACAGTGGATCAAGCCAGAGAAAGGTGGAGCAAGCCAAAGAAAGGTGGAGCGAGCCAGGAAAAGGTGGATAAATCCAGAGAAAGGTGGGAAAAGCCAGAGAAAAGTGGAGCAAGCCAGATAAAGGTGGAGCAAGCCCCCAAAAGGTGGAGCAAGACAGTGAAAGGAAGAGCAAGTCAGAGAACAGTGGATTAAGCCAAAGAGAGGTGGAGCAAGCCAGAGAAAGGTGGAGTAAGCCAGAGACAGTTGGAGCATGCCAGAGAAGGTTGGATCAAGCCAATGAGCGGTGGAGCAATTCAGAGAACGGTGGAGCAAGCCAAAGAAAGGTAGAGCAAGCCAGAGAAGAGCGGAGCAAGCCAGAGAAAGGTGGAGCAAGCCAGAGAAAGATGGAGCAAGCTAGTGAAAGGTGCAGAAATCCATATAAATATGGAGCAAGCCAGAGAAATGTGGATCAAGATAGAGAATAGTGGAGCAAGCCACTGGAAGGTGGAGCAAAACAGAGACAAGTGCAGAAAGCCAGAGAAAGGTGGCGCAAGCCAGAAAAAGGTGGAGAAATGAGAAGCAATCCATTGAAAGGTGGATTAGCCAGAGAACAATGGAGCAAGCCAGAGAAATGTAGAACAAACCAGGGAACGGAGGAGCAAGCCAGAGAAACATGGAGCAAGCCAGAGAGCAGTGGAGAAAGCTAGCGAGCGGTGGAGCAAGGCAGAGAAAGGTGAAGGAAGCCAGGGAATGGTGCAGCAAGTCAGAGAATGATGGAGCAAGCTAGAGAACAATACAGCAATTCACATAACGGTGGAGCAAGCCTGGGAACAATGGAGCAAGCCAGAGAATGGAAGAGCAAGCCAGAGATCAGTGGAGCAAGCCAGAGAATGGTGGAGCAAGGCAGAGAAGAGTGGAGCAATACTGAGAACGGTGGAGCAAGCCAGAGAGCGGTGGAGTAAGCCAGAGAATGATGGGACAGTCCAGAGAACGGTGAAGCAAGCCAGGGAAAGATGGAGCAAGCCAGGGAACAGTGGAGCAAGCCAGAGAACCCTGGAGCAAGCTAGAGAACAGTGGAGAAAACCAGACAACAGTGGAGCAAGGCAGAGAAAGATGGAGCAAGCAAGAGAACAGTGGAGCAAGCCAGAGAACGGTGGAGCAAGCCGGAGAAAGGTGGTGCAAGCCAGAGAAAGGTGGAGCAAGCAAGGAAAAGGTGGAGCAAGCCAAATAAAGGTGAAGCAAGCCAGAGAACAGTGGAGCAAGGTAGAGAAAGGTTAAGCAAGCCAGAGAATGGTGGATCACGCCAGAGAAAGGTGGAGCAAGCCAGAGAAAGGTGAAGCAAGCCAGAGAAAGGTGGAGCAAGCCAGAGAGATGTGGAGCAAGCCAGAGAAAGGTGGAGCAAGCCAGAGAACGGTTGAGCAAGCCAGATAAAGGTGGAGCAAGCCAGAGAATGGTGGAGCACGCCAGAGAAAGGTGGAGCAAGCAAGGGAAAGGTGGAGCAAGCCAGAGAAAGGTGAAGCAAGCCAGAGAAAGGTGGAGCAAGCCAGAGAGATGTGGAGCAAGCCAGAGAAAGGTGGAGCAAGCCAGAGAACGGTTGAGCAAGCCAGATAAAGGTGGATCAATCTAGAGAATGGTGGAACAAGCCAGAGAAAGGTGGAGCAAGCCAGAAAAAGGTGGAGCAAGCCAGAGAAATGTGGAGCAAGCCAGAGAATGGTGGAGAAAACCAGAGAAAAGCGGAGCAAGCCAGAGAAAGATGGAGCAAGCCAGGGAAATGTAGAGAAAGCCGGAGAAAGGTGGAGCAAGCCAGAGAACGGTGGAGCAAGCCAGAGAATGGTGGAGCAAGTCCAAGAACAGTGGAGCAATCCAGAGAACCGTGAACCAAGTCAGAGAAAGGTGAAGCAAGCCAGAGAACGGTGGAACTAGATTGAGAACGGTAGAGTGAGGCAGAGAAAGTTAGTGCAAGCCAGAGGAAGGTGGAGCAAGCTAAAGAAAGCTGGAGCAAGCCAGAGAAACGTGGAGCAAGCCAGATAAATGTTGATCAGGCCTAAGAAAGGTGGAGAAGGTCAAAAAACGGTGGAGCAAGCCAAAGAAAGGTGGAACAAACCAGAGAAAGGTGGAGCAAGCTAGAGAAAGGTGGAGCAATCCAGAGAAACGTGAAGCAAGCCAGAGAAAGGTGGAGGAAGCATTGGACAGATGGAGCAGGCCACATAACGGTGGAGTAGGCCAAAGAAATGTGGAGCAAGCCAGAGAACGGTCGAGCAAGTCCGAGAATGGTGGAGCAAGCCAAAGAATGGTTTAGCAAGCCAGAGAATGGTGGGGCAAGCCAGAGAACAGTGGAGCAAGGCAGAGAACGGGGGAGAAAGCCAGAGAAGGGAGTATTAATCCAGATAACAGTGCAGCAAGCCAAAGGAAGGAAGAACAAGCCACAGAAAGAGGGAGCAAGCCAGAGAAATGTGGAGCAAGCCAGAGAACTGTGAAGCAATCCAAAGAGTGGTGGAGCAAGCCAGAGAATGGTGGAGCAAGCCAGAGAACAGTGTAGTAAGTCAGGGAAAGGTGCAGCAAGCCAAAGAAAGGTGGATCAAGCCTGGGAAAGGTGGAGCAAGCCAGAGAAGGGTGGAGTAAGTGAGATAAAGGTGAAGCAAGCCAGGAAAGGGTGAAGCAAGCCAGGAAAGGGTGGAGCAAGCCAGAGAAAGGAGGAGCAAGCCAGTGAACGATTGAGCAAGCCCAAGATATAAGGAACAAGCCAGAGGATGGTGGAGCCAGCCAGAGAAAGGTTGAGCAAGACAAAGACGTATGGAGAAAGCAAAGGAAAGGTGAAGAAAGCCAGAGAAAAGTGGAGCAATCCAGGGAAGGATCGAGCAAGCCAGGGAATGGTGGAGCAAGCCATAGAAAGGTGGAGCAAGCCAGAGAAAGGTTGAGCAAGCCAGAGAATGGTGGAGCAAGCCAGAGAAAGGTGGAGCAAGCTAAAGAAAGGTGGAGTAAGACAGAGAAAGGTTGAGCAAACAAGAAAACGGTGGAGCAAGCCAGAGAACGGTGGAGCAAGCCAGGGAACGGTAGAGCAAGCCATATAACAGTGGAGCAAGCCAGAGAAAGGTGGAGCAAGCCAAAGAACGGTGGAGCAAGCCAGAGAAAGGTAGTACAAGGCAGAGAAAGGTGGAGTAAGCCAGAGTACGGTGAAGTAATCCAGGGAGCTCTGGAGCAAGCCAGAGCATGGTAGAATAAGCCAGAGAAAGATGGAGCAAGCCAATGAAAAGTGGAGCAAGCCACGGAAAGGTGGATCAAGCCAGAGAACTTGGGAGAAAGCCAAAGAATGGTGGAGCAAGCCAGAGAACGGTAGAGCAAGCCAGAGAACAGTGGATCAAGTCACAGAACGGTGGATCAAGCCAGAGATAGGTGGAGTAAGCCAGAGAAAGGATGTGAAAACTAGAGAAAGGTGGAGCAAGCTAGAGAAAGGAGGAGAAAGCCAGAGAAAGGTGGAGCAAGCCAGAGAAAGGTGGAGTAAGCCAGAGAAAGTTTAAGCAGGCCAGAGAAAGGTGGAGCAGACCAGAGGATGGTGGATCAGGCCATAGAAAGGTAGAGCAAGCCAAAGAACGGTGGAGCAAGCCAGAGAATGGTGAGGCAAGCCAGAAAATGGTGGAGCAGGCCAGAGCAAGGTGGAGCAATTCAGAGGACAGTGGAGCAAGCCAGAGAATGGTGGAGGAAGCCAGAGAACGGTGGAGCAAGCCACAGAATAATGGAGCAAGGCAGAGAAAGATTGAGCAAGTTAGAGAAAGGCGTAGAAAGTGTGAGAAAGGTGGAGCAAGCCAGAGAATAATTGAGCAAGGCAGAGAAGGGTCAATCAAGCGTGAGAACGTCGGAGCAAGCCAGAGAGTGGAGAAGCAAGGCAAAGAACGGTAGAGCAAGCCACAGAAAGGTGGAGCAAGCCAGACAAAGGTGGAGCAAGCCAAAAGGTGGAGCAGGCCATCGAAAGTTGGAGCAGGCCAGAGAACGTTTGAGCAGGCCAGAACAAGATGGAGCAAGGCAGAAAACGGTGGAGCAGGTGACAGAAAGGTGGAGTAGGCCAAAGAAAGGTAGATGAAGTCGAAGATCGGTGGAGCTATCCAGAGAACGGTAGACCACGTTGAAGATCAGTGGAGCAAGCTTGAAAACGGTGCAGCAGGGCAGAGAAAGGTGGAGCAGGTAAGAGAAAGGTGGAGCAGGCCAGATGAAGGTAGAGAAGGCCAGAGAAGACGGAGCAAGCCAGAAAAAGGTGGAGCAAGCCAGCAAACTGTGGAGCAAGCCAGAGAGAGGCAGAGCAAGCCAGAGAACGGTGGAGCAAGCCAGAGAAAAGTGGAGAAGGCCACAGAACACCTTTCCCTTGCTTACTCCACCTTTTTCTGGCTTGCTCAACCTTTCTCTGGCTTGCTCCACAGTTTGCTGGCTTGCTCCACCTTTCTCTGGCTTACTCCCACTTTCTCTGGCCTGGTCCACCTTTCTCTGACCTGCTGCACCTTTCTCTGGCCTGCTTAACTGTTTTTTCTAGCTTGCTCCACCGGTCTTCAACTTGCTCCACAGTTGCTCCATGGTTCTCTGGCTCGCTCCACCATTTATCAGATTTACTCCACCTTTCTCTGGCTTGCTCCACCGTTCTCTGGATTACTCCATCTTTGTATGGCTTGTTCTGGCTTTCCCTGGCTTGCTCCACCTTCTTCAAGCTTGCTTCACCTTTCTCAGGGTTGCTCTACCTTTCCATGGCTTGCTCCGCCTTTCTTTTGCTTGCTCCACCTTTCCCTGCTTGGTCCACGGTTTTCTGTCTTCCCCCACTTTCCTCTGGTTTGCTCCACCTTTCCCCGTTCTTGCTCCACCTTTCCCTGGTTTGCTCCACCTTTCTCTTGCTTGCTCCACCGTTCTCTCGCTGGCTCCACCTTTCTCTGGCTTGGTCCAAATTTCTCTGGCTTGCTCCACCTTTCTGTGGCTTGGCCCACCTTTCTCTGGTTCTCTCCACCTTTCTCTGGCATGCTTGTTGGCTCTAGTGGGTGTGGAGGCACCCTCAAGGATGCCTAGCTCTCAGTGATGCACGCTACCAAAGTTTGGGCAGCCAATGGACACCTTTGGTGAAGAGTGTGGAGCACAAGGATCAAGGATGTGAGTGGGCAGAACTCGTCGCATTCAGTAGATCTGAATCGAAACACATTTTTGACACTGATCATAGTGAGATTACATCAGATTCTTATAGCCTGTGATCTTAGCTTTCCAACGCATCCAATCACGCCCAAATCGGAGCAGTAGAGCCCCTGCTACGGCCGTTGAAGTAACCCTTGGTGGAGCCGAGCCGCCCACCATGCCCACGAACGTGAGTGACGGGAGGCGTTTCGACGGTGGCCTGTCAAAGCGCCCTCCCTGTCATCCCAACGTGGGGAGGGGCATGCCTTGGTCCAGGGGACCATCCACATTCATTCCTTCATGGCCCATGTGCCTTTGGAGCCCATTGGAGACGAACTGGGATCACTGGCGGTGGATTATCCCGCCACCTATGGCGGGTACCAGATTCCACACGCCCAACACCCGNTACGGCCATCGAAGTAACCCTTGGTGGAGCCGAGCCGCCCACCATGCCCACGAACGTGAGTGACGGGAGGCGTTTCGACGGTGGCCTGTCAAAGCGCCCTCCCTGTCATCCCAACGTGGGGAGGGGCATGCCTTGGTCCAGGGGACCATCCACATTCATTCCTTCATGGCCCATGTGCCTTTGGAGCCCATTGGAGACGAACTGGGATCACTGGCGGTGGATTATCCCGCCACCTATGGCGGGTACTAGATTCCACACGCCCAACACCCATTTTTCGGGCTAGGCTATCTTTCTGAATACTCACTCACATAGAGCAATTCAAAGCTCGATCCTGCATGGAAAAATCCAAGGAATCCAAATCTAAAGTCAGATCAGGTGTTCGACCACTCCTCAGTGGTCGAACTAGGGAGTACGATCAACGGCACTCATGGCAAGGAGCACACCATGTCAACAATCTCCCCCTTGGACCGCAGCCTTGATGCCCTGTCCTTGGAGCCTGTGGCATTTTAAACTTCACATCGCAGACCGAGCTCCATGCAGCTCGCGTTGTGCCTGTCCTTGGGCTGTGCCTTGGTCATGGCATCGGTGAGCATGCGCTTAGTGCCATAATGCACAATAGCTGCATCTCCCTTTGCCACCAAGTCCCGCGCATAGTGATGCCGGATCTCGATGTGCTTGGTTCTCCTGTGCAGCACTGGGTTCTGGGTGAGGCTGATGGCACTCATGTTGTCAACGTTGAGTACCGTGGACTTCCTCTGCGGCACGCCGATCTCTTTTAACAGCTGACGCAGCCACACCGCCTCCTTTGCGGCTTCCGCGGGCGCGATGTACTCCGCTTCGGTGCTGGACAGCGCCACGCAGTCCTGCTTCCTGCTTGCCCATGAAACTGCTGCACCACCAAGCACGAACATGTACCCCGACGTTGATTTTCTGTCATCCACGTCACCAGCCCAGTCGGCATCCGAGTTGCCGACCAACTCAAGGCAGTCATCACGCGCTCCCCCTCCAAACACAAGTCGCGATTTTTTTTGGCACCTTGAGATAGCGGAGGATCCGCTTCACCGCTTGCCAATGCAATGGCTCGGGGTCAGCAACGTAGCGGCTCACTTGGCCCTCCGCAAAGGCCAGGTCGGGCCGCGTCGTAACCATGGCGTACATGATGCTCCCCACCGCAGACTGGTATGGCAATCCTGCCATCTCCTCCTTCTCCTCATCCGTGCTCGGGTCCATGCTCGAGCTCAAATCACAAGTGGTGGTCATGGGTGTGCCGATGGGGTTGCACTCCTCCATGTTGTAGCGGCAGAGCACCTTTTGCATGTACTTTGCCTGCCCCATCTCCAGCATGCGTGCTTTGTGGTCCCTCTTGATGGCGACACCGAGAAAGTACTCGAGCTTGCCCATGTCGGTCATTTTGAACCAACCGCCCAGCTGCTGCTTTAGGTTCACCAATTCCTCCATGTCCAATGACACGAGGATGAGGTCATCCACGTAGAGAACCACAATCTGGTGCAACCCCGGCTGCTTTTGCACGTACACGCTGTGATCCGCCTCACAGCGCTTGAAGCCAAGCTCGGCCATGAAGCCGTCCATTTTCAGGTACCACATGAGTGGCGCTTGCTTCAGCCCGTAGAGCGCCTTGCGAAGCCGGCACACCTTCCTCGGCGGCGCGTCCACCCCCTTCGGCATCTCCATGTAGACCTCCTTGTCCAGGTCACCGTTGAGGAATGCGGTTTTTACATCCATTTGGTGGACTTCATAGTCGCGCGCCGCCGCCACCGAGAGGATGGAGCGAATGGAGGCGAAATTTGCCACCGGCGCGAAGGTTTCATCGTAGTGTTCACCTTTTCGCTGGGCATACCCCTTCGCAACCAGCCGCGCGTTGTACCGCTCCACCTTCCCCTCCTTGGTGAGCTTCTTCTTGAAGATCCACTTGGAGCCGATGATTTTTGCACCCTCCTGCCTGTCAATCAGCTGCCAAGTACCGTTCTCTTCGTGGGAGGTGAGCTCAGATTTTATGGCTCCCTCCCACTCAGCCCCATCCTTCTGCTGCAATGCCTCCTTGACGGTCTCGGGCTCCGCTTGCGCAAAGAACGCTCGCGCAAACCCAGTCCAGGTCCCTTGCGCGGCATCGTACCATTTTTCCGTCCTTCTTGCGCGTCCGCTTCTCCGGGGCTGCTGTTGTTGAGGCTGCAGCTGCTGCTGCTACTGCTGCTGCTGCTACTGCCCTCTCGTGGTGTCACTTGCAGCGCTGGCCTGCTCCTCCTCTCTTGGGGACCGTGGACATGCGGGCTCATTCCCCGCCTCCTCATTCAGCTCCACTACTGCTGGCGCTTCAGACTCATCGTCCGACTCGGCTGAATGCAAATCAGCCGGTCCCCCATCCACCGGATGGTTATCGCCGGTTGGAGCCGATGGGACGTCACCCTCTTTTGCGTCCTCCGGCGTCTCCCCCTCGAGGAGTGGCAGCCACTCCCCCTGCTTCGAGAGACCCGCGTCCGTGTCCATCCAACGACTCTCCTTGTCAAACGTGATGTCGTGACTCTTCACGATCTGCTGCCTCCGCGGGTCAAAGAGCCGGTACGCCTTGCTCCCGCTCTCGTACCCGACGAAGATGCACCGGCGAGTCCGCGGGTCCAGCTTGCCCCGCCCCTCCCGTGCCTGCACAACAGCATGTGCAACGCAACCAAACGTGCGGAAGTGTGCCATAGTTGGCTTCCTCCTGCTCCAGACTTCTTGTGGCGTCTTCCACACCTTGGACTCCGCGTCCTTTAGCGGCTTCGTCGGCGTCAGGTTCATGATGTACGCCGCTGTCCGTGCCGCCTCGCCCCAGTACCTCTGCGCGAGGCCGGCATCGCTCAACATGGACCGGACCATGTTGAGAATGGTGCGGTTCGCCCTCTCGATGACGCCATTCTGCTATGGAGAGTGTGGCATAGTTTTCTGCCACGCGATCCCCTTGCTCTTCATCCATGCCGAGCAGCCCTCGTACTCGCCACCGTTGTCGCTCCGGAACGCCTTCACCTTCAACTCCGTTTGTCGCTCCACAGCCGGCACAAATTTCTGCATGCACGACAAGACATCACTCTTTCTCTTGATGATGTAGAGGTCGAGCTTGCGGCTGTGGTCGTGAATGAAGGTGACGAAGTAAAGAGCCCCACCAATGGAGGGCTTGAACGGTCCGCACACATCCGTGTGCACCACCTCCAACTTCGTCCATGCACGCGTCCCTTTGCCGTCAAACGGCTGCCGTGTTCCCTTGCCCACCACGCATGGCTCGCATACGGCATTCTTGGCTACATCGAGGCCCTTGACCTCAAGGCCCTGCACCACTTCCTTCTTCGCCATGTCCCTCACAGTTGAGGGAGCGATGTGACATAGGCGGCGGTGCCACAGGTCCAGATTGCCTTCATCCTTTGTCACAAGGTTGACGGCGTCAGTCCTTACCGCATCGGCAAGGACCTTGGTGCGAAGAAGGTAGAGGTCCTCCTCCCTCTTGCCACGCGCAATCACCTCGCCATCTCCCTCCTTCCGGATGATGGCCTCCTTCTTGTTGAAGAGCACCTCGAGCCCCTTGTCGGTAAGGCGGCTCACTGACAGCAAATTTGCCCCAAACTTGGGCATGTGGAGCATGTCGTAAATGGTGCACGGAATGACTTTCCCGTTCACCACCGACTCAATGCAAACATTGTCTTCGCCCGCGGCCAACTCTATTTTGCCGTTGGTCACTTTCATGCGCCGCTCGGTGGCGCCATAGGTGACGAATGCCGCCCGGTTGCATTGTGTGTGGCGGCCTGATCCGGAGTCGATCACAGTGACTTCCGGATCTGTCAAGTCGGTAGACTCCCTGGCCATCATCGCTTGGGTGTCCTTCTTCCCGCCCTTCCCAGGCTGGTCCGACTTCTTGTTGGGGCAGTTGCGTGCATAGTGGCCCTGTTTGCCACAGTTGTAGCACTCCCCCTTGTTGTCACCTCTCCTGGTGCCCTGGTTAGCACCCTTCCCCTTCTTGCCTCCCCCTCAATCTTGAGGGCGGAAGGCATAGGCGAAACTTGATGTTGCCCCACTCTCTCTCCCACCACGCCGCATCCATTCATTGCGGACGTACTCAGCCACCTTCGGGTACTTTAGCTCATCGGCAGACCAGTCGCCTACGACGGTGATCATGGGACTCCAACTGTCCGGCAAGGCCAGAAGGAGGATCATAGCTTGCAGCTGAGGGTCGACCTTCCATCCGGTGGTTACGCACTCGATAGTGAGGGACTCAATCTGTTGCAGGATCTCCATGATGTCGTCGCCTTCGTTGGCTCGGAGGGTGACGAGCCTCTTGAAGACGAAGAGCTGGTTAGCAAGGTTGGTTGACTGGTAGATGGTGCAGAGTTTCTTCCAGGCCTCCGCGGCCTCCGTGCATCCTTGCATCATTGCGCGTTGCGGTGGAGCAAGCGCTAACACCAACAATGCAAGCGCCTTCTTGTTGCGCTTCTTGTACTTGTCCACTTCCTCCGGCGTCGCGGTTTCCGGAGGCGCGGTCTCTTCACCGTTGACCAGCTCAAGCAGGCCCTTTTCATCAAGGTAGACCTCAAACTGCCACCTCCACAAGGGGAAGCCGTTCCCATCAAACTTGGAGACGGCGCCGATCCTCTCTTGCTCCGTCGTTGTCATGGCGCGCGGAGGTAGCGTGAACCTTGAAGAGCTAGGGTCCTAGGCACGTGGGCCCATAACCCTTTGTTGGCTCAAGTGGGTGTGGAGGCACCCTCAAGGATGCCTAGCTCTCAGTGATGCACGCTACCAAAGTTTGGGCAGCCAATGGACACCTTTGGTGAAGAGTATGGAGTACAAGGATCACGGATGTGAGTGGGCAGAACTCGTCGCATTCAGTAGATCTGAATCGAAACACGTTTTTATTTCTTAGCATAGTTAGATTACATCAGATTCTTATAGCCTGTGCTCTTAGCTTTCCAACGCATCCAAGCACGCCCAAATCGGAGCAGTAGAGCCCCTGCTACGGCCATCGAAGTAACCCTTGGTGGAGCCGAGCCGCCCACCATGCCCACGAACGGGAGTGACGGGAGGCGCTTCGACGGTGGCCTGTCGAAGCGCCCTTCCTGTCATCCCAACGTGGAGAGGGGCATGCATTGGTCCAGGGGACCATCCACATTCATTCCTTCATGGCCCATTTGCCTTTGGAGCCCATTGGAGACGAACTGGGATCACTGGCGGTGGATTATCCCGCCACCTATGGCGGGTACCAGATTCCACACGCCCAACACCCGTTTTTCGGGCTAGGCTAACTTTCTGAATACTCACTCAAATCGAGCGATTCAAAGCTCGATCCTGCATGGAAAAATCCAAGAAATCCAAATCTAAAGTCAGATCAGGTGTTTGACCACTCCTCAGTGGTCGAACTAGGGAATACGATCAACGGCACTCATGGCAAGGAGCACGCCATGTCAACAGTGCTCCATCGTTCTCTAGCTTGCTCCACCTTTCTCTGGCTCGCTCCACCTTTCCCTGGCTTGCTCCACCTTTCACCGGCTTACTCCACCTTTCTCTTGCTTGCTCTACCTTTATCAGGATTGCTCCACCTTTCTCTGGCTTGTCCCACCTTTCTCTGGCTTGCTCTACTGTTCTTTCACTTGCTCCACCTTTCTCAGACTTGCTCCACCTTTCTCTGGCTTGCTCCACTGTTCTCTGGCTGGCTCCACCTTTCTCTGGCTTGCTCCACATTTCTCTGGCTTGCTCCACCTTTCTCTGGCTTGGTCCACCTTTCTTTGGTTCTCTCCACCTTTCTCTGGCGTGCTCCATCGTTCTCTGGCTTGCTCCACCTTTCTCTGGCTTGCTTCACCTTTCTCTAGCTTGCTCCACCTTTCCCTGGCTTGCTCCACCTTTCTCCGGCTCACTCCACCTTTCTCTGGCTTGCTCTACCTTTATTCGGATTGCTCCACCTTTCTCTGGCTTGTCCCACCTTTCTCTGGCTTTCTCTACTGTTCTTTCACTTGCTCCACCTTTCTCAGACTCGCTCCACCTTTCTCTGGCTTGTTCCACCGTTCTCTGGCTTCCTCCACCTTTGTCTGGCATGCTCCAGCTATCCATGGCTTGATCCAAAATTTTCAGGCTTGCTCTGCCTTTCTCTGGCTTGCACCACCTTTCCCTGGCTTGCCCCACCTTCCTCCGGCTTGCTCCACCTTTCTCCGACTTTCTCCACCATTCTCTGGCTTGTTCCACCTTTCTCTGGCTTGCTCCACTTTTCCCAGGTTTGCTCCACCTTCCTTTGGCTTGCTCCACCTTTCTCTGGCTTGCTCCATCATTCACTGGCTTGGTCCACCATTCTCTGGCTTGCTCCACCGTTCTCTGGCTTGCTCTAGTGTTCTCTACCTTGCTCAACCGTTCTCTTGCTTGCTCCACTTTCCCAGGCATGCTCCACTCTTCTCTTTCTTGCTCCACTTTCCTCTGGATTGCTCCATCGTTCTCTGGCTTGCTCCACCATTCTGTAGCTTACTCAAGTGTTATCTGGCTTGCTCCACTGTTCTCTGACTTGCTCCACTATGCTCTGGCTTGCTCCACCGTTCTCTAACTTGCTCCACCGTTCTCAGGCTTCGTCCACAGTTCTCTGGCTTACTCCACCGTTCTCTGACTTACTCCACAATTATCTGGCTTGCTCCACTGTTCACTAGCTTGCTCCATCGTTCTCTGAATTGCTCAACATTTCTCTAGCTTGCACCACCATTCTCTGGCTTGCTTCACCTTCGTCTGGCTTGCTCCAGCTATCCATGGCTTGATCCACGTTTCTCTGGCTTGCTCCACCTTTCTCTGGCTTGCTTACCTTTCCCTGGCTTGCTCCACCTTTCTCCGCCTTGGACTACCTTTCCCCGAGTTGCTCCATCATTCTCTGGCTTGGGCCACCTTTCTCTGGCTTTATCCACCTTTCCCTGGCTTGCTACACCTTTCCTTGGCTTGCTCTACCTTTCTCTGGCTTGCTCCACCATTCTCTGGCTTGCTCCACCATTCTCTGGCTTGCTCTACCGTTTGTTGGCTTGCTTCACCGTTCCCTGGCTTGCTCTACCTTTCTCTGGCTTGCTCCACCGTTATGTGGCTTGCTCCACTATTCTCTAACTTGCTCCACCGTTCTCTGGCTTGCTCCACTTTCCCTGGCTTGCCGAACTCTTCACTTGCTTGCTCCAATGTTCTCTAGCTTGCTCCATCCTTTTCTGGATTACTCCATATTTGCATGGCTCGCTCAAACTTTCCGAGGCTTGCTCCACCTTTGTCAAGCTTGCTTAACCTTTTTCAGGCTTGCATCACCTTTCCCTGGCTTGCTCCACCTTTCTCTCGCTTGCTCCACCTTTCCCTGCTTGCTCCACCGTTCTCTGTCTTGCTCCACATTTTTCTGGCTTGCTCCACCTTTCCCTTGCTTGCTCCACCTTTCCCTGGCTTGCTCCACCTTTCTCTGGCTTCCTCCATCTTTCTCTGGCTTGCTCCAACTCTCTGGTTTGCTCCACCTTTATCTAGCTTGCTCCACCGTTCTCCAGCTGGCTCCACCTTTCAGTGGATTGCTCCACCGTTCTCTGGCTTGCTCCACCATTCTCTAGGTTGCTCCATCTTTCTATGGCTTGCTCCATTGTTCTCTGTTTTGCTCCATTGTTCTCTGGATTGCTCCACCGTTCTCAGGCTTGCTCCACAATTCCTTGGCTTGCTCCACCATTCTCTGACGTGCTCCACCGTCCTCTGGCTTCCTCCACCACTCTCTAACTTGCTCCGCCGTTCTCAGGCTTGGTCCACAGCTCTCTAGCTTGCTCCACTGTTCTCTGGTTTACTCCACAGTTCTCTGGCATCCTCCACTGTTCACTGGCTTGCTCCACTGTTCTTTGGCTTGCTCCACAATTCTCTACCTTGCACCACCGTTCTCTGACTTGCTTCACCTTCGTCTGGCTTGCTCCAGCTATCCATGGCTTGATCCAACTTTCTCTGGCTTGATCCACCTTTCTGTGGCTTGCTACCTTTTCCTGGCATGCTCCACCTTTTTCCGGCTTGCTTCACCTTTCCCAAACTTGCTCCACGATTCTGTGGCTTGCTCCACCAGTCTCTGGCTTGCTCCACCATTCTTTGGCTTGCTCCAACGTTTTCTGGTTTGCTCCACCGTTCGCTGGCTTGCTCTACCTTTCTCTGGCTTGCTCCACTGTTCTCTGGCTTGATCCACTGTTCTCTAACTTGCTGCACCGTTCTTTGGCTTGCTCAAATTTCCCAGGCTTGCACCAGTCTTCTCTTGCTTGCTCCACTGTTCTCTGGCTTGCTCCTTCGTTCTCTGGCTTGCTCCACCATTCTCTGGCTTGCTCCACTGTTCTGTGGCCTGCTCCACCATTCTCTGAGTTGCTCTACCATCCTCTAGCTTGCTCCAGCGTTCTCTAGCTTGTTCCATCGTTCTCTTGCTTGGTCCACAGTTCTCTGGCTTGCTCCACCGTCCTCTGGCTTACTTCACAATCCTCTGGCTTGCTCCACCGTTCTCTGGCTTGCTCCACTGTTCTCTGGATTGGTCCACCATTCTCCGGCTTGCTCCACCTTCATCTGGCTTGCTCCACGGTTCTCTGGCTTCCTCTACTGTTATCTGGCTTGCTCTACTATTCTCTGGCTTGCTCCGCCTTTCTCTGGCTTTCTCCAACATTCTCTCGCTTGCTCAACCGTTCTCTGACTTACTCCACCTTTCCCTGGTTTGCTCCACTGTTCTCTTGCTTGCTCCACCGTTCTCTATCTTGCTCCATTGTTCACTGGCTTGTTCCACTGTTCTTTGGCTTGCTCCACCGTTCTTTGGTTTGCTCCACTGTTTTGTGACTTCTTCCATCTTTCTCTGGCTTGCTCCACGGTTCTGTGGCTTGCTCCACCATTCTGGCTTGCTCCACCTTTCACTGGATTCCTCCACCGTTCTCTGGCTTGCTCCACCTTCCTCTGGCCTGCACCACCTTTCTCTGGCTTTATCCACCTTTCTTTGGCTTGCTCCACCGTTATCATGCTTGCTCCACCTTTCTCTGGCTTGCTCCATCTTTCTTCGGCTTGCTCAACCTCTCTCTGGCTTGCTCAGCCTTTCTTTGGCTTGCTCCACCGCTCTCTGGCTTGCTCCACCGTTTTCTGGCTTGCTCCACCATTTTCTGGCTTGCTCCACTGTCTTCTGGCTTGCACCACCTTTCTCTGGCTTGCTCCACCTTTCTTTGGCTTGCTTCACCTTTATCTGACTTGCTCCACCTTTCTCTGGCTTGCTCTACCGTTTGCTGCCTTGCTCTACCGTTCTCTAGCTTGCTCCATAGTTTTCTTGCTTTCTCAACCTTTCTCTGGCTTGATCCACCTTTCTCTTGCTTGCTCCACTAATGTCTGGCTTTCTGCACCTTTCTCTTGCTTTCTCTACTGTTCTCAGGCTTGCTCCACCATTCTCTGGCTCTCTCCACGTTTCTCTGACTTGCTCCATCATTCTCTGGCTTGTTCCACCATTCTCTGGCTTGCTCCATTGTTCACTGGCGTGCTCCACTGTTCTCTGGCTTGCTCCACCTTTCTCTGGCTTGCTCCACCGTTCTCTGGCTTCCTCCACTATTCTTTGACTTACCCCACCATTCTGTGGCTTGCTTCACCTCCGCCGCTTGCTCCACTGTTGTCTTGCTTGCTCCACTGTTCTCTGGCTTGCTCCATCAGCCTCTAACTTGTTCCACCATTCTCTGGTTAGCTCAACAGTTGTCTGGATTGCTCCACCATTCTCTTGCTTACTCAATCTTTCTCTGGCTTGCTCCACCATTTTTTGGCTTGCTCTACCGTTCTCTGGCTTGATCCACCTTTTCCTGGCATCCTCTACTGTTCTCTGGCTTGCTCCACCTTTCTCTGGCCTGCTCCACCTTTCTCAGGATTCCTCTACCATTCGTTGGCTTCCTCCATCTACTCTGGCTTGCTCCACCTTTTCAGTGCTTGGTTGACCTTTCTATGGCTTGCTCCACATCTCTCTGGCTTGCTCCACCTTTCTGTGGTCTGCTCCACCATTCTCTGACTTGCTCCACCGTTTGTTGACTTGCTCAACCCTTCCCTAGCTTGCTCCACCATTCTCTGGCTTGCTCCATCATTCTCTGGCTTACTCCATGGTTTTCTGGCTTGCTCCACTGTTCTCTGGCTTGTTCTACCGTTCTCCGTTTTGCTCCACCATTCTCTGGCTTGCTCAACACATTTCTCTTGCCTGCTTCACCTTTCTCTAGCCTGCTCCACCTTTCTCTGTCTTGCTCCATCGTTCTCTTGCTTGCTCCATCATTCTCTAACTTCCTCCAGCATTCTTTAGCTTGCTCCACCTTTCTTTGTCTTGCTCAACCTTTCTCTGGCTTGTTTCACTGTTCTCTTGCTTGCTCTACCGTTCTCAGGATTGCTCAACTGTCCTCTGGCTTGCTCCGCCATTCTCTAACTCGTTCTACCATTCTCTGGCTTGCTCCACCATTCTCTGGCTTGCTCTACCGTTCTCTGGCTTACTCCATAATTCTCTGGCTTGCTCCACCGTTCTTAGGCTGACTCCCTCATTCTCTGGCTTGCTCCACTGTTCACTGGCTTGCTCCACCGTTCTCTGGCTTGCTCCATCCTTCTCTAGCATTCACCACCGTTGTCTGGCTTGCTTCACCTTCGTCTGGATTCTTCCAGCTATCCATGGCTTGATCCACCTTTCTCTGGCTTGCTCCACATTTCTCTGGCTTGCTTAACTTTCCCTGGCTTTCTCCACCTTTCTTGGGCTTGCTCCACCTTTCCCCGAGTTGCTCCATCATTCTCTGGCTTGCTCCACCTTTCTCTGGCTTGCTCCTCCATTCTCTGGCTTGCTCCACCATTCTCTGGCTTGCTCTGCTGTTCGTTGGCTTGCTTCACCATTCCCTGGCTTGGTCTACCTTTCTCTGGCTTGCTCCACCGTTATCTGGCTTGCTCCACTGTTCTCTCTTGCTCCATCGTTCTCTGGCTTTCTCCACTTTCCCCGGCTTGCTCCACTCTTCTGTTTCTTGCTCCACTGTTCTCTGGCTTGCTCCATCGTTTTCTGGATTACTCCATCTTTGTATGGCTTGCTCCAGCTTTCCCTGGCTTTCTCCACCTTCGTCAAGCTTGCTTCACCTTCCTCAGGCTTGCACCACTTTTCCCTGGCTTGCTCCACCTTTCTCTCGCTTGCTCCACCTTTCCCTGCTTGCTCCACCGTCCTCTGTCTTAGTCCACTTTTCTCTGGCTTCCTCCACCTTTCCCTGGCATGCTCCACCTTTCCCTGGCTTGCTCCACCTTTCTCTGGCTCGTTCCATCTTCCTGTGGCTTGTTCCAACTTTCTGTAGTTTGCTCCACCTTTCTTTGGCTTACTCCACCGTTCTCTGGCAGAATCCACCTTTCACTGAATTTCTCCACAGTTCTCTGGCTTACTCCACCATTCTCTGGCTTGCTCCACCTTCCTGTGGCTTGGTTTACTCTTCTCTTGCTTGCTCCACTGTTCTCTGGCTTGCTCCATTGTTCTCTGGCTTGCTCCACCATTATCTGGCTTGCTCCACTGTTCCCTGGCTTGCTCCAATGTTCTCTTACTTGCTCCACCGTCCTCTGGCTTGCTCCACGGTTCTCTAACTTTCTCCACCATTCTCAGGCTTGGTCCACAGTTTTCTAGCTTGCTCCACCGTTCTCTGGCTTACTCCGAAGTTCTCTGGCTTGCTCCACTGTTCACTGGCTTGCTCCACCATTCTTTGGCTTGCTCCACCATTCCCTACCTTGCACCACCGTTATCTGGCTTGCTTCACCTTCGTCTGGCTTGCTCAAGCTATCCATGGCTTGATCCACCTTTCTCTGGCTTGCTCCACCTTTCTCTGGCTTTCTGACCTTTTCCTGGCTCGCTCCACCTTCTTCCGGCTTGCTCCACCTTTCCCCAACTTGCTCCACCATTCTGTGGCTTGCTCCACCTTTCTCTGGCTTGCTTTATCTTTCTTTGGCTTGCTCCGCCTCTCTCTGGCTTGGTCCACCTTTCTTTGGCTTGCTCCACCGCTCTCTGGCTTGCTCCATGGTTCTCTGACTTGCTCCACCGTTCTTTGGGTTGCTCCACTGTCCTCTGGCTTACTCCACCTTTCTCTGGCTTGCTCCACCTTTCTCTGGCCTGCTTCACCTTTATCTGACTTGCTCCACCTTTCTCTGGTTTGCTCTACCGTTTGCTGGCTTGCTCTACCGTTCTCTTCTTGCTCCACAGTTTTCTTGCTTTCTCCACCTTTCTCTGGCTCGATCCACCTTTCTCTTGCTTGCTCCACTAATATCTGGATTGCTGCAGCTTTCTCTCGCTTGCTCCACTGTTCTAAGGCTTTCTCGACTGGCTTGCTCCACGTTTCTCTGGCTTGCTCCATCATTCTCTAGCTTTTTCCACCATTCTCTGGCTTGCTCCACCTTTCTCTGGCTTACTCCACCTTTCTTTGGCTTGCTCCACCTTTATCTGGCTTGCTCCACCATGCTTTAGCTTGGTCCACAATTCTCTGGCTTGCTCCACCGTTCGCTGGTTTGCTCCACCGTTCTCTGGCTTGCTCTACCTTTCTCTGGATTGTTCCATTGTTCTCTGGCTTGCTTCACTGATCTCCACCTTGCTCAACTGTTCATTGGCTTGCTCCAATTTCCCTGTCTTGCTCCAGTCTTCTCTTGCTTGCTCCACTGTTCTCTGGCTTGCTCCTTTGTTCTCTGCCTTGCTCCACCATTCTCTGTCTTGTTCCACTGTTCTGTGGCTTGCTTTACCATTCTCTGAATTTCTCTACTTTCTTCTAGCTTCCTCCACCATTCTCTAGCTTGTTCCATTGTTCTTTTGCTTGGTCCACGGTTCTCTGGCTTGCTCCACCGTTCTCTGGCTTACTTCACAATTCTCTGGCTTCCTCCACCGTTCTCTGGCTTTCTCCAATGTTCTCGGGATTGCTCCATCATTCTCCGGCTTGCTCCACAGTTCTTTGGGTTGCTCCACCTCTGTCTGGCTTTCTGCATGGTTCTCTGGCTTCCTCTACTGTTATCTGGCTTGCTCTACTATTCTCTGGCTTGCTCCGCCTTTCTCTGGCTTGTTCCACCGTTTTCTCGCTTGCTCAACCGTTCTCTGACTTACTCCACCTTTCCCTGGTTTTCTCCACTGTTCTCTTGCTTCCTCCACTGTTCTCTAGCTTGCCCCATCGTTCTCTGGCTTGTTCCACCGTTATTTTGGCTTGCTCCACAGCTCTCTGGCTTGCTCCACTGTTCTGTGGCTTGTTCCACCGTTCCGGCTTACTCCACCTTTCACTGGCTTCCTCCACTGTTCTCTGGCTTGCCCAACCTCCCTCTGGCTTGCACCACCTTTCTCTGGCTTTCTCCTCCTTTCTTTGGCTTGCTCCACCGTTCTCGTGCTTGCTCCATCTTTCTCTGGCTTGCTCCATCTTTCTTTGGCTTACTCCACCTGTCTCTGGCTTGTTCCGCCATTCTTTGGCTTGCTCCACTGTTCTCTGGCTTGCTCCACCGTTCTCTGGCTTGCTTTACCGTCCTCTGGCTCACTCCACCTTTCTCTGGCTTGCTCCACCTCTCTCTAGCTTGCTTCACCTTTATCTGACTTGCTCCACCTTTCTCTGGCTTGCTCTACCATTTGCTGCCTTGCTCTACCGTTCTCTAGCTTGCTCCACAGTTTTCTTGATTTCTCCACCTTTCTCTGGCTTGATCCACCTTTCTCTTGCTTGCTCCACTAATTTCTAACTTGCTGCACCTTTCTCTCGCTTGCTCCACTGTTCTCAGGCTTGCTCCACCATTCTCTGGCTTGCTCCATGTTTCTCTGACTCGCTCCATCATTCTCTGGCTTGTTCCACCATTCTCTGGCTTGCTGCATTGTTCACTTGCGTACTCCACCGTTCTCTGGCTTGCTCCACCTTTCTCTGGCTTGCTCCACTGTTCTCTGGCTTGCTCCACTATTCTTTCACTTACTCCACCATTCTCTGGCTTGCTTCACCTCCGCGGCTTGCTCCACTGTTCTCTTGATTGCTCCACTGTTCTCTGGCTTGCTCAATCATTATCTAGCTTGCTCCACCGTTCTCTGGCTTCCTCCACCGTTTGGTGGCTTGCTCCACCGTTCTCTTGCTTACTCAATCTTTCTCTGGCTTGCTCCACCATTCTTTGGCTTGCTCCACAGTTCTCTGGCTTGATCCAGCTTTTCCTGGCTTCCTCTACTGTTCTCTTGCTTGCTCCACCTTTCTCTGGCTTGCTTCACCATTCTTTGGCTTGCTCCACCATTCTCTGGCTTGCTCCACCTTTTCATTCCTTGGTCGACCTTCCTATGCCTTGCTCCACATCTCTCTGGCTTGCTCCACCTTTCCGTGGCCTGCTCCACCGTTCTCTGGCTTGCTCCACCGTTTGTTGACTTGCTGAACCCCTCCCTGGATTGCACTACCGTTCTTTGGCTTGCTCCATCGTTCTCTGGCTTGCTCCGTCGTTCTCTGGCTTAATCCACTGTTCTCTCGCTTGCTCTACCGTTCTCTGTCTTGCTCCACTGTTCTCTGACTTGCTCCACCTTTCTCTAGCTTGCTCCACCTTTCTCTGGCTTGCTCCGCCTTTTTCTTGCTTGCTTCACCTTTCTCTGGCCTGTTCCACCTTTCTCTGGCTTGCTCCATCGTTCTCTTGCTTACTCCATCATTCTCTTACTTGCTCCAGCATTCTCTAGCTTGCTCCACCTTTCTTTGTCTTGCTCCACCTTTCTCTGGCTTGTTTCACTGTTCTCTTGCTTGCTCCACCGTTCTCAGGATTGCTCCACTTTCTTCTGGCTTCCTCCACCATTCTCTAACTTGCTCTACCATTCTCTGGCTTGCTCCACCTTTCTCTGGCTTGCTCTACCGTTCTATGGCTTACTCCATAATTTTCTGCCTTGCACCACCGTTCTCTAGCTTAATCCACAATTCTCTGGCTTGCTCCACTGTTCACTGGCTTGCTCCACCGTTCTCTGGCTTGCTCCACCGTTCTCTTGTGTGCACCACCGTTCTCTTGCTTGCTTCACCTTTGTCTGGCGTGCTCCAGCTATCCATGGATTCATCCACCTATCTCTGGTTTGCTGCACATTTCTCTGGCTTGTTTACCTTTCCCTGGCTTGCTCGACCTTTCTTCGGCTTGCTCCACCTTTCCCCGAGTCGCTCCATCATTCTCTGGCTTGCTCCACCTTTCTCTGGCTTGCTCCACCTTTCCCTGGCTTGCTACACCTCTCTTTGGCTTGCTCTACCTTTCTCTGGCTTGCTCCACCATTCTCTAGCTTGCTCCACCATTCTCTTGCTTGCTCTACCGTTCGTTGGCTTGCTTCACCATTCCCTGGCTTGCTCTACCTTTCTCTGGATTGCTCCACTGTTATCTGGCTTGCTCCATGGTTCTCTAACTTGCTCCACTGTTCTCTGGCTTGCTCCACTTTCCCTGGCTTGCTCCACTCCTCTCTTGCTTTCCCCACTGTACTCTGGCTTGCTCCATCGTTTTCTGGATTACTCCATCCTTGTATGGCTTGCTCCAGCTTTCCCTGGCTTGCTCCACAACTATCAAGCTTGCTTCACCTTTCTCAGGCTTGCACCACCTTTCCCTGGCTTGCTCCACCTTTCTCTCGCTTGCTCCACCTTTGCCTGCTTGCTCCACCGTTCTCTGTCTTGATCCACTTTTCTCTGGCTTGCTTCACCTTTCCCTGGCTTGCTCCACTTTCCCTGGCTTTCTCTACCTTTATCTGGCTTGCTCCATCTTTCTCTAGCTTGCTCCAACTTTCTCTGGTTTGCCCCGAATTTCTCTGGCTTGCTCCACCGTTCTCTGGCTGGCTCCATCTTTCACTAGATTTCTCCACCGTTCTCTGGCTTGCTCCACCATTCTTTGGCTTGCTCCACCTTTCTCTGGCTTGCTTTAGTCTTCTCTTGCTTGCTCCACTGTTTTCTGGATTGCTCCATCATTCTCTGGCTTGCTCCACCATTCTCTGGCTTGCTCCACCGTTCCATGGCTTGCTCCACCGTTCTCTGACTTGCTCCACCGTCCTCTGGCTTGCTCCAGGGTTCTGTAACTTGCTCCACTGTTCTCAGGCTTGGTCCACAGTTCTATAGCTTCCTCCACCGTTCTCTGGCTTACTCCACAGTTCTTTGGCTTGTTCCACTGTTCACTGGCTTGCTCCACCATTCTTTGGCTTGCTCCACAGTTCTCTTCCTTGCACCACCGTTCTCTGGCTTGCTTCACCTTCGTCTGGCTTTCTACAGCTATTCATGGCTTGATCCACATTTCTCTGGCTTGCTCCACATTCCTCTGGCCCGCTGACATTTTCCTGGCTTTCTCCACCTTTTCTGGCTTGCTCCACCTTTCTCCGACTTGCTCCACCATTCTGTGGCTTGCTCCACCGTTCGCTCGTTTGCTCCATCGTTCGCTGGCTTGCTCTACCTTTTTCTGGCTTGGTCCACTGTTCTCTGGCTTGCTTCACTTTTCTCTAACTTACTCCACCGTTCTTTGGCTTGCTCATATTTCCCTGGCTTGCCCCAGTCTTCTCTTTCTTGCTCCACTGTTCTCTGGCTTGCTCCTTCGTTCTCCGGCTTGCTCCAACATTCTCTGGCTTGCTCCACTGTTCTGTGGCTTACTCCACTGTTCTCTGAATTGCTCTACCGTCCTCTAGCTTGCTCCACCATTCTCTAGCTTATTCCATTGTTCCATTGCATGGTCCACAGATCTCTGGCTTGCTCCACCGTCCTCTGGCTTACTTCACAATTCTTTGGCTTGCTCCACCGTTCTCTGGCTTGCTCCACTGTTCTCTGGATTGCTCCACCATTCTCCGGCTTGCTCCACCGTTCTTCGGGTTGCTCCACCTCTGTCTGGCTTGGTCCACAGTTCTCTGGCTTCCTCTACTGTTATCTGACTTGCTCTACTATTCTCTGGCTTGCTCCGCCTTTCTCTTGCTTGCTCCACCGTTCTCTCGCTTGCTCAACCGTTCTCTTACTTACTCCACCTTTCCCTGGTTTGCTCCACTGTTATTTTGCTTACTCCACTGTTCCCTAGCTTGCTCCATCGTTCTCTGGCTTGTTCCACTGTTCTTTGGCTTGCTCCATCGTTCTCTGGCTTGCTCCATCTTTCTTTGGCTTGCTCCACCTCTCTCTGGCTTGGTCCACCTTTCTTTGGCTTGCTCCACCGCTCTCTGCCTTGCTCCACCGTCCTCTGGCTTGCTTTACCATTCTCTGGCTTGCTCCACTGTCCTCTGGCTTGCTCCACCCTTCTCTGGCTTGATCCACCTTTCTCTTGCTTGCTCCACTAATGTCTGGCTTGCTGCACCTTTCTCTCGCTTGCTCCACTGTTTTCAGGCTTGCTCCACCATTATCTGGCTTTCTCCATCTTTCTCTGACTCGCTCCATCCTTCTCTGGCTTTTTCCACCATTCTCTGTCTTGCTCCACTGTTCTCTGGCGTGCTCCACCGTTATCTGGCTTGATCCACCCTTCACTGGCTTGCTCCAACGTTCTCTGGCTTGCTCCACTATTCTTTGACTATTCTCCACAATTCTCTGGCTTGCTTCACCTCCGCGGCTTGCTCCACTGTTATCTTTCTTGCTCCACTGTTCTCTGGCTTGCTCGATCATTCTCTAGCTTGCTCCACCGTTCTCTGGCTTGCTTCACCATTCTCTGGCTTGCTCCACCGTTCTCTTGCTTACTCAATCTTTCTCTGGCTTGCTCCACCATTCTTTGGCTTGCTCCACCGTCCTCTGGCTTGATCCACCTTTTCCTGGCTTCCTCTACTGTTCTCTGGCTTGCTCCACCTTTTTCTGGCTTGCTCGACCTTTCTCTGGCTTGCTCCACCATTATTTGGCTTTCTCCACTGTTCTCTGGCATGCTCCACCTTTTCGGTGCTTGGTCGACCCTTCTATGGCTTTCTCCACATCTCTCTGGCTTGCTCCACCTTTCTGTGGCTTGCTCCACCGTTCTCTGGCTTGCTCCACCATTCGTTGACTTGCTCAACCCTTCCCTGGCTTGCTCCACCGATCTCTGGCTTGCTCCATCGTTCTCTGGTTTGCTCCATTGTTCTATGGCTTGCTCCACTGTTCTCTGGCTTGCTCTACCGTTCTCTGTCTTGCTCCACCGTTCTCTGGCCTGCTCCACCTTTCTCAGTGTTGCTCCACCTTTCTCTGCCTTGCTCCACCTTTCTCTTTCTTGCTTCACCTTTCTCTGGCCTGCTCCACGTTTCTCTGGCTTGCTCCATCGTTCTCTTGCTTGCTCCATCATTCTCTAACTTGCTCCAGCATTTTCTAGCTTGCTCCATCTTTCTTTGTCTTGCTCCATCTTTCTCTGGCTTGTTTCACTGTTCTCTTGCCTGCTCCACCGTTTTCAGGATTGCTCAACCATTCTTTAACTTGCTCTACCATTCTCTGGCTTGCTCCACCGTTCTCTGGCTTGCTCTAGTGCTCTCTGGATTACTCCATAATTCTCTGGCTTGCTCCACCGTTCTCTGACTCCTTCTACAATTCTATGCCTTGTTCCACCGCTCTCTATCTTGTACCACCGTTCTCTGGCTTGCTCCACTGTTCTCTTGCGTGCTCCACCGTTTTCAGGCTTGCTCCACCGTTCTCTGGTTTGCTTCACGGTTCTCTGGCTTGCTCTACCGTTCTAAGGCTTGCTCCACCATCGTCTGGTTTGGCCACCATTCTTTGGCTTCCTCCACCATCCTCTTGCTTGCTGCACCACTTTCTGGCTTCTCCACCGTTCTTTGGCTTGCTCCACTGTTCCTTGGCTTGTTCCATGATTCCCTTGCTTGCTCCGCCTTTTTCTGGCTTGCTCTTCTGTTCTTTGGTTTGCTCCACTGTTCTCTGACTTGCTCCACCGCTCTCTAGTTTCCTCCACTGCTCTCTGGCTTGCTCCACATTCTCCTGGCTTGCTCCACTGTTCTCTTGCTTGCTCCATTGTTCTCTGGCTTACTCCATCATTCTCTAGCTTGCTGCACCGTTCTCTGGCTAACTCGACCGTTCTCTAGATTGCTGCACCGTTCTCTGGCTTTCTCCACCATTCTCTGGGTAGCTCCACCGTTCTCTAGATTTCTCCACCATTCTCTGGCTTGCTCCACATTTTTCTGGCTTCCTCCACCGTTCTCTGGCTTAATCCACCTTTCTCAGGCTTGCTCCACCTTTCTCTGCTTGCTCCACCTTTCTTTGGCTCACTTCACCGTTCTCTGGCTTGCTCCACCTCTCTCTGACTTGCTCCACCTCTCTCTGGCTTGCTCCACCACTCTCTGGATTGCTCCACCTTTCTCTGGCTTGCTCTACTGTTCTCTGGCTTGCTCCACCGTTCTCTCCCTTCCTCCACTGTTTTTTTCCTTGCTCCACCGTTCTCTGGCTTGATCCACCTTTTTTTTGCTTGGTCCACCGTTCTCTGGCTTCCTTTGCCTTTCTCTGGCTTGCTCCACCTTTCTCCAGCTTGCTACACCTTTCCCCTGCTTGCTACACCTTTCTCTGGCTTGCTCCACCTTTCTCTGGCTTATTGCATAAACGTCGTGACAAAACTTTGTGCAGAAACGCTGTGCAGAAACTTTGTGCATAAACTTAAAACATAAACTTTGTGCACAAACCCTGCGCATAAACTTTGTGCATAAACATTGTGCATAAACGTTGTGCATAGCCTTTGTGCATAAACCATGTGCATAAACTTCGTGCAAAAACTTTGTGCATAATGTTTTTGCATGAACTTTGTGCATAAACAATGTGCGTAAATGGTGTGCATGAACTTTGTGCATAAACTTTGTGCATGAAGTTTGTGCATTAAATTTGTGAATAAACTTTGTGCATAACATTTGTGCATACAATTTGTGCATAAACTTTGTTCATAAACTTTGTACATAAACTTTGTGCATAAAATTTGTGCATAAAAATCGTGCATAAACTTTGTGCATAAACTTCGTGCGGACTCTTTGTGTATAAAATTTGTGCATAAACTTTGTGCAGAACCTTTGTGCAGAATACTTTGTGCACAAACTTTGTGCATAGATTTTGTGCATAAATTTTGTTCATAAACTTTGTGCATAAACGTTATGCATAAACTTTGTGCATGAGATTTGTGCATAAACGTTGTGCAAAAACTTTGTGCATAAAATTTGCCCATAAACTTTGTGCATAAATGTTGTGCATAAACTTTGTGCATAAACGTTATTCATGAATTTGTCCACAAACTTTGTGCATAAACTTTGTGCATAAACTTTGAGCAGAAGCTTTGTGCATAAAAAATATGCATGAACTTTGTGCATAAAGTTTTTGCATAAATGATGTGCATAAATGATGTGCATAAACGGTATGTATATACGTTGTGCATAAACTTTGTGCAGAAAATTTGTGCAAAACATTTGTGCATAAACTTTGTGCATTAACATTTTGCATAATATTTGTGGATAAACTTTGTGTATAAATTGTGTGCATAAACATTGTGGATAAATTTTTAGCCTAAACTTTGTGCATAACCTTTGTGCATAAACGTTGTGCATGAACTTTGTGCATAAACATTGTGCATAAAATTTGTGTATAAGCTTTGTGCATAAACTTTGTGCATAAACGTTGTGCATAAATGTTTTTCATGAACCTTGTACATAGAGATTGTGCATAAACTTTGTGCATAAAGTTTGTGCATAAAAGTTGTGCATAAACTTTGTGCATAAACATTGTGCATAAACGTTGTACAATACCTTTGTGCATGAACTTTGTGCATAGACATTGTGCATGTACTTTGTGCATAAACTTTGTGCATAAACTTTGTGAATGAAGTTTATGCATAAACTTAATGACTAAAGTTTTGGCATAAACATTATGCATAACCTTTGTGCCTTAGTTTGTGCATAGACTTTGTGCACAGGCTTTGTGCATAAAAGTTGTGCATAAACTTTGTGCATTAACGTTTTGCATAAACTTTGTGCATAAAATTTGTGCATACACTTTATGCATAAACTTTGTGCATAAACTTTGTGCATAAACATAGGGTATAAACTTTGTGCATAAACGTTTTGCATAAACATTGCGCATTGACTTTCTACATAAACTTTGTGCATGAACTTTGTGCAAAAACTTTGCGCATACACTTTGTGCATAAACATAATGCAGAAACGTTGTGCATAATCTTTGTCCAAAAACTCTGTGCAGAAACTTTGTGCGTAAACTTTGTGAATAAACTTTGTGCATAAACTTTGTGCATGAACTTGGTGCATTAAACTTGTGCATAAACTTTGTGTATGAAATTTGTGCACAAACATAGTGCATAAACTTTGTGCACAAACGTTTTGCATGAACTTTGTGTATAGAATTTGTGCGTAAACTGTGTGCATAAACATTGTGCAAGAACTTTGTGCATAAACGTTTCACAAAAACGTTGTGCATACACTTTGTGAAAACGTTTTGCATGAGTTTTGTGCATAACCTTTGTGCATAAACGTTGTGCATAAACTTTGTGCATAAACCTTGTGCATAAGCTATGTTCATAAAAGTTGTTCATAAACTTTGTGCATAGATTTTGTGCATGAAATTTGTGCATAAATGTGCATAAACTTTGAATATAAAGTTTGTGCATAAATGTTGTGCATAAGCTTTGTCCATGAACTTTGTGCATAAACGCTGTGCAATATCTTTGTGTGTAAACTTTGTGAATAAACTTTGTGCATACATTTTGGGCATCAACTTTGTGCATAAACGTTGTGCATAAACTTTCTGCACAAACGTTGTGCATCAACTTTGTTCACAAACTTTGTGCATAAACTTTTTGAATAAACTTTGTGTATAAACCTGGTTCATAAACTTTGTGCATAACATTGTGCATAAACTTTGTGCATAAACATTGTGTGTAAAATTCGTGCATAAACTTTGTGCATAAACTTTGTGCATAAATTTTGTGCATACATTTTGTACAAAAAGTTTGTGCATAAAATTTGTGCATAACATTTGTGCATAAACGATGTTCATAAACGTTGTGCATAAACTTTGTGCATTAACTTTGTGCATGAACTTTGTGCATAAACTTTGTGCATAAACTTTGTGCATAAAAATTGTACAAAACCTTTGTCCATAACCTTTGTGCATATGCTCTGCGCATAAACTTTGTGCATAAATTTTGTGCATAAATTTTGTGCATAAACTTTGTGCATAACATTTGTGCATACACGTTGTGAATAAACTCTGTGCATATATTTTCTGCATAAACTTCGTGCACAGGCTTTGTGCATAAATAATGTGCATAAACGTTGTGCACAAACATTTTGCATAAACTTTGTGCAAAACGTTTGTACATAAACTTTGTGCATAAACTTTGTGCATAAACAATTTGCATCAACTTTGTGCATAAACTCTGTGCATAAACGTTTTGCATAAACTTAGTGCATAAACTTTGTGCATAAAAGTTTTGCATAAACTTTTTTTACAAACTCTGCGCATAAACTGTGTGCATAGACATTGTGCATAAACATTGTGCATAACCTTTGTGCATAAACTTTGTGCATAAAATTTGTGCATAAACTTTGTGTATAACATTTTCGCAAAACCGTTGTGCATTAACTTTGTGGGAAAACGTTTTGAATAATCTTTGTGTATAAAATTTGCGCATAAACTTTGTGCATAAGCTTTGTGCATAAATGCTGTGCATCAACTTTGCGCATAAACGTTGTGCATAAACTTTGTGCATAGACTTAGTGTATAAAAATTGTGCATAAACTTTGTGGATAATCTTTGTGCATAAACTTTGTGCATAACCTTTGCGCATAAACTTTGTTCATAAACCTTGTGCATAAACTTTGTGCATAAACTTTCTGCATAACGTTTGTGCTTACACTTTGTGCAGAAACCTTGCGCAAGAACTTTGTGCATGAACTTTGTGCATAAACTTTGTGCATAAAGGTTATGCACAAACATTTTACATAAACTTTGCCAATAAACTTTGTGCAAAGACTCTGTGCATAAAGTTTGTGCATTAACATTGTGCATGAACTTTTGTGCACAAACTTTGTGCATAAACGTTATGCATATACTTTGTGCACAACGTTTGTGCATAAAATTTGTGCACAAACACTGTGCATAAACTTTGTGCACAAACTTTCTGCATAAATATTGTGCATAAACTATGTGCATACACTTTATGCACAATTTTTGTGCATAAATGTTTTGCAAAAACTTTGCACATGAACTTCATGCAGAAACTTTGTACGTAAACTTTGTTCATAATCTTTGTGCATAAACTTTGTGCATAAAATTTGTGCATAAACTTTGTGTATAAATGTTGTGCATAAACTTTGTGCATAAACTTTGTGCAAAAGCTTTGTGCATTAACTTTGTGCATAAACTTTTACATAAACTTTGTGCATGAACTTTGCGTGTAAAATTTGTGCATAAACTTTGTGCATGAACTTTGTGCATAACATTTGTGCACACTTTGTCCAAACATATTGTGCATAAAACATTGTGCATGAACTTTGTGCATACCATATTTTCATAGGCATTATGCACAAACTTTGTGCATAAACGTTGTCAACAAATGATTTGCCAAAACTTTGTGCATGAACTTTGTGCATAAATGTCGTCCATAAACTTTGTGCATAAGCTTTGTGCATAAACTTTGTGCATAAACAATGTGCATAAACTTTGTTCGTAAACTTTGTGCATAAACTTTGTGCATGAATTTTGTGCACAAACTTTTTGCATGAACTTTGTGCATAAACTCCGTGCATAAACTTTGTACATGAACTTTGTGCATAAACTTTGTGCATAAACGTTGTGCAGAACCATTGTGCACAAGGTTTGTGCGTAAAAATTGTGCATAAACTTTGTGCATAAGCTCCGTTCACAAACTTTGTGCATGAACTTTGTGCATAAACTTTGTGCATAAACGTTAGGCAGAACCTTTGTGCATAAAGTTTGTGCATAAAATTTGTGCATAAACGTTTTGCATAAGCTTTATGCATAAGCTTTGTGCGTAGAATTTTTGCATAAACTTTGGGCATAACATTTGTGCATAAACTTTGTGCATAAACTTTGTGCATAAACCTTGTGCATAAACTTTGTGCATAAACTTTGTCCATAATCTTTGTGCATAAATGTTTTGCATAGAATTTGTGCATTAACTTTGTGCAGAAACTTTGTGCGTAAACTTTGTGCATAATCTTTGTGCATAAACTTTGTGCATAAACTTTGTGCACAAATATTGTGCATAAAAATTGTGCAGAAACTTTGTGCATAAAGTTTGTGCGTAAACTTTTTGCATAAATGTTTGTGCGTAAACTTTTTGCATAAATGTTTGTGCATAACTGTTGTGCAGAAACTTTGTGCATAAACGTTGTGCATAAACTTTGTGCATAAACTTTGGTCATAAACTTTGTGCCTAACTTTTGTGCATAAACTTTGTGCAGGAACTTCGTGCAGAAACTTTGTGCATAAACTTTTGTGCGTAAACTTTGTGCATAAATGTTGTGCACAAACGTTTTACATAAAATTTGTGCATAAATGTTTTGCATAAACTTGGTGCATAAACTTTGTGTGTAAACTTTGTCCATAAATGTTTTGGATCTACTTTGTCCATGAACTTTGTACTTAAAATTTTTGCATAATTTTTGTGTATAAACTTTGTGCATAAACTTTGTGTTTGAAATTTGTGCATAACCTTTGTGCATAAACTTTGTGAATAAACTTTGTGCATGATCTTTGTACATGAACTTTGTGCATAAATGTTGTGCATAAATTTTGTGCATAAACGTTGTGCAGGAACTGTGTGCATAAACGTTGTGCATAAGCTTTTTGCATGAACTTTGTGCATAACCTTTGTGCATAAACTTTTAGCATAAAATTTGTGCATAAATTTTGTGCGTAAACGTTGTGTAAAAACTTTGTGCATAAACTTTGTGCATAAACTTTGTGCAAAACCTTTGTGCATAAACTTTGTGCATAAACGTTTACACAAACTTTGTGCATGAACTTTGCGTGAGAAATTTGTGCATAAACGTTTTGCATGAACTTTGTGCATAAACTTTGTGCACACTTTGTGCATATATACCGTGCACAAAACATTGTGCATGAACGTTTTGCATCACGTTTTTGCATAAACATTGTGCACAAACTTTGTGCATAAACGTTGTCCACAAACCTTTTGCCTAAACTTTGTGCATGAACTTTGTGCATAAACATTATGCATAAACTTTGTGAATTAACTTTGTGCATAAATAATGTGCATAAAAATTGTGCGTAAACTTTGTGCATGAACTTTGTGCATGCATTTTGTGCACAAACCTTGTGCATAAAGTTTGTGCATAAACTCCGTGCAAAAACTTTGCGCATGAACTTTGTGCATAAACTTTGTGCATAAACGTTGTGCAGAACCTTTGGGCATAAAGTTTGTGCATACAATTTGTGCATAAACTTTGTGCATAAGCTCCGTGAATAAACGTTTTGTGCATAAAATTTTTGTACAAACTCTATGCATAAACTTTATGCATACAATTTGTACATAAAAGGTTTGCATAAACTTTGTGCATAAAATTTGTGCATAAACTTTGTGCATAAAGTTTTTGCATAGAATTAGTACATAGCATTTGTGCACAAACTTTGTGCATAAACCTTGTGCATAAACTTTGTGCATGAACTTTGTGCACAAACATTGTGCATGAACATTGTGCATAAACTTTGTGCAGAAACTTTGTGCATGAACTTAGTGCATAAACATTTTGCAAAAATTTGTGCATGAACTTTGTGCATAAAATTTGTGCATAACATTTTTGCATAAACTTTGTGCATACAACTTTTGCATAAACTTTGTGCATAGAATTTGTGAATAAACTTTGTGCATAAAAATTGTGCATAACATTTGTGCATAAAATCTGTGCATAAACTCTGTGCATAATCTTTGTGCATGAACTTTGTGCAGAATCGTTTTCCATAAAATTTGTGTGTAAAATTTGTGGATGAACTTTGTGCATAAGCTTTGTGCAAAAACGTTGCGCATAAACTTTGTGCACAGACTTTGTGCATCAAAATTGTGCATAAATATTGTGCATAAATATTGTGCATAAACATTGGCATAAACGTTGTGCATAAACTTTGTGCAAAACCTTTGTGCATAGATGTTGTGCATATACATTGTGCATAAACTTTGTGCATAACCTTTGTGCATAAACTTCGTCAATAAAGTTTGTGCAGAAACTTTGTCCATAAACTTTGTGCATAATCTTTGTGCATAAATGTTATGCATAAACTTTGTGCATGAACTTTGGGAATAAACTTTGTGCATAAACTTTGTGCATATAATTTGAGCATAAACGTTGTGCATGAACTTTGTGTATAAACTTTGTGCATAAATTTTGTGCATAAACTTTGTGCATAAACTTTGTGCAAAATCGTTGTGCGTATACTTTGTGCATAATCTTTGTGCATAAACTTTGTGAATAAACTTTGTGCACAAATATTGTGCATAAAATTTGTGCATAGACTTTGTGCATAACGTTTGTGCGTAAACGTTTTGCATAAATGTTTGTGCATAAATGTTGTGCTGAAACTTTGTGCATAAAATTTGTACATAAACTTTGGTCATAAACTTTGTGCATAAAGTTTGTGCATAAACTTTGTGCAGAAACTTTGTGCAAAACCTTTATGTATAAACTTTTGTGCGTAAACTTTATGCATTGACTTTGTGCATAAACAATGTGCACAAACGTTTTACATAAAATTTGTGCATAAAATTTGTGCATAAACTTGGTGCATAAACTTTGTGCATAAACTTTGTCCATAAACGTTTTGCATCTAGTTTGTGCATAAACTTTGTGCATAAACTTAGTGCATAAACTTTGTGTATAAATTTTTTGCATAAACTTTGTGTTTAAACTTTGTGCATAAACTTTGTGCATAAACTTTGTGCATGTACTTTGTGCATGAACTTTGTACATGAACTTTGTGCATAAATGTCGTGCATAAACTTTGTGCATAAAAGTTGTGCAGAAACTGTGTGCATAAACGTTGTGCATAAGCTTTTTGCATAACCTTTGTGCATAAACTTTGTGCATAAACTTTGAGCATAAAATTTATGCATACACTTTGTGCGTAAACTTTGTGCATATACTTTGTGCATAAACTTTGTGCATAAACTTTGTACATAAACTTTGTGCATAAACTTTGAGCATAAAATTTATGCATACACTTTGTGCGTAAACTTTGTGCATATACTTTGTGCATAAACTTTGTGCATAAACTTTGTACATAAACTTTGTGCATAAACTTTGTGCAGAAACATTGTGCAGAAACATTATGCATAAACTTTGTGCATGGACTTTGTGCATAAACGTTTTGCATAAACTTTGTGCACTAACATTGTGCATATACCTTTGTGCATAAACTTTGTGCAAAACCTTTGTGCATTCACTTGCTGCAAAAACTTTGTTCATAAAGTTTTTTCATAACATTTTTGCATAACCTTTGTGCACAAACTTTGTGAACAAACTTTATGCATAAACTTGGTGCATGAATTTGTGCATGAACTTTGTGCATAAACGTTTTGCATAAACTTTGTTCATAACCTTGTGCACAAACGTCGTGCATAAACTTTCTGCAGAAACGTTGTGCATAGATATTATGCATAAACTTTGTGCTTAAACGTTGTGCATAAACTTTGTGCAGAAACTTTGTGCATAAACTTTGTGCATAAACTTTGTGCAGAATCTTTGTGCGTAAACTTTGTGCATTATCTTTGTCCAGAAACTTTATGCATGAACCTAGTGCACAAACGTTGTGCATAAACTTTGTGCATTAACTTTGTGCATAAACTTTGTGCATAAATTTTGTGCATAAACTTTGTGCATAAACTCTGTGCATAAACTTTGTGCATAAAATTTGTGCATAAACTTTGTGCATAAACATTGGGCATAAAATTTGTGCAGAAAGCTTGGGCATAAGCTTTGTGCACCAACGTTGTGCATAAAATTTGTGCATATATATATTGTGCATAAACATTGTGCATATAGTTTGTAGATAAATGTTTTGCATAAACTTTGTTCATGAACTTTGTGCATAAAAGTTTTGCATAAAATTTGTTCATGAACTTTGTGCGTAAACTTAGTGCGTAAACTTACTGCATACACTGTGCATGAAATTTGTGCATAAACTTTCTGCATAAACGCTTAACATAAAATATTTGCATAAACTTTGCCCATAAACTTTCTTCATAAACGTTTTGTATAAACTATGTAACTAAACTTTGTGCATAAAATTTGTGCATAAACTTTATGCATACACTATTTGCATACACTTTGTGCATAAACTTTGTGCAAAACATTTGTTCATGCACTTTTTTGCATAAACTTTGTGTATAAATATTGTGCATAACATTTGTGCATAAACTTTGTGCATAAGATTTGTGCATGAACTTTGTGCACAAGATTTGTGCATTACCTTCGTGCAAAAACCTTTTGCATAAACTTTGTGCATAACCATTGTGCACAAACGTTGTTTATAAACTTTGTGCACAAACATTATGCATAAATATTGTGCATACAAATTGTGGAGAAGCTTTGTGTATAAACGTTGTACAGAAACTTTGTGCATTAACTTTGTGCATAAATGTTGTGCACAAGCTTTGCACATAAACTTTGTGCATAAACTTTGTGCATAAACTTCGTGCATAAACGTTGTGCATAACCTTTGTATATACAGTTTGTGCATAAACTTGGTGGAAAACATTTGTGCATAAACATTTTGCATAACCTTTGTGCATACAATTTGAGCATAAACGTTGTCCATAAACTTTGTGCATCAAATTTGTGCATACATTTGTGCAGAAACTTTGTTCATAAGCTTTGTGCATAAACTTTGTGTATAAACGTTGTGCAAAAACATTATGCATAAAGTTTGTGCATAACATTTGTGCACAAATGTTGTGCATAAACTTTGTGCCCAAACGTTATGCACAAGTATTGTGCATAAACATTGTGCATAAACGTAGTGAATAAATACTGTGCATAAGCTTTGTGAAAAAACTTTGTGCGTAAACTTTGTGCATAAAATTTGTGCATAAACATTGTGCACAAACATTTTGCATGAACGTTGTACATAACCTTTGTGCATAAACTTTGTGCATAAAGTTTGTGCATAACATTTATGCATAAACTCTGTGCATAAACTTTGTGCACAAACATTGTGCATCAACTTTGTACATAAACGTTGTGCATAAACTTTATGCATATACTTTGTGAAGAAAACTTGTGCATAAACTTTGTGCATAAACTTTGTACATAAACTTTGTGCATAAACTTTGTGCATAGACTTTGTGCATTAACTTTGTGCATATGCTTTGTGCATAAACTTTGTGCAGAAACTTTGTGCGTAAACGTTGTGCATAATCTTTGTGCATAAACTTTGTACACAAATACTGTGCATAAGAATTGTGCATAAACTTTGTGCTTAAAGTTTGTGTGTAACCTTTTTGCATAAACTTTTGGGCATAACTGTTGTGCAGAAACTTCATGCATGAACTTCGTGCATAAACTTTGTGCATAAACTTTGGTCATAAACTTTATGCATACAGTTTGTGCATAAACTCTGTGCAGAAACTTTGTGCAAAAACGTTGTGCATAAACTTTTATTTGTAAACTTTGTGCATAAAATTTGTGCATAAATGTTGTACACAAACGTTTTACATAAAATTTGTGCATAAACGTTGTGCATAAACTTGAAGCATAAACGTGGTGCATAAACTTTGTCTATTAAATTTTCGCATAAACTTTGTGCATAAACTTTGTGCAGAAACTTTGTGCATAAGCTTTGTGCATAAAATTTGTGTTTAAACTTTGTGCATAAACTTTGTGCATAAACGTTGTGCATAAACTTTGTGCATAAACTTTGTGCATGAACTTTGTACATGAACTTTGTGCATAAACTTTGTGCATAAATGTTGTGCAGAAACTGTGTGCATAAACGTTATGCATAAGCGTATTGCATAAACTTTGTGCATAAACTTTGTGCATAACTTTTGAGCATAACCTTTGTGCATAAACTTTGTGCATAAACTTTGTGCATAAAATTTGTGCATAAACTTTGTGCATAAACTTTGTACATTAACTTTGTGCATATACTTTGTGCATAAACTTTGTGCATAAACTTTGTACATAAACTTTGTGCATAAACGTTGTGCAGAAACATTGTACAGAAACATTATGCATAAACTTCGTGCATGAACTTTGTGCATAAACGTTTTGCATTAACTTTGTGCACTAACATTGTGCATAAACCTTTGTGCATAAACTTTGTGCACACACTTTGTGCATAAACTTGCTGCACAACCTTTGTGCATAAAGTTTGTGTGCAAACGTTGTGCAATAACATTGTGCATAAACTTTGTGCATAACATTTGTGCACAAATTTTGTGCATAAACTTTGTGCCAAAACGTTATGCACAAGTATTGTGCATAAACATTGTGCAAAAACTTAGTGAATAAACTTTGTGCATAAGCTTTGTGAAGAAACTTTGTGCGTAAACGTTGTGCATAAAAGTTGTGCATAAACGTTTTGCACAAACATTTTGCATGAACGTTGTACATAACCTTTGTGCATAAAACTTGTGCATAAAATTTGTGCATAAAATCTGTGGTGAAACGTTTTGCACAAACATTGTGCATCAACTTTGTACATAAACGTTGTGCATAAACTTTGTGCATATACTTTGAGCATAAACGTTCTACATAAACTTTGTGCAAAAACTTTGTTCATAAAATTTGTGCATAAACTTTGGTTAGAAACTTTGTACATAAAGTTTGTGCATAAACTTTGTGTAGAAACTTTGTGCAAAAACTTTGTGCATAAACTTTTCTGCGTAAACTTTGTGCATAAACTTTGTGCATAAATGTTGTACACAAACGTTTTACATAACGTTTGTGCATAAACTATGTGAATAAAGTTGGTGCATAAACCTTGTCCATAAACGTTTTGCATCTACTTAGTGCATAAACTTTGTGCATAAACGTAATACATAAACTTTGTGTATAAACATTGTGCATAAACTTTGTGTGTAAACTTTGTGCATAAGCTTTGTGCATAAACTTTGTGCATAAACGTTGTGCATAAACTTTGTGTATGAACTTTGTACATGAACTTTGTGCATAAATGTTCAGCATAAACTTTGTGCATAAACGTTGTGCAGAAACTGTGTGCATAAACGTTGTGCATAAGCTTTTGCATAAACTTTGTGCATAACCTTGGCGCATAAACTTTGTGCATAAACGTTTTGCATAAACTTTGTGCATAAAATTTGTGCAGAAACATTGTGCAGAAACATTATGCAAAAACTTTGTGCATGAACTTTGAGCATAAACGTTTTGCATTCACTTTTTGCACTAACATTGTGCATAAAACCTTGTGCATAAACTTTGTGCACACACTTTGTGCATAAACTCTCTGCAGAAACTTTGTGCATAAAGTTTGTGCATAAAATTTTTGCATAAACTTTGTGCATAAACTTTGTGAACAAACTGTATGCATAATCTTTGTGCATAAATTTGTGCATGAACTTTGTGCATAAACTTTTTGCATAAACTTTGTTCATAACCTTTTGCACAAACTTCATGCATAAACTTTCTGCACGAACTTTGTGCATGAATATTATGCATAAACTTTGTGCATAAACGTTGTGCATAAACGTTGTGCAGAAAATTTGTGCATAAAGTTTGTGCATAAACTTTGTGCAGAATCTTTGTGCGTAAACTTTGTGCATTATCTTTGTGCATAAACTTTATGCATGAACCTAGTGCATAAACTTTGTGCATAAATTTTTTGCATTAAATTTGTGCATAAAACTTGTGCATACTTTTTGTGCATAAACTTTGTGCATAGACTCTGTGCGTAAACTTTGTGCAGAAACTTTGTGCATCAACTTTGTGCATAAAGTTTGGGAATGAACTTTGTGCACAACGTTTGTGCATAAACTTTGTGCACCAACGTTGTGCATAAACTTTGTGGATATGTGTTGTGCATAAACATTGTGCATATAGTTTGTAAATAAATGTTGTGCATAAACTTTGTTTGTGAACTTTGTGCAGAAACGTTTTGCATAAACTTTGTTCATAAACTTTGTGTGTAAACGTATTCCGTAAACTAAGTGCATAAAATGTGCATGAAATGTTTGCATAAGCTTTGTGCATAAACACTTTGCATAAAAGTTTTGCATAAACTTTGCCCATAAACTTTGTGCATAAGCTTTGTGCATAAAATTTGTGCATAAACTTTGTGACGAAGCTTTGTGCATAAAGTTTGTGCATAAAATTTATCCATAAACTGTTTTCATACACTTTGTGCATAAACTTTGTGCATAAAATGTTTTCATGCACTTTGTGCATAAGCTTTGTGCATAAACGTTGTGCAAAAAATTTGTGCATAAACTTTGTGTATAAACTTCGTGCATACGATTTGTGCATGAACTTTGTTCATAAACTTTGTGCATAAAATTTGTGCACAAACGTTGTTTATAAACTTTGTGCACAAACTCTATGCATAAATATTGTGCATAAAAATTGTGGAGAAGCTTTGTGTATAAATGTTGTGCATAAACGTTGTGCATAAACTTTGGGCATAAATGTTGTGCACAAGCTTTGTGCATAGCATTTGTGCATAAACTTTGTGAATAAACTTTGTGCATAAAATTTTTGCATAGATTTGTGCAGAACCTTTGTTCATAAGCTTTGTGCATAACCTTTGTGTATAAACGCTGTGCAAAAACATTGTGCATAAACTTTGTGCATAACATTTGTGCATAAAAGTTGTGCCCAAATGTTATGCACAAGTATTGTGCATAATCATTGTGCATAAACTTAGTGAATAAACTTTGTGCATAAGCTTTGTGAATAAACTTTGTGCATAGAATTTGTGCATAAAAGTTGTGCATAAACGTTGTGCAGAAACATTTTGCATGAACGTTGTACATAACCTTTGTGCATAAACTTTGTGCATACAATTTGTGCATAAAGTTTGTGCATAAACTCTGTGGATAAACTTTGTGCACAAACATTGTGCATCAACTTTGTACATAAACGTTGTGCATGAACTTTGTGCATATTCTTTGTGAAGAAACTTTGTGCATAAACTTTGTGCATAAACGTTGTACATAAACTTTGTGCATAAACTTTGTGCATAAACTCTGTGCATAAACTTTGTGCATAAACTTTGGTCATAAACTTTGTGCATAAAGTTTGTGCATAAACATTGTGCAGAAAACTTGTGCAAAAACTTTGTGCATAAACTTTTATGCGTTAACTTTGTGCATAAATGTTGTGCACAAACGTTTTACATAAAATTTGAGCATAAACTATGTGCATAAACTTGGTGCATAAACTTTGTGCATAAAATTTGTCCATAAACGTTTTGCATCTACTTTGTGCATAAACTTTGTGCTTAAACTTTGTGCATAAAGTTTGTGTATAAACTTTGTGCATAAACTTTGTGTTTAAACTTTGTGCATAAACTTTGTGCATAAACTTTGTGCATAAACTTTGTACATGAACTTTGTGCATAAATGTTGTGCATAAACTTTGTGCATAAACGTTGTGCAGAAACTGTGTGCATAAACGTTGTGCATAAGCTTTTTGCATAAACTTTGTGCCTAACCTTTGTGCATAAGCTTTGAGCATAAACTTTGTGCATGAACTTTGTGCATAAACTTTGTGCATAAAATTTGTGCATAAACGTTTTGCATAAACGTTTTGCATAAACTTTGAGCATATACTTTGTGCATAAACTTTGTGCATAAACTTTGTTCATAAACTTTGTGCATAAACGTTCTGCAGAAACATTGTGCAGAGACATTATGCATGAATTTTGTGCATGAACTTTGTGCATAAACTTCTTGCATAAACTTTGTGCACTAACATTGTGCATAAACCTTTGTGCATAAAATTTGTGCACACACTTTGTGCATAAGCTTTCTGCACAAACTTTGTGCATAAAGTTTGTGTATAAACGTTGTGCTGAAACATTGTGCATAAAATTTGTGCATAACATTTGTGCACAAATGTTGTGCATAAACAATGTGCCCAAACGTTATGCACAAGTATTGTGCAGAAACATTTTGCATAAACCTAGTGAGTAAACTTTGTGCATAAGCTTTGTGCAAAACATTTGTGCGTAAAGTTTGTGCATAAAGGTTGTGCATAAACGTTTTGCACAAACATTTTGCATGAACGTTGTACATAACCTTTCTCCATAAACTTTGTGCATAAAACTTGTGCATAAAATTTGTGCATGAACTCTGTGCATGAACTTTGTGCACAAACATTGTGCATCAACTTTGTACATAAATGTTGTGCATAAACTTTGTACATAAACTTTGTGCATAAACATTGTACATAAACTTTGTGCATAAACTTTGTGCATAAAATTTGTGCATAAACTTTGGTCAGAAACTTTGTGCATAAAATTTGTGCATAAACTTTGTGCAGAAACTTTGTGGAAAACCTTTGTGCATAAACTTTTGTGCGTAAACCTTGTGCATAAACTTTGTGCATAGATTTTGTGCACAAACGTTTTACATAATGTTTGTGCATAAACTATGTGCATAAACTTGGTGCATAAACTTTGTGCATAAACTTTGTCCATAAACGTTTTGCATCTACTTTGTGCATAAACTTTGTGCATAAACTTAGTGCATAAACTTTGTGTATAAACTTTGTGCATAAACTTTGTGTTTAAACTTTGTGCATAAACTTTGTGCATAAACTTTGTGCATAAACGTTGTGCATAAACTTTGGTCATGAACTTTGTACATGAACTTTGTGCATAAATGTTGTGCATAAACTTTGTGCATAAACATTGTGCAGAAACTGTGTGCATAAACGTTGTGCATAAGCTTTTGCATAAACTTTGTGCATAACCTTTGTGCATAACTTTGAGCAGAAACTTTATGCATAAACTTTGTGCATAAAATTTGTGCATAAACTTTGTGCATAAACTTTGTGCATAAACTTTGTGCATATACTTTGTGCATAAACTTTGTGTATAAACTTTGTACATAAACTTTGTGCATAAACATTGTGCAGAAACATTGTGCAGAAACATTATGTATAAACTTCGTGCATGAACTTTGAGCATAAACGTTTTGCATAAACTTTCCACACTAACATTGTGCATAAAAATTTGTGCATAAACTTTGTGCACACACTTAGTGCATAAACTTGCTGCACACAATTTGTGCATAAAGTTTGTGCATAACATTTTTGCATAACCTTTGTGCATAAACTTTCTGAAAAAACGTTATGCATAAACTTTGTTCATAAATTTGTGCTTGAACTCTGTGCATAATTTTTTTTTCATAAACTTTGTTCATAACCTTGTGCACAAACATCGTGCATAAACTTTCTGCATGAACTTTGTGCATAAATAATTTACATAACCTCTGTGCAAAAACGTTGTGCATAAATGTTGTGCAGAAACTTTGTGCTTAAACTTTGTGCAGAATCTTTGTGCGTAAACTTTGTGCATTATCTTTGTGCATAAACTTTATGCATGAACCTAGTGCATAAACTTTGTGCATAAATTTTCTGTATTAACTTTGTGCATAACATTTGTGCATAAATTTTGTGCATAAACTTTGTGCATGAAATCTGTGCGTAAACTTTGTGCATAAACTTTGTGTATAAACTTTGTGCTTAAACTTTGGGCAAAAACTTTGTGCACAAAGTTTGTGCATAGACTTTGTGCACCAATGTTGTGCATATACTTTGTGGATGTATACTGTGCATAAACATTGTGCATATAGTTTGTAAATAAATGTTGTGCATAAACTTTGTTCATGAACTTTATGCATAAAAATTTTGCATAAACTTTGTTCATGAACTTTGTGCGTAAATGTAGTGCATAAACATAGTGCATAAATGTGCATGAACGTTTTGCATAAACTTTGTGAATAAACGCTTTGCATGATGTTTTTGCATAAACTTTGCCCATAAACTTTGTGCATAAACTTTGTGCATAAACTTTGTGACAGAACTTTGTGCATAAACTTTGTGCATAAACTTTATGCATAAACTATTTGCATACACTTTGTGCATAAACTTTGTGCATGAAATTTGTTCATGCACTTTGTGCATCAACTTTGTGCATAGACGCTGTGCATAAACTTTGTGCATAAACTTTGTGCATAAACTTCGTGCATAAGATTTGTGCATGAACTTTGTGCATAAACTTTGTGCATTACCTTCGTGCAACAACTTTGTGCATAAACGTTGTGCATTAAAGTTGTGCACAAATGTTGTTTATAAAATTTGTGCACAAATTTAATGCATAAGTATTGTGCATACAAATTGTGGAGAAGCTTTGTGTATAAACGTTGTACATAAACTTTGTGCATAAACTTTGTGCAAAAATGTTGTGCACAAGCTTTGTGCATAAACTTAGTGCATAAAATTTGTGCATAAAATTTGTGCATAAATTTGTGCAGAAACTTTGTTCATAAGCTTTCTGCATAAACTTTGTGTATAAACGTTGTGCAAAATAATTGTGCATAAACTTTGTGCATAACATTTGTGCACAAATGTTGTGCATAAACTTTGTGCCCAAATGTTATGCACAAGTATTGTGCATAAACATTGTGCATAAACTTAGTGAATAAACTTTGTGCATAAGCTTTGTGAATTAACTTTGTGCGTAAACATTGTGCATAAAAGCTGTGTATAAACATTGTGCAAAAACATTTTGCATGAACGTTGTACATAATCTTTGTGCATTAAATTTGTTCATAAAATTTGTGCAAAAAAATTGTGCATAAACTCTGTGCATAAACTTTGTGCACAAACATTGTGCATCAACTTTGTGCATAAACATTGTGCATAATCTTTGTGCATAAACTTTGTGAAGAAACTTTGTGCATGAGCTTTGTGCATAATCTTTGTACATAAACTTTGTGCATAGACTTTGTGCAGAAAGTTTGTGCGTAAACTTTGTGCATAATCTTTGTGCATAAAATTTGTGCATAAACTTTGTACACAAATATTGTGCATAAGAATTGTGCATAAACTTTGTGAATAGAGTTTGTGCGTAAACGTTTTGCATAAATGTTTGTGCATAAATGTTGTGCAGAAACTTTGTGCATAAAACTTATGCATAAACTTTGGTTATAAACTTGTGCATAAAGTTTGTGCATAAACTTTGTGCAGAAACTTTGTGCAAAACCTTAGTGCATAAACTTTTGTATGTAAAGTTTGTGCATAAACTTTGTGCATAAATGTTGTCAACAAACGTTTTACATAAAACTTGTGCATAAACGTGGTGCATAAACTTTGTCCATAAACGTTTTGCGTCTACTTTGTGCATAAACTTTGTGCACAAACTTTGTGCATAAACTTTGTGTATAAACTGTGTGCATAAACTTTGTGTTTTAACTTTGTGCATAAACTTTTTGCATAAAATTCGTGCATAAACTTTGTGCATAGACATTGTGCATGAACTTTGTACATGAACTTTGTGCAAAAATTCTGTGCATAAACTTTGTGGATAAACGTTGTGCAGAATTTGTGTGTATAAATGTTGTGCATAAGCTTTGTGCATAAACTTTGTGCATAACCGTTGTGCATAAACTTTGAACATAAACTTTGTGCATAAACTTTGTGCATAAACTTTGTGCATGAATGTTGTGCATAAACGTTTTGCATAAACTTTGTGTACTCACATTGTGCATAAAACTTTGTGCATAAACTTTTGTGCACACACTTTGTGCATAAACCTCCTGCACAAACTTTGTGCATAAAGTTTGTGTATAAACGTTGTGCAAAAATATTGTGAATAAACTTTGTGCATACCATTTGTGCACAAATGTTGTGCATAAACTTTGTGCCCAAACGTTATGCACAAGTATTGTGCATAAACATTGTGCATAAACTTTGTGCATAAACTTTGTGCATAAACTTTGTACATAAACATTGTGCATAAACGTTTTGCAGAAACATTGTGCAGAAACATTATGCATAAACTTCTTGCATGAACTTTGTGCATAAACGTTTTGCATAAAGTTTGTGCACTAACATTGTGCATAAAACTTTGTGCATAAACTTTGTGCACACACTTTGTGCATAAACGTTCTGCACAAACTTTGTGCATAACGTTTGTGTATAAACGTTGTGCAAAAACGTTGTGCATAAACGTTTTGCATAACATTTGTGCACAAATGTTGTGCATAAACGTTGTGCCCAAACGTTATGCACAAGTATTGTGCATAAACATTGTTCATAAACTTAGTGAATAAACTTTGTGCATAAGCTTTGTGCAAAACATTTGTGCATAAACTTTGTGCATAAACATTGTGCTTAAACGTTGTGCACAAACATTTTGCATGAACATTGTACATAACCATTGTGCATAAACTTTGTGCATAAAATTTGTGCATAAAAGATGTGCATAAACTCTGTGCATAAACTTTGTGCACAAACATTGTGCATCACTTTTGCACATAAACGTTGTGCATAAACTTTGTGCATATTCTTTGTGAAGAAACTTTGTGCATAAACTTTGCGCATAAACATTGTACATAAACTTTGTGGTTAAACTTTGTGCATAAACTTTGTGCATAAATGTAACGGGCCGTGTCTCCAGCTCCTGCCCTGAAGTCGTCGTCGGAGTTCGCAGAATGGCGTTCTCAGTCCGCGTCAGGGGTTTACCCCCTTCGCAAGACTGAGGGGCAATCGTCATCAACGACCCAGAGCAGGGAGACTCGAATATTTCGAGTCTCCGGAGGCCCATTTCCGTTTTTACCTAACCCCTGGTTTTAGGACCCAAACCGGGGGGTTTTACCTCGAACTCGTGAGTTTGCACGAGTTTTCCGGTTTAGAAACTCGTAGTTTGTCCTAAACGAACTCGAGTTTCAGTTTTGACGCGTCGGCGCGAAATCGTCGCGTGCGAGGCACAATCGACGATTTCGCGCCAATCTTTCTCGTTTGCTACTCGCTCCTCGCTCCTCGATCTATCCCTCATATTCGCTTGCTCTCACAAGCAAGGAGGGCGAGCGAGGACGAGGGCACGAGGCCACAGGCCTCGTCCCTTGAGGCCTCACGGCCTCCTGGCCGCCGATCGAGCCACCTGCTCGATCGGCGGCCGATGGCTCGCCGGCGGGTGGCCGGCCGGTCACTTGACCGGCCGCCGGCCACCCAGCCGGTCGGCCGCCGGCCGGCCGGTAGCCAGCGAGTGGCTGGCCACCGGCCAGCCCTCGCGATAGCGAGGGGTGGCTTGCAGCCACCCCCTCGCTATCGCGAGATGGGAGGGCCAAACTGGCCCTCCCGCTACATTCCTCCCCACTCATTATGAACCGTCCCGGTTCATGACCAACAAGTGAGAATGCCGAGTAGTGAGTTGTCAACATTGTGAAAGAAAATTAATAATTTCAATCACCAGCTAAACATGAACACGTGAATGGTACGTAGACCTAAGCTGCAGCTTGTAGGTCAGCACGGCTAGCGGTCTCCCCCCTTTAGGCTGGAGCGTCCGCGCGACAACCATGTTGGGCGTCCCCAACCTCCTATGGTCGCTGTCCATGAATGCTGCCCTGTGGGAATGTTGTTCACTTTTCCCGCGTTCATGTGGTACCTCCTGCCACGCGTCGATCTGTGCGAGCTGCAAGCTCGCTCCAGTACTCGTTGACCACCCCTGTGGGCAACCAAGATTCGGGCTCCCATGAATTGTGTTCAGGTCCACAACCGGCCCAATGAACGAGGTAGTCCCTGACAACGCGCGACCGAAGAGTACGCTCTCGGTGCTGGAGTAGGCGAAGAACCTCGTATTGGCCGCCGGCAACCAGGACTGCTGGTGGTGGCTGAACGGTTCCTTCTGCCGTGTATGGAGCCAGCAGGCTCACATGAAACACGTCATGTATCTTTATACTCGGCGGAAGTAGCAATCGGTATGCCACTGGCCCGATGCGTGCCACGATGGGAAACGGCCCAATCCACTTCGGTAGAAGTTTTCTTGCCCCTGACGATTTCAACCGAAGGTTTTTAGTGCTAAGCAGCACTTTGTCACCGATGTCAAACGACACCTCCCGGCGACCTTTGTCGGCATATGCCTTTTGTCGCTGCCGAGCTGCTTGAAGGTGACCCTTCACCTCCTGTAACAAGGAGTCGATGCGCTCGGCAAAGGCTTGAGCGGAAGGAACCTGCCCTCCTGTGCTCACACTCTTCACCAATGAAGAGGGTACCACTGGATGCCGACCACTATTCAACACAAACGGTGTGAACTGTGTGGACTTGTTCACCGAGTTGTTCACCGCAAACTCTGCCGGTGCTAGGAATTCGTCCCAATCATGCATGGCAGGGTCCACGTACATGCGGAGCATCTGCTCCAGAGTGCGATTCATGCGCTCTGTTTGTCCATTCGTTTGAGGATGAAACGCTGTCGATATTTGGGACTCACTGCCGAAGTACTCGTGCATCTTTTGCCAGAACTTACTAGCAAATTTTCGATCTCGATCGGAGATAATGCGCAACGGCAAGCCGTGGTACTTTACGACACCCTCAAAGAAGAGACGAGCGGTCTCCTCTGCGTTCACGTCAGTGGTTGTAGGAATGAATTGTGTCGTCTTCGTCAAAAGATCCACAACCACTAGTATTGCATCATGGCCACGGGCCGTGTCCGGAAGACCAGTAATGAAGTCCATGCTGACGCACTCCAATGGAGTCCCAGGAATGGGAAGCTGCTGGAGGATTCCAGCAGGCTTCTTGTTACTAGCCTTATTCCGGAGACATGGTTCGCATGTCATGCAATACTTACGGACATCGACACTCCCCCCTGGCCACCAATAATGGTCCGAGAGTGCCTGTCCGGTCTTTCGGGGTCCCACGTGACCTGCGACCGGCGGGTCGTGGAACTGGGAGATAACCTTTGCTCGAAGGTCTCCCGAGTTTGGCATAACAACTTGTTCTCCATGCCAGAAGATTCCCGCGGCCTCCACCAAGCCGTACTTGTCCAGATTTCGAGAGTCTTGAAACCAAGAATCCACACAGTATCCCATCCGGATCCTGTTTACAAAACCGTTGTAATGGATAATCTCTCGTGGTGGTTGACGCAGAGGTGCAGGGGGATCCGGTGGTTGTGCGGTTGCTGTTGCAATGGCCATAAAACACCCACTGATCTCAGTGGTTGCTTTAATTTCCACAGGCTATCGGCTTAGTGGATCGGCCACATTGATGCGTCCTGGCCGATATTCCCATGTGAACGAGAATTGACTTAGGTATTTGCTCCAACGCGCCTGTCGTCTTGACAGGTTCGGTTGCATTTGGAAAAACACCAGTGGATTATGGTCGGTCACGACCGTCACACCCCCTTCAGCACCCTCCAGGTAGCAACGCCACATTTTGAAAGCGTGTACTACCGCAAGGAGCTCTTGCTCCCCAGTCGTGTACCGCGTTTCCGCGGGTATGAGCTTTCGGCTCTCATATGCAACTGGGTAACCGTTCTGCATGAGCACGGCTCCAAGTCCTACTACCAATGCATCACATCGAACCTCCCACGGTTGCGATGGATCCGGAAGAGCTAGAACGGGCGCCATGGAGAGAAGCGCTTTGACTTTGAGAAAAGCGTTCTCGCAATCAGATGTTCATTCCCAACGCACGTCTTTTCGCGTGAGCCTTGTTAGCGGTGCTACCAGGGTCGAATACCCTTGCATAAACCGTCGAAAGTAGTTTGCAAGGCCAAGGAAAGACCGAATCTGCCCAACATTTTCGGGGCGTGGCCAGTCTACAACGGCTTGGACTTTTCGTGGGTCGACACGGATGCCGTCCTTGCCGACGATGTGTCCAAGGTACTCGAGCTCATCTTGTGCAAACTTGCACTTGCTCACTTTTGCATAGAGCTTCTGTTCCCAAAGGATTGCGAAAACTTTGCGCAGATGTTCTATATGCTCTTCCATTGATTTGGAGAAAACCAGGATATCATCCAGGTAAACCAAGACAAACTGTCCGAGTTGCTTGGCGAACGTTCAGTTCATTTCTCCTTGGAAGGTTGCCAGGGCATTTGTAAGCCCGAAGCATAACACTCGGAACTGATAGTGTCCCATGTGCGTTCGAAACGCGGTTTTGGGCACATCATCTTCTGTGATGCGGATTTGATGGTACCCTTGAGACAAATCCAAGGACGAAAATACTTTTGCGCCTTGGAGTTGGTCAAAAAGGTCCTCAATCCGCGGTAAGGGGAATCAATTTTTCACCGTCAGCTTGTTCAACGCCCGGTAATCCACGCACATGCGTAAACCACCGTCCTTTTTATTCACAAAAAGGATCGGCGCACCGTACGGTGAGCTACTTGGCTTGATCCATCCTTCTGCAAGGTACTCTTTGATTTGGCGTTCTGCCTCTCGCCTTTCTGCTGGACTAAGGCGATACATGGGTCTGAACGGAGGATTCGCCTCCGGTTGCAGCGGAATCGTGTGGCCCATGTGTCTTTTTGGTGGAAGCGCAGCCGGTGGGTCTTGGAATACATCCGAGAACTCCGCCAATAGAGATCTGATCTCTTGTGGCGTGTCTTCCGTCACGTCGTCCTCCACTTTCTGCAGCACAGCCAAGAAGTATCGACAACCTTGTCAAATACGTCTCTTGACCTGCATTGCAGACAAGCTGGCATGGACTTTGAGTCGGGTCGGTAATAATTCGGTACTCGGAATCAACGTAAAGCGGCGTTGTCCTTGCCGGAGGATCAAACGCTTTGATTCAAAGCACATTAGAGCCTTGTTGTCACGAAGCCAGGGATCGCCTAGCACCACGTCGAACGGGTCAAGAAGGTTGAGTACCTTCAACGTGACACTCTGTGTGTACCCTTGAATACAAATTTTTGCTTTACAAGTACCGATCACGGGTACCGTACGGTTGTCACCGACAACAACTGCGCCATTCGATGGCTCGTACTTCAGGCCAACCTGTCGGGTAAAGCCAAGGCTAACAAAAGAGTCGTCCCCTCCAGTGTCAGCCAGTACGTTCACGGGAGCACCAGCTAGGTGTCCTTTGAACTGCATCGTCATGTTGCCTCCACTCTTCCGAGTGAACAGACTCGACGACGGTAAGCCGAGTTTGTGATAAACACGGAATCTGTACGACGGGCGTCGCAACTCCCATGATTCACCCACTCGAGTCCACATCTTGTGGGCACGTGTGAATTCGGCCAGCACCTTCCAGTCTTTAAATTTCACTGGGTC
>SZWC01001239.1:24970-73251 GCA_023375785.1 Penium margaritaceum | reverse complement strand
GCTCGTTCTCGCGGGAACTTCCCGTGTGGCTGCTTTCAACGCCCTTGCTGCTTTTGGCAGTATCGCTGCGGTCGACAGCTTCAGGCGATGCGACGAGCGTCTTGCCCTTCTCGAGCAATCGACTCGAGTTCGTCACACGACGATGGCGATGGTCGCGATCCTCGTCGCCTTCGCCATCGTCGACGTCGTGCTCTTCGACGGGGTCCTCCTCCGGAAGATCCTCCTCCATCGCGTTGTCCGTCGCATGGGGGTCGCCCATGTGCGCGTCGACGTGCTCGTCGAGCACCTTTGCGGCCTCCGCACGCTTCTCGGTGTCTCCGAGGTTGGCGTCGGTTGCCTTAGGCGGTAGGGTTGCCCTTGGCGGCACGGTTGCCTTTGGGTTGGCAACCGTACTCGCGGCGGCGGCTCCCAAAACTTGGAGTCCGCCGAGAGCTCGTGGTGACCCCGTCACCACCTTGCCCTTGTTGGTCTTAGACGGTCTGGCACTTGCCATCCCGTTGCTCATGCAACTAGCACGCGAAAGTTGTTGTGAGGATCACCCTACAACGAGGAGGAATCGCCTCCTTAGACGTTGCTCTCACGATTGGTGAGGCAATTTCAATTTGAATATCTATTTTCCTAGGCCATCACGTTGGCACAAGGTCGTGGATTTAGAAGCTAGTCCTTCTAGGCCGTGACTCACGGCACTTGGTAGCAACTAGGATCTAGGAAAACAGAAAATCAAAATACAAGGAAGAAACAAGACTTGTGAGTACCGCTCACAAAACTAAGACAAAGAACAAGAAGATAAGTAAGTACAAGGTCTATAACAACACACTACTTTTCTTCTTGTCTTGTTGTCTTCTTGTCTTCCTTGGCCTCCTCTTGAGTCGTCTTTGCGCGTCTTGCGCCCGTTGGCGGCGTCCTCCTTGAGCCGGCGGCGTTGGGAGAGCCGCCAAAAGTCCCCAAGTTGTCACCCTCCTTCTTTTTAGGGTGCTCTCAGGTCGTGAGAGCCCCTAAGCTTGGGGAAGGACGCTGTCCTAATTTTTTAGATGAAGGAGGTTTGAAGGAGCCTTGAAAATGAGGAGGATTTTGTGGTTTTAGAGGTGGGAACTCCCCAACCCGCCCCACAAAAATCCTCCTAGCCGCCTGGAAGTGTGGAGATGCTGGAAGAAAGTGTCTCCACGATGTAGAGCTTTTTTCCAGCTCTCTAACGCAACGTTCGGCGCTTCAATCCGTGAAGTGTGGATGCCGTAGTCCGTTCTGGCGTTTTTGCTGCTGCTTGCAGCTGCCGGCGGCGTTTTATCGATGTCGTAGCCGCCGTTTCCGTCAAACCCTTGGACGCGAGGGTCGTCTGGCTCTGAGAACCACTGTAATGGGCCGTGTCTCCAGCTCCTGCCCTGAAGTCGTCGTCGGAGTTTGCAGAATGGCGTTCTCAGTCCGCGTCAGGGGATTACCCCCTTCGCAAGACTGAGGGGCAATTGTCATCAACGACCCAGAGCAGGGAGACTCGAACATTTCGAGTCTCCGGAGGCCCATTTTCGTTTTTACCTAACCCCTGGTTTTAGGACCCAAACCGGGGGTTTTTACCTCGAACTCGTGAGTTAGCACGAGTTTTCCGGTTTAGAAACTCGTAGTTCGTCCTAAACGAACTCGAGTTTCAGTTTTGATGCGTCGGCGCGAAATCGTCGCGTGCGAGGCACGATCGACGATTTCGCGCCGATCTTTCTCGTTTGCTACTCGCTCCTCGCTCCTCGCTCTATCCCTCGTATTCGCTTGCTCTCACAAGCAAGGAGGGCGAGCGAGGACGAGGGCACGAGGCCACAGGCCTCGTCCCTTGAGGCCTCACGGCCTCCTGGCCGCCGATCGAGCCACCTGCTCGATCGGCGGCCGATGGCCCGCCGGCGGGTGGCCGGCCGGTCACTTGACTGGCCACCGGCCACCCAGCCGGTCGGCCGCCGGCCGGCCGGTAGCCAGCGAGTGGCTGGCCACCGGCCAGCCCTCGCGATAGCGAGGGGTGGCTTGCAGCCACCCCCTCGCTATCGCGAGATGGGAGGGCCGAACTGGCCCTCCCTCTACAATAAACTTTGGCCATAAAATTTGTGCATAACGTTTGTGCATAAACTTTGTGCAGAAACTTTGTGCAAAAACTTTGTGCATAAACTTTTGTGCGTAAAATTTGTGCATAAACGTTTTGCATCAATGTTGTGCACAAAAGTTTAACATACAAATTGAGCATAAACTCTGTGTATAAACTTGGTGCATAAACTTTCTGCATAAACGTTGTCCATGAACGTTTTGCATCTTCTTTGTGCATAAACTTTGTGCATAAACTTTGTGCATAAACTTTGTGTATAAACTTTGTGCATAAACTTTGTGTTTAAACTTTGTGCATAAACTTTGTGCATAAATTTTGTGCATAAACGTTGTGCATAAACTTTGTGCATGAACTTTGTACATGAACTTAATGCATAAATGTTGTGCATAAACTTTGTGCATAAACGTTGTGCAGAATTTTTGTGCATAAACGTTGTGCATAAGCTTTTTGCATAAACTTTGTGCATAACCTTTGTGCATAATCTTTGAGCATAGACTTTGTGTATGAACGTTTTGCATAGACTTTGTGCATAAAACATGTGCATAAACTGTGTGCATATACTTTGTGCATATGAATTGTGCATATACTTTGTGCATAAACTTTGTGCATAAACTTTGTACATAAACTTTGTGAATAAACGTTTTGCAGAAACATTGTGCAGAAACATCATGCATAAATTTTGTGCATGAACTTTGTGCATAAATGTTTTGCATAAACTTTGTGCACTAACATTGTGCATAAAACTTTGTGCATAAACTTTGTGCACACACTTTGTGCATAATCTTTCTGCACAATCTTTGTGCATACATTTTGTGAATAAACGTTGTGCAAAAACACTGTGCATAAACTTTGTGCATAACATTTGTGCACAAATGATGTGCATAAACGTTGTGCCCAAACATTATGCACAAGTATTGTGCATAAACATTGTGCATAAACTTAGTGAATAGACGTTGTGCATAAGCTTTGTGCAAAACGTTTGTGCGTAAACTTTGTGCATAAACATTGTGCATAAAGGTTTTGCATAAACATTTTGGATGAACGTTGTACATAACCTTTGTCCATAAACTGTGTTCACAAAATTTGTGCATAAAATTTGTGCATAAACTCTGTGCATAAACTTTTTGCACAAACATTTTGCATCAACTTTGTACATAACCATTGTGCATAAACTTTGTGCATATACTTGGTGAAGAAACTTTGTGCATAAACTTTGTGCATAAACTTTGGTCAGAAATTTGTGCAGAAAGTTTGTCCATTGACTTCGTGCAGAAACTTTGTGCAAAAACTTTGTGCATAAACTTTTGTGCGTAAACTTTGTGCATAAACTTTGTGCATAAATTTTGTGCACAAACGTTTTACATAACGTTTGTGCATAAACTATGTGCATAAACTTGGTGCATAAACTTTGTGCATAAACTTTGTCCATAAACGTTTTGCATCTAGTTTGTGCATAAACTTTGTGCATGAACTTAGTGCATAAACTTTGTTTATAAACTTTGTGCATAAACTTTGTGTTTAAACTTTGTGCATAAACTTTGTGAATAAACTTTGTGCATAAACGTTGTGCATAAACTTTGTGCATGAACTTTGTACATGAACTTTGTGCATAAATGTTGTCTATAAAATTTGTGCAACAACATTGTGCAGAAACTGTGTGCATAAACGTTGTGCATAAGCTTTTGCATAAACTTTGTGCATAACCTTTAGGCATAGCTTTGAGCATAAACTTTGTGCATAAACTTTGTGCATTAAATTTGTGCATAAACTTTGTGCATAAACTTTGTGCATAAACTTTGTGCATATACTTTGTGCATAAACTTTGTGCATAAAATTTTTACATAAACTTTGTGCATAAACTTTGTGCAGAAACATTGTGCAGAAACATTATGCATAAACTTCGTGCATGAGTTTTGAGCATAAACTTTTTGCATAAACTTTGCGCACTAACATTGTGCATAAAACTTTGTGCATAAACTTTGTGCACACACATTATGCATAAACTTGCTGCACAAACGTTGTGCATAAAGTTTGTGCATAACATTTTTGAAGAACCTTTGTGCATAAACTTTGTGAACAAACTTTATGCATAAACTTTGTGCATAAACTTGTGCATGAACTTTGTGCATAAACATTTTGCATAAACTTTGTTCATAACCTTGTGCACAAACGTCCTGCATAAAAAAACTGCATGAACTTTGTGCATAAATGTTGTGCATAAACTTTGTGCATAAACGTTGTGCACAAACTGTGTACATAAACGTGGTGCATAAGCTTTTGCATAAACTTTGTGCATAACCTTTGTGCATAAGTTTTTAGCATAACCTTTGTGCATAAGCTTTGTGCATAAACTTTGTGCACAACATTTGTGCATAAAATTTGTGCATAAACTTTGTTCATGAACTTTGTGCATATACTTTGTGCATAAACTTTGTGCATAAACTTTGTACATAAACTTTGTGCATAAACATTGTGCATAAACATTGTGCAGAAACATTATGCATAAAATTCGCCCATGAACTTTGTGCATAAACTTTTTGCATAAACTTTGTGCACTAACATTGTGCATAAAACTTTGTGCATAAACTTTGTGCACACACTTTGTGCATAAACGTGCTGCACAAACTTTGTGCATAAAGTTTGTGTATAAACGTTGTGCAAAAACATTGTGCATAAACTTTGTGCATAACATTTTTGCACAAATGTTGTGCATAAACTTTGTGCCCAAACGTTATGCACAAGTATTGTGTATAAACATTTTGCATAAACTTAGTGAATAAAAATTGTGCATAAGCTTTGTGCAAAACATTTGTGCGTAAACATTGTGCATGAAAGTTGTGCATAAACGTTGTGCACAAAACGTTTGCATGAACGTTGTACATAACCTTTGTGCATACACTTTGTGCAAACAATTTGTGCACAATATTTGTGCATAAACTCTGTGCATGAACTTTGTGCACAAATATTGTGCATCAACTTTGTATATAAACGTTGTGCATAAACTTTGTGCATATACTTTGTGAAGAAACTTTGTTCATAGAATTTGCTCATAAACATTGTACATAAACTTTGTGCATAAACTTTGTGCATAAACTTTGGTCATGAACTTTGTGCATAAATGCTTTGCATAAACTTTGTGCAGAAACGTTGTGCAAAACGTTTGTGCATAAACTTTTGTGCGTAAACTTTGTGGATAAACTTTGTGCATAAATGTTTTGCACAAAAGTTTTACATCAAATTTGAGCATAAACTTGGTGCATAAACTTAGTGCATAAACTTAGTGCATAAACTTTTTCCATAAACGTTTTGCATCTACTTTGTGCATAAACGTTCTGCATAAACTTTGTGCATAAACGTTTTGTATTAACTTTGTGCATAAACTTTGTGTTCAAACTTTGTGCATAAACTTTGTGCATAAACTTTGTTCATAAACTGTGTATAACATTTGTGCATATAATTTGTGCACAAATGTTGTGCAAGATTTTTGTGCATAAACTTTGTGCATAAACTTTGTGCATAAACTTTGCGCATAAACTTTGTGCATAAACTTTGTGCATATACTTTGTGCATAAACTTTGTGCATAAACTTTGTGCATACACTATGTACATAAACGTTGTGCAAAAATATTGTGCATGCACTTTGTGCATTAACATTGTGCATCAACTTTGTGCAAAAACGTTGTGCATAAACTTTGTGCATAAACTTTGTGCAAGATTTTTGTGCATAAACTTTGTGCATAAAATTTGTGCATAAACTTTGTGCATAAACATTGTGCATAAAATTTGTGTATAAACTTTGTGCATAAACGCTGTGCATAAGCTTTCTGCATACACTATGTGCATCAACGTTGTGCAAAACAATTTTACATGCACTATGTGCATTTACATTGTCTATCAACTTTGTGCAAAAACATTGTGCATAAACTTTGTGCATAAAATTTGTGCATACAATTTGTGCATAAACTTTGTGCAAGATTTTTGTGCATAAACTTTGTGCATAAACTTTGTGCATAAGCTTTGCGCATAAACTTTGTGCATAATCTTTGTGCATAAACTTTGTGCATAAACGTTGTGCATAAATTTTGTGCATACACTATGTGCATAAACGTTGTGCAAAAAAATTGTGCATGCACTTTGTGCATTAACATTGTGCATCAACTTTGTGTCAAAACGTTGTGCATAAACTTTGTGCATAAACTTTGTGCATAAACGTTGTGCAAAAACTTTGTGCATAAAATTTGTGCATAAAATGTGTGCAGAAATGTTGTGCAAAACTTTTGTGCATAAACTTTGTGGATAAAAGTTTTGCATGAACTGTGTACATAAACGTTGTGCATTAATGTTTTGCATAAACTCTGGGCATAAACTTTGTGCATAAACTTTCTGCATAAACTTTCTGCATAAACTTTGTCCATAAACTTTGTGCATAAACTTTGTGCATAAACTTTGTGCATAAACTTTGTGCATAAGCTTTGTGCATACACTTTTTGCATAAACTGTGTGCATTAACTTTGTGCAAAAACTTTGTGCATAAACTTCGTGCATACGATTTATGCACAAACGTTGTTTATGAACTTTGTGCACAAACTTTATGCATAAGGACTGTGCATAAAAATTGCGAATAAGCTTTGTGCATAAACGTTGTGCATAAACTTCGTGCAGAAACATTTTGCAAAACCTTTGTGCATGAACTTTGTGCATAAACTTTGTGCAAAAACTTTGTGTATAAACTTTGTGCATACACTTTGTGCGTAACCTTTCTGCATAAACGTTGCCTATAAACTTTTGAGCATACACTTTATGCATAAACTTTGTGCAAAAACTTTGTGCATGAACTTTGCCCATAAACTTTGTGCATAACCTTTGTGCATAAAACATGTGCATGAACTTTGTGCATAAAATTTGCTCATAAACTTTGTGCATAAACGTTCTGCATAAACTTTGTGCATAAACTTTGTGCATCAGTTTTGTGCATACACTTTGTGCATAAACTATGTGCAAAAAAATTGTGCATGAACTTTGTGCATAACTATTGTGCATTAACTTTGAGCAAAAACTTTGTGCATAAACTTTGTGCATAAACTTTGTGAATAAACTTTGTGCATTAACTTTGTGCGTTTACTTTGTGCATTCACTTCGTGCAAAAACTTTGTGCATAAACTCCGTGCATACAATTTGTGCACAAACGTTGTTTATAAACTTTGTGCACAAACGTTATGCCTAGAAACTGTGCATAAAAAGTGTGCATAAGCTTTGTGCATAAACATCGTGCATAAAATATGTGTAGAAACTTTGTGCAAAACCTTTGTGCATGAACTTTGTGCATAAACCATGTGCATAAATGTTGTGCAAAAACTTTGTGCATAAGCTTTGTGTATAACATTTGTGCATAAACTTTGTGCATAAACTTTCCTCATAAACTTTGTGAATGAACTTTGTGCATAAACTTTGTGCATGAAATTTTTGCATAAATGTTGTGGAAGATTTGTGTGCATAAAGTTTGTGCATAAACTTTCTGCATAAACTTTGCGCATAAACTTTGTGCATAAACTTTGTGCATCAAAATTGTGCATGAAATTTGAGCATAAAGTTTGTTCATAAACTTTATGCATAAGATATGTGCATAAACTTTGTGTATAAACTATGTGCAAAACCTTTGTGCATAAACTTTTTGCAAAACACTTGTGCACACATGTTGTGCATAAACATTGTGGACAAACTTTATGCAAAACTATATTGCATAAACATTGTGCATAGAATTTGTGCTTAAAATGTGTTCATAAATGTTGTGCATAAACATTGTGCCATACATTTTGTGCATAAAATTTGTGCATAAACGTTCTTCATAAACTTCTGCAGAAAATGTGAGCAAAAACATTGTGCAGAAACGTTATGCAAAGCTTTTGTGCAAAACCTTTGTGCATAAAATTTGTGCATAAACGTTGTGCACAAACGTTTTGCACAAATTTTGTGCATGAACTTTGTGCATAACATTTGCGCATTAAACTTGTGCATAAACTCTGTACAAAAACTTTGTGCAAAAACATTGTGCATAAACTTTCTGCATAAACTTTGTGCATACACTTTGTAAAAAACGTTGTGCATAAACTTTGTGCATATACTTTGTGCAGATTCTTTGTGCATAAACTTTGTGCATGAAATTTGTGAATAAACTTTGTGCATAAACTTTGTGCATAGGCTTTGTATATAAACTTTGTGCATCAACGTTTTGCATAAACTCTTTGCATAAAATTGTGCATAAACTTTGTGCAGAAACTTTGTGCATAAACTTTGTGCATAAACCTTTTGCATAAACTTTGTGCATAAATTTTTTGCATAAACTCTGTGCATTAACTTTGTACATAAAATGTGTGCCAACAATTTGTGCATAAAGGTTGTGCATAAAATTTGTGCATAACCGTTTTGCATGAACTTTGTGCATAAACTTTGTGCATATCATTTGTGCATAAACTTTGTGAAAAACTGTGTGCGTACAATGTTTGCACAAATGTTGTGCATAAATGCTGTGCACAAACATTGTGCATAATTCTTGTGCATAAACTTTGTGCATAAGCTTAATGCATACAAAATTGTGCATAAACTTTGTGCATAAACTTTGTTCAGAAATGTTATGCATAAATGCTGTGCATAAACATTGTGCATAAGCTTTGTGCATAAACTTTGTGCAAAAGCTTTGTGCATAAACGTTGTGCATACAAAATTGTGCATAAACATTGTGCATTAAGTTTGTGCATAAACGTTGTGCAGAAGCTTTGTGCATAAAATCTGTGCATAAACGTTTTGTAGAAAATTCTTGCATAAACTTTGTGCAGAAACTTTGTGCATAAAATTTGTGCATTATCTTTGTGCATAGACATTGTGCATAAAATTTGTGCATATATTTTGTGCAGATTTTTTGTGCATAAACTCTGTGCACAAACTTTGTGCATTAACATTGTGCATAAACTTTGTGCAAAAACTTTGTGCATAAACTTCGTGCATAAACTTTGTGCATAAAGTTTGTGCATAAACTTTGTGCATACAAATTGTGCACAAATTTTGTGCATAAACTTTGTGCATCACATTTGTGCATAAACGTTGTGCAGAAATGGTTTGCATAAAATTTGTGCATGAACATTGTGCATAAACTTTGTACATTTATTTTGTGCATAAACTTTGTGCAGAAACGTTTTGCATAAACATTGTGCATACGTTTTGTGCATAAACTTTGTGCATAAGCTATTTGAAAAACCTTAGTGCATAAACTTTGTGCATGAACAATGTGCATAAACATTTAGCATACCTTTGTGTACACACTTTATGCATAACGATTGTGCAAAAACCTTATGCATAAACTTTGTACAGAAACTTTGTGGATAAGCTTTTTTCATAAACTTTTGTGCGTAAATGTTTTGCATAAACATTGTGCGTACAATTTGTTCATACAATTTGTGCAAAAACTTTGTGTATAAACTTTGTGCAAAACCTTCGTGCATAAAAGTTGTGCATGATCGTTGTGCATTATGTTTGTGCATAACATTTGTGCAGAAACGTTTCCCATAAACGTTGTGCATAACATTTGTGCATACGTTTTGTGCATAAACTTTGTGCATAAACATTGTCCATAAACTTTACGCATAAAATTTGTGCATGAACGTTGTCCATGAAATTTTGCATAAACTTTGTGCATTAACTATGTGCATAAACTTTGTTCATAAACATTGTGCATAAACTTTGTGCTTAAACTTTGTGCATAAACTTTGTGCATAAACTTTGTGCATAGAATTTGTGCACAAACATTGTGCATAATCTTTGTGCATAAACGTTTTGCATAAACTTTGCGCATACATTGTGTGCATAACATTTGTGCATGTAATTTGTGCATAAACATTGTGCGTAAACTTTGTGCATAAATGTTGTGCATAACATTTGTGCACAAACATTGTGGATAAAATTTGTGCATAAGCTTTGTGCACAAACTTTGTGAATTAAATTTGTGCATAAACTTTGTGCATAAACGTTGTGCACAGGCGTTCTGCATAAACTTTGTGCAGAAACTTTGTGCATAAACATTCTGCATATACAGTGTGCATAACATTTTTGCATAAATGTTGTGCACAAACTTTGTGAATAAACTTTGTGCATAAATCTTGTGCATTAACTATGTGCATAAATGGTATGCATTACTTTGTGCGTAAACTTTCTGCATGAACATTGTGCATAACATTTGTGCATAAACGTTGTACAGAAACATTGTGCATAAAATTTGTGCATACACATTGTGCATAAACTTTGTACATAAAATTTCTGCATAAAAATTGTGCATAAATATTGTGCATAAGCTTTGTGCATAAACGTTGCGCATAAGCATTGTACATAAACTTTTTGCATAACTTTTGGGCATAACCGTTGTGCAAAAACGTTGTGCATAAGCTTTGGGCATACAATTTGTGCATAAACGTTGTGCATAAACATTGTGCATAACCTTCGTGCATAAAATATGTGCATAAACTTTGGGCATAAACGTTGTGCATAAACGTTGTACATAAACCTTGTGCATAAACTTCGTGCATACACTTTATGAAGAAACTTTGTGCATAGACTTTGTACATAAACTTTGTACATAAACTTCAAGCACATACTTTGTGCATGAAATTTGTCCATAAAATTTGTGCATGAACTTTGTGCATAGAATTTGAACATAAACGTTGTGCATAAATATTGTGCATAAACGTTTTGCATCAAATCTGTGCATAAACTTTGTGCAACAACTTTGTTCATAAACTTTGTGCATGAACTTTGTGCTTAAAATTTGTGCATAAACTTTGTGAAAAACATTCTGCATAAACTTTGTGCATAAATGTTTTGCACTAATGTTCTGCATAAACTTTATGCACAAACGTTCTGCATAAATATTGTGCATAAACATTGTGCATAAACTTTGTGCATAAACTTTGTGCATAAACTTTGTGCATAAATTTTGTGCATAGACTTTGTGCATAAACTTTGTACATAAACGTTGTGCATAAACCTCGTGCTGAAACTTTGTGCAGAAACTTTGTGCAGAAACTTTGTGCATTAACTTTGTGCATAATCTTTCTACATATGATTTGTGCACAAATTTTGTGCATAACATTTGTGCACAAATGATATGCATTAACTTTGTGCATAAACTTTGTGCATAAAAGTAGTGCACAAACGTTTTGCATAAACTTTGTGCGTAAACTTTGTGCATAAACTTTGTACATAACATTTGTGCATAAACTTTGTGCATAAACGTTCTGCATAAATGTTGACATTAATTTTGTGCACAAACGTTGTGCACAAACTTCGGGAATGAACTTTGTGCATAATTTTCTTGCATTAACTATGTGCATAAACGTTGTGCATAACTTTGTGCGTAAAAATTCTGCATAAACATTGTGCATAAAGCTTGTGCATAAACTTTGTACAGAAAATTTGTGCAGAACCTTTGTGCATACGCTTTGCGCATAAACTTTGTACATAAACTTTGTCCATAAACTTTGTGCATAAACTTTGTGCATAAAATGAGTGCATGAACTTTGTGCATACACTTTGTGCATAGAATTTGGGCATAAACGTTCTGCATACACTTTGTGCAAAACATTTGTGCACAAACATTGTGCATAATCTTTGTGTATAAAATTTTGTGCATAACCTTTGTGCAAAGACTTTGTGCACAAACGTTTTGCATAAGTATCGTGCATAAACATTGTGCATAAACTCTGTGCATACACTTTTTGCATAAACATTGTGCATAAACTTTGTCCATAAACATTGTGCATCAATTTTGTGCATGAACTTTGTGCATAAACGTTGTGCATAAACATTGTGCATAAACTTTGTGCATAGACTTTGTTCATAAAGTTTGTGTATAGACGTTTTAAATGAAATCTGTGCGTAATCTTTGTGGAGTTACTTTTTGCACAAACTTTGGGCAAAACCTTTGTGCATAAACTTTGTGCTAAACGTTTCCCATAAATTGTTTGCATAAGCTTTGTGCATATACATTGTGCACAATCTTTCTGCATTAACTTTGTTCATAAAAATTGTGCATAAACTGTGTGCATAAGCTTTGTGTGTAAACTTTGTGCATAAACTTTGTGCATACATTTTGTGAAGACATTTTGTGCATAACCTTTGTTTGTAAACTTTTTGCATAAACTTTGTGCATACAATTTGTGCATAAACTTTGTTCATAAACTTAGTGCATAACATTTGTGCATAACCATTCTGCATACGCTTTATGCATAAGCTTTGTGCATAAACTTTGTGCACAAACATTTTTGCATAAACATTGTGCAAAAATGTTTTGCATAAACTTTGTGCATAAAATTTGTGCATAAAATTTGTGCATAAACTTTGTGCAAAAACTTTGTGCATAAACTTGGTGCATAGACTTTGTGCATGAAATTTGTGCATAAACTTTGTGCATAAACTTTGTGCATAAACTTTGTGCATACAATTTGTGCATAAATTTGGTGCATAAAAGTTGTACATAAACTTTGTGCATGAAATTTTTGCATAAACGTTATGCATAAACTTTGTGCATAAAATTTCTGCACAAGCTTCGTGCATAAACTGTGTGCACAAATGTTTTGCATAAACTTTGTGCATAAACTTTCTGCATAAAATTTGTGCATAAACGTTTTGCACAAACATTTTGCATAAACTTTGTTCATCAACTTTATCCATAAAATATGTGCATAAACGTTGTGCATAAACTTTGTTCATACACTTTGTGCATAAACTTTGTGCATAAACTTTGTGCATAAAATTTGTGCAAAAACTTTGTGCACAAACGTTTTGCATAAACTTTGTGCAAAACACTTGTGCATAAAGGTTTGTGCATAAAATTTGTGCATGAAATTTGTGCATAGACTTTGTGCATAAACTTTGTGCATAACGTTAATGCATAAACTTAGTGCACAAACTTTGCACATAAATTTTATGCAGATGCTTTGTGCATAAACGTTGTGCATAAAATTTGTGCAAAACCTTTGTGCATAAACGTTTCAGATCAACTTTGTGCTCAAAAGTTTTGCATAAACTTTGTGCATAAACTTTCTGCATAAAATTTGTGCATAAACGTTGTGCATAGAATTTGTGCATAAATTTGTGCATAAAGTTTGTGCAGAAACTTGGTGCATAAACTTTGTGCATAAACTTTGTGCATAATTATTGTGCAGAAACATAGTAAATAAACTTTGTGCATAAAATTTGTCCATAAATGTTCTGCAAAAAATTTGTGCATAAACGTTTTGCATAAACTTTGTGCATAGAATGTTTGCATAAACGTTGTGCACAAACTCTGTGCAGTTAGTTTGTGCAGAAAGTTTTTGCATAAAGTTTGTGCATAAATTGTATGCATAAATTTTATGCATAAACGATTTGTATAAACAGAGTTCATAAACTTTGTGTATAAACTTTGTGCAAGAACGTTGTGCACAAACGTTTTGCATAAACGTTGTGCGTAAACTTTGTGGATAAACGTTGTACATTAACTTTGTGCATACATTTTGTGCATAAACGTTCTACATAAAGGTTGTGTATAAAGTTTGTGCACAAAAGTTGTGCACAAACTTTAGGAATAAACTTTGTGCATAAATAACTTGCATTAACTATGTGCATAAACGTTGTGCATATCTTTGTGCGTAAACTTTCTGCATAAACATTGTGCATAAACTTTGTACAGAAAATTTGCGCATAAACTTTGTGCATAAGCTTTGTGTGTAAACTTTGTAGATAAAATTTGTGCATACACTTTGTGCATAAACTTTGTGCATAAACTTTGTGCATACAATTTGTTCATAAGTTTTGAGCATAAACTTTGTGCATAAACTTTGTGCATAAAATTTGTGCATGAACTCTGTGCATAAACTTTGTGCATAAAATTTGGGCATTAACTTTGTGCATACACTTTGTGCATCAAATGTGTGCAGAAAATTTGTGCATAAACATTGTGCATTAACTTTGTGAAAAACATTTGTGCACACAAATTGTGCATAATTTTTGTGTAAAAATGTTGTGCATCAACGTTTTGCATAAACTTTGTGCATAAACATTTTTCATAAAAATTGTGCATAAATATTGTGCATAAACTCTGTTCATACACTCTTTTCATAAACATTGTGCATAAACGCTTTCCACAAACATTGTGCATAAACTTTGTGCAAGAACTTTGTGCATAAAAGTTGTGCAGAAACTTTGTGCATAAACTCTGTGCATAGAATTTGTGCATAAACGTTGTGTATAAACGTTTTGCATGAAAATTGTGCATAAACTTTGTGTATTAACTTTTTGCAGAAACTTTGGGCCAAACCATTGTGCATAGACTTTGTGCTAAACTTTTCGCAATTTTTTTTGCATAACCTTTGTGCATAAACCTTGTGCACAAGCTTTCTACATTAACTTTGTGCATAAACATATTGCATAAACTGTGTGCATAAGCTTTCTGAATAAACTTTGTGCATACATTTTTTGCAGAACTTTTGTGCATAACCTTTGTTCATAAACGTTCTGCATAAATTTTGTGCATAAAATTTGTGCATAAACTTTGTTCATAAAAGTTTTGCATAAAATGTGTTCAGAAACTTTGTGCATAAACTTTGTGCATAAACTTTCTGCATAACCTTTGTGCATAAACTTTGTGCATAAACTTTGTGCGTAAAACTTCTGTATAAACATTGTGCAAAAAGGTTTTGCATAAACTTTGTGCATAAAATTTGTGCAAAAACTTTGTGCATAAGCTTTTCGCACAACCTTTGTACATACAATTGGTACATAAACTTTGTGCACTAACTTTGTGCATAAACTTTGTGCACAACCTTTGTGCATAAACTCTGTATATATGCTTTGTGCATAAACGTTGTGCATAAAACATGTGCATAAACTTCGTGCATACACTTTGTGCATAAACTTTGTGCATGAATTTTGTGCATAAACGTTGTGCATAACCTTTGTGAATAAACTTTGTGCATAAACCTTGTGCATAAACGTTTTGCATAAACGTTGTGCAAAAAATATGTGCATAAACGCTAGGCAGAAACTTTGTGCAGAAACTTTGTGCAGAAACTTTGTGCATAACATTTGTGCATAAACTTTGTGCATAAACCTTGTGCAAAAACTTTGTGCAGAAAACTTGTGCATAAACAAAGTGCAGAAACTTTGTGTATACACTTTGTGCATAAACTGTCTATAAGTGTTGTGCATAAACTTTGTGCATAATGTTTGTGTATGAACTTTGTGCATAAACTTTGTGCATAAAATTGGTGCAAAAACTTTGTGCATAAACTTTGTGCATGCAATTTGTGCATAAACTTTATGCATAAACGTTCTGCATAAAATTCCTGCATACGCTTTGTGCATAAACTGTGTGCACATACGTTTTGCATAAACATTTTTCATAAACTTTGTGTATACAATTTGTGCATAAACGTTTTGCACAAGCTTTTTGCATATACTTTGTGCATAAACTTTATGCATAAAAATTATGCATAAACTTTGGGCATACACTTAGTTCATAAACTTTGTGCATAAACTATGTGCATGAAATTTGGGCAAAAAACTTAGCACAAACATTTTGCATAAACGTTTTGCATAAAATTTGTGCATAAAGGTTTGTGCATAAACTTTGTGCATGAACTTTGTGCATATCATTAATGAAGAAACTTTGTGCATAAACTTTGTCCATAAACTTCATGCAGAAGCTTTGTGCATAAACTTTGTGCATCACATTTGTGCATAAAAAGTTTGGATAAACTTTGTGCTTAAACGATTTGCATAAACTTTGTGCATAAACTTTGTATATAAACTTTGTGCATAAACTTTATGCGTAAAGTTTTTGCATAGAATTTGTGCATAACCTTTGTGCATAAACTTTGTGCATAAAATTTGTGCATAAACATTGTGCATAAACTTTGTGCATAAACTTTCTGCATATACATAATGCATAAACTTTGTGCATAAACTTTGTCCATACACATTCTGCATAATAGTTCTGCATAAACATTTTGCATAAACTTTGTGCTTGGAATATTTGCAAAAACGTTGTGCACAAACTTTGTGTAGGAACTTGGTGCAGAAAGTTTGTGCATAACTTTTATGCATGAAATTTATGCATAAACGTTTTGCATAAATGTAGTGCATAAAATTTGTGTATAACCTTTGTGCAGAAACGTTTTGCAAAAGCTTTGTGAATCAACTCTGTGCATAAACTTTGTGCATAACGTTTGTGCATAAACTTTGTGCAAAAACGTCTTGCATAACCTTTGTACATAAACTTTGTGTGTAAAATTTGTGCATAAAGGTTTGTGCATGAACTTTGTGCATGACCTTTGTGCATAAACTTTATGAAGAAATTTTGTGCACAAACGTTGTACAGAAACGTTGTGCAAAAACTTTGTGCATCACATTTGAGCATAAATGTTGTGCAGAAGCTTTGTGCATAAACTTTGTGCATTAACTTTGAGTATAATCTTTGTGCATGAACATTGTGCATAAACTTTGTGCATAGACGTTCGATAAAGTTTCTGCATACATTTTTTTCATAAAATTTGCGTAGAAATTTGTGCATAAACTTTGTATGCAAAACTTGTGCATAACCTTTGTTCATAACGTTTGTGCATAAACGTTGTGCACAAAAAATTTGCAAAAATTTTGTGAATAGACTTTGTGCATAACTTTTGTGCATAAACTTTGTGCTTAAACTTCGTGCATAAAATTTGTGCATAAACGTTGTGCATAAAATTTATGCATAAAATTTGTGCATAAACTTTGTGCATAAACATTGTCCATAAACTTTGTGCATAAACGCTGTGCATAAACTTTGTGCATAAACTTTGTGTAGAAACTTTGTGCATAAACGTTCTGCGTAAACTTTGTGTATAAACGTTTTGCATAAACCTTGTGCATAAAATTTGTGCATAAACGTTGTACATAAACTTTGCGCAAAACATTTGTGCATAAACGTTGTGCATAAACGTTGTGCATAATCTTTGTGCATAAACCTTGTGCATAAACTTTGTGCATAAACTTTGTGTATAACATTTGTGCATACACTTTGTGCATACACATTGTGCATGAACGTTGTGCATAAAATTTGTGAATAAACTATGTGCATAAACGTTGTGCATAAGATTCGTGCATAAACTTTGTGCAGATACTTTGTGCATAAAGGTTGTGCTTAAACTTTGTGCATAAACGTTCTGCATACACTTTGTGCATAAATTTTGTGCATAAGCTTTGTGCACAAAAGGTGTGCATAAGCTTAATGCACAAACATTGTGAATAAATACTATGCATACTTTGTGCATAACATTTATGCACACATGTTGTGCATTAACTTTGTGCATAAACGCTGTGCATAAACTTTGTGCAAAACATATTGTGCATAAAATTTGTGCTGAAACTTTGCGCGTAAACTTTGTTCATAATCTTTATGCATAAATTATGTGCATAAACTTAGTGCATAAACTTTGTACATAAACTTTGTTTGTAAACATTTTGCATACGAATTGTATAAAAACTTTGTGCATAATCTTTGTGCAGAAACTTTGTGCATAATCTTTGTGCATAAACATTGTGCACAAACTTTGTGCATAAACTTTCAGCGCAAACATTGTGAATAAATATTATGCATAAACTTTGTGCATAAACATTTGGCATAACATTTGTGCATAAACGTTGTGCATATGTTTTGTGCATAAACGTTGTGCATAAACTTTATGCATAATCTTTGTGCTTACATTTTGTACAAAAACATTCTGAATAAACTTTGTGCATAAACTTTGTCCATAAATTCTTTGCATAAACGATGTTCACAAATGGTTTGAATAAAATTTGTGCATCACCTTTGTGCATTAAAGTTGTGCATAAACTTTGTGCATAAAACTTGTGCATAAACTTTGTGCATAAACGTTGTCCATAAACTTTGTGCATAAACTTTGTGCATAAATGTTGTGCATGATATTTGTGCATTAACGTTGTTCATAGACGTTTTGCATAATCTTTGTGCATCAACTTTGTGCATATGATTTATGCATAAACTTTGTGCAGAAACTTTGTCCAAAAACTTTGTGCATGAACTTGGTGTATAACGTTTGTGCAGAAACAGTGTGCATAAACGTTGTGAACAAGTTTTTGCATTACGTTTGTGCATAAACTATGTGCATAAACTTTGTGCACAAGCTTTTTGCACAAAAATTGTGCAGAAACGTTGTGAATAAACATTGTGCATAAACTCCGTGCACAAACTTTGTGCATGAACTTTGTGCATAAAATGTATGCATAAGCTTTGTGCATAAACTTTGTACATAAACTTTGTGCATAAAAATTGTGCATAAATCATGTGCATAATATTTGTGCATAAACGTTGTGCATAAACTTTGTGCATAAACTTTGTGCATATACGTTGTGCATAAAATTTGTGCATAAACTTTATGCATAAACTTTGTGCATAAACTTTGTGCATAATCGTTCTGCATAAAAATTGTGCATAATCTTTGTGCATAAACATTGTGCATAACCTCTGCGCATTAACGTTGTGCATAAAAGTTCTGCATAAACATTAAACACAAACGGTTTGCATAAACTTTGCGCATCAACTTTGTGCATAAAATTTGTGCATGAAGTTTGTGCATAAAGTTTGTGCAAAGCCTTTGTGCATAAACTTCGGGCATAAACTTTGTGCATAAACTTTGTGCATAAGCTTTGTGCATAAAATGTATGCATCAACATTGTGCATAAATGTTGTGCAGAAACGTTGTCCAAAAACTTTGTGCATGAACTCTGTGCGTAAAGTTTGTGCATAAACTTTGTGCATAAACGTTGTATGCAATTTTTTGCATTACGTTTGTGCATGAACTTTGCACATAAACTTTGTGCACAAGCTTTGTGCATAAAAAATTTGCAGAAACTTTGTGCATAAACTTTGTGCATAAACATTTTGCATAAACGTTGTGCATAAACGTTGTGCATAAAATTTGTGCATAAACTTTGTGCATAAACTTTGTTCATAAAATTTGTGCATACAATTTGTGCATAAACTTTGTGCATAAACTTTGTAAACAAACGTTGTGCATAAAATTTGTGCATCAACATTGAACATACACGTTTTGCATAACCTTTGTGCATAAACTTTGTGCATAAAAGTTGTGCATAAAATCTGTGCATGTAGTTCATGCATAATATATGTGCATAAACTTTGTGCATTAAAAATGTGCATAAACTTTGTACATAACGTTTGTGCATAAACGTTGTGCGTAGAATTTGTGCATAAACTTTGTGCATGATTTTGTGCATTAATTTTGATCACAAATGTTGTGCATACACTTTGTGCAGAAACTTTGTGCAAAAACGTTGTGCATAAGATTTGTGCATGAACTTTATTCATAAACTTGGTGCATAAACCTTCTGCATAAATGTTGTGTACAAACGTTGTGCAGAAGGTTCATGCAGAAACATTGTGCATAAAACATGTGCATAAACTTTGTGCATAAACGTTTTGCATAAAACTTGTGCATAAACTTTGTGCATAAACATTGTGCATAAACTTTGTGCATCAATTTTGTGCATAAACTATGTTCATATAATTTGTGCACAAACTTTGTGCATTACCTCTGTGCATAAAATTTGTGCATAAATTTTTTGCATGAACATTGTGCAAGCACTCTGTGCATAAACGTTGTGCATAAACTTTGTGCATGAACTTTGTGCATAAACTTTGTGCAAAACCGTTGTGCATAAACGTTGTGTATAGAATTTTTGCAGACAATTTGTGCATAAAGTTTGTGCATAAACGTTGTGCATAACATTCTTGCATAAACTCTGTGCATAAATATTATGCATAAACTTAGTACATGAACTTTGTGCATAAAGGTTGTGCATAAACGTTTAGCATAAACTTTGTGCATAAACTTTGTGCATAACATTTGTGCATAAACTTTGTGCACAAACGTTGTGCACCAAAATTGTGAATAAATATTATGCATAAACGTTCTGCATAACGTTTGTGCACAAACTTTGTGCAAAACATGTTGTGAAAAACAAATTGCGCAGAAACTTTGTGCGTAACCTTTGTGCATAATCGTTTTGCATACAGTTTGTGCATAAACTTCGTGCATACACTTTGTACATGAACTTTGTTTATAAAAATTGTGCAAAACAATTGTGCATAAACTTTGTGCATAATCTTTGTGCAGAAACTTTGTGCATAATCTTTGTGCATAAACGTTCTGCATAAACTTTGTGTATGAACTTTGTGCATAAACTTTGTGCATAAACTTTGTGAATAAATGTTATGCATAAACCTTGTGCATAAACTGTGCATGAACTTTGTGTATAAACGTTGTGCGTAAACTTTCTGCATAAACATTTTGCATAGTATTTGTGCACAACCGTTGTGCAAACAATATTGTGCAATTAATTTGAGCAGAATCTTTGTGCGTAAGCTTTGTGCATAATCTTTGTGCATAAAGTCTGTGCATAAACTTTGTGCATGAACTTTGTACATGAACTTTGTTTATAAAAATGTGCATAAAATTTGTGCGTAAACTTTGTGCATAATCTTTGTGCAGAAAGTTTGTGCATAATCTTAGTGCATAACTGTTGTGCATAAACTTTGTGTATTAACTTTGTGCATAAACTTTGTTCTCAAACATTGTGAATATATGTTATGCATAGCCCTTGTGCATAAAATCTGTGCATAAAGTTGTGCATAAACTTTTTGCATAAACGTTGGGCACACAATTTGTGCAGAACCTTTGTGCATAATCTTTGTGCATAACGTTTGTGCACAAAATATGTGCATAAATTTTATGCATAAGATTTGTGCATAACATTTGTGCATAAACTTTGTGCATCAACTTTGTGCACAAAAGTTGTGCACAAACATTGTGAATATATATTATGCATAAAAATTGTGCATAAACATTTTGATCACACATTTTGTGCACAAACGTTGTGCATAAACATTGTGCATAAACTTTGTGCACAAAATTTGTGCAAAAGAAATTGTGCATAAAATCTGTGCTGAAACTTTGTGCGTAAACTTTGTGCATAATCTTTGTGCATAAAATTTGTGCATAAACTTTGCGCATAAACGTTGTGCATAAACTTTGTACATAAACCTTGTTTAGAAACATTTTGCATAAGTTTTGTGCATAAACGTTGTGCATAATAGTTGTGCAGAAACTTTGTGCATGAAAGCTGTGCATAAACGTTGTGCATAAACTTTGTGCGTAAGCTTTGTACATAAAATTTGTGCATAGAATTTAAGCATAAACTTTGTGAATAAACTTTTTGCAGAAACATTGTGCGAAACATTTGTGCATAAACTTTGTGCTTAAAAGTTTTCATAAACTTTGTGCATAAACTTTGTGCATAAACTTTGCGCATAAATGTTGTGCATACAATGTGTGCACAAACATTGTTCACAAACGTTTTGCATAAACTTTGTGCATCAACTTTGTGCATAAAATTTGTGCATACACTTTGTGCATAAACGTTTTGCATCAACTTTGTGCATAAACTTTGTGCAGGAAATTTGTCCAAAAACGTTTTGCATGAACTTTGTGTGTAAGGTTTGTGCATAAAACTTGAACATAAACAATGTGCACAATTGTTTTCAGTACGTTTGTGCATAAACTTTGCGCATAAACATTGTGCATAAGCTTTGTGCATAAATTTTGTGCATAAACGTTGTGCACAACGTTTGTTCATAAACTTTGTGCAGAAACTTTGTGAATAAACTTTGTGCATAAACTCCGTGCATAAACTTTGTGCATTAACTTTGTGCATAAAATATGTGCATAAACGTTCTTCATAAATGTTGTGGATAACATTTGTGCATAAACTTTGTGCATAAACCTTTTGGATAAACTTTGTGCATAAAATTTGTGCATGAACATTGTGCATAAACCTTGTGCATAATCTTTGTGCATAACCTGTGTGTGTAAACATTGGGCATAAAATTTGTGCAGAAACGTTGTGCATAAAATTTGTGCATGAATTTTGTGCATAAACTTTGTGCATAGAATTTGTGCATAAACGTTGTGCATAACATTTGTGCATAAACATTGACTACAAACGTTTTGTATAAACTTTGTGCATCAACTTTGTGCATATCATTTGTGCATGAAATCTGTGCATAAAGTTCGTGCATGAACTTTGTGCATCAACTTTGTGCATGAAATTTGTGCATGAAATTTGTGCATAAACTTTGTGCATAAACGTTTGTGCATAATATTTGTACATAAAGTTTGTGCATGCAATTTGTGCATAGTATTTGTGCATAAACGTTGTGCATGATTTTGTGCATAAATTTTGATCACAAAAGTTGTGCATAAACGTTGTGCATAAACGTTGTACAAAGCCGTTGTGCATAAACTTTGTGCATGAAATTTGTTCATAAACTTAATGCATAAACCTTCTGCATAAATGTTGTGTACAAACTTTGTGCAGAAACGTTTTGCAGAAAGCATGTACATAAGATATGTGTATAAACTTTGTGCATAAACGTTTCGCATAAACTTTGTGCATAAACTTTGTGCATAAACTTTGTGCATCAACTTTGTGCATAAACTATGTGCATAAACTTTGTGCACAAGCTTTGTGCATAAGATTTGTGCATAAAATTTGTGCATAAACTTTGTGCATGAAGTTTGTGCAAACACTTTGTGCATAAACATTGTGCACAAACTTTGTGCATAAACTTTGTGCATAACATTTGTGCAAAAATGTTGTGCATAAACATTGCGTATAAACTTTGTGCAGAAACTTTGTGCATAAACTTTGTGCATAATATTTGTACATAAACTCTGTGCATAAAAATTGTGCATAAACGTTGTACATAAACTTTGTGCATAAACTTTGTGCATAAACTTTGTGCATGAACTTTGTGCATAAACCTTGTGCATAAACTTTGTGCACAAAATTTGTGCAGAATCTTTGTGCAGAATCTTTTTGCATAAGCTTTGTGCATAAACTTTGTGCATAAACTTTGTGCATAAAGTTTGTGCATAAAATTTGTGCAAAAACTTTGTGCATAATCTTTGTGCATAAACTTTGTACATGAACGTTTTTTATACAAATTGTGCATAAAATGTGTGTATAACATTTGTGGAGAAACTTTGTGCATAATCTTTGTGCATGAACTTTGTACATAAACTTTGTGTATAGACTTTTGACATGGCTGTCTGTCTCGTTCTCCACTTGACGAATCCACGTCTGGATGAATTCGGGAGCATCAGACTTATGTCGCAGAACATGAACCCAAACCTTATGAGTGTAGTCTTCCAGAATGACGAGGAAGCAATGCTTGCCTGAGATGGAGGCTTGTTGAATGTAGCAGAGATCCATGTGTATCAAGTCGAGGGGCCTTGTGCTGTGGATATCGGCATAGCTGTGAAAATGCTCCTGACACATTTTGCCAGTAAGGCATCCAGGGCAGAGATCCGCACTTGAGGATATAGTCAGAGTGGGCGGAAGATCATAAACAAGACTCTGAGCTGCCATCTTGGTCAAAGTAGCATAGCCCACGTGAGCCAAACGTTTGTGCCACAGCTCTGTTACAGGTGATGCAAGAGCTGATGTTTCCTCAGTGGCAAAGGCAATCTTGTCAGCAGCTGGTGATGTTGTTTCTGGTGCTGTATTTAATGTTGTCAGGTTTCCCTTGCATGTAGCCAAGGCCACAAGAGCACCCTTCTTTGAATAAATGCGACAGTTCTTGTCGTAGTCAAAGGTCACCTTCAGCTCACAGTCATTCAACTTAGTGACAGAGAGCAGGTTTGCCGCTAGTCCTGGGAAGTAATAGGCATCAGTGAATTGACGAGCAATGACGGTGCCTTTGATACTGATATTGACGCGGACTGTTCCGTATCCCAAGGCTGGGATTATGCGACCATCTCCGACACGGACAGATTTAGGAGCTGAGAAGGGTTGGAAGTCCCTGAACCAGTCCTTGCGGTAGGTCATGTGACGGGTGAATCCAGAGTCAATGATCCATGCATGAGGTCCTGCTGCCATGAGGAATGCGCTGTCAAGGGAGCACATGGCGAGTTCTTCTGTAGCAATGTTAGCAAGATCATATTCTGGATATCCAGCATCTGATGTTGATTCAGGGTCTGTCTGAGACCTGCATAGAGTTTGTATGTCAGATGGGTCTTGGAATGTAACTTGAGAGGAGTGCTGCCCTTTGTCATCAGTCCTGAGAAAAGAGAAGTAAGCGACTCCTTGATATGTTGTGCAACAGTTTTAGCAGCCTCTTGTGGTTCATCTACCAAAAGGGCATGTGTAAGGGCTCGTCCTTGAAACTGACCACCTCTGTTGTCAGGAAATTCCTTTGCAATGTGCCCTTTTTTTTTTGCATGACCAGCAGATATGGTCTTCTGTGTGAACATAAGGTCGTGGAGTTTGTGGATGTTGAGGACGATAGGAAGTTCCAGCCAGGTGACTTTGGTTTCCACTGATATGTGCGCATTGTGGATGAGGTGATCCATGCCTGGCTCTCGGATGACGTTGGCGTGTGTACAACGCCGTGTCACATGTTCCTGATTCCTTGCGATATTGCTCTTCAAAAAGAGATTATTCTTCAATTGCCTTCTCAAGAGCCAGGGTACAAGGTTGATTTTTGGAGGCAACAGCCGGACCAGCTGGTCTGCCTCCAGCGGGATGTGCAGCAGGGGGCACAACCAGTTGAACTCCTTGAGCGTTCTGCTGACCACCATCAGCTCCTCCTTGCTGCTGCGGAGCGACAGCCAGAGCTGCCGCCAGGCCTGCTTCAAGCTGTGCAATCCAAGTGTTGTGATTGCTGAGACGGTTATCAAATGGTTTGCCCTATTTTTGAAAAGTAAGCAGACGGTTGATCATGTCAGAAAACCGTGAGGGGAGACCTCAAAATAGGGTCAGCACCATAACTCAGTCTGAGACAATTTTTCCTATGGCTTGAATTCTGGAACTGAGGAATTTTAGATGAGTGATATGATCTTCAATTCGAGTGCCCTCTTCCATCTGATGAGTGTGGAAATCAGTGAGGAGTGTACTGAGTTCAATATCACTGATGTTGGCATATCGTTCTTCCAGTGCCTTCCAGGCTGTCTTGGGGCAGAGGGCATCATTCTGATCACGAATAATAAATTTCAGATGTTCACTGAGATGCATTGCTAGGAGAGAAAATGCCTGTTCACATCGCCGCTGCCACACGGCTCTTTCTTCAGGTGTGGCTGCAGTAGCCAGAGCTTCACCAGGAGAATCCACCACACTCCACAGTCCCTTGTTGAGAAAAATCAGCTTCATGTTGAAAGCAAAGGTCTGATAGTTGTCGCCATTAAATGGTTGAAGCTTGAAACTGTCACCATGGCCACCCATGATGTAGCCTGCCATGGTGTCGGTAATGCCGTCACTGAGCACCACCTGTTCTGATACCAAATGTTAGAAACTAGAACACCACAGGATCTTTGGATGCTTACAGATGCAATGTCAACTGATAACGGGTACTTCTGTATTGTACTCAGTTCTCGACGTGTTCAGATCATACTCTCTGAACACGTTACACAGAGTCAGATACACTGGCAGGAGATGTACTCTGTCCACACTTGTCAAGACACTTCACACAGCACGAATACATACGCCTTGTCACTTGCTCGTTCCAATGGTATGCTGCATTGCTGGAATGGTGAAGTACAAACAAGACAGAGATTTTCCTACGCTAGCAGCTACTTATATGGCGCTACTCGCGACACGACGGACAGTTTAGTTAGCAATACAAAGTAGTACAGAGACTTGACTGTGTCCCGAGGTTGGCTAGTGCCCAGAGCCCTCATTTCATCAACGATTAGGGTGAATTGATGTGTCAATCTTCCTCCTCATCTGTTGATCTTCAGCCTGTCGTTATTGAGCGGAGCTATCGCTCGACGCTCAGGTCCTGGACGGCTGCGATCTCACCATCGCACCGTTTCACCATCGGTCCATCGGTCCGTCGGTCTCCAGAACACTGGTTGACTCTCGGCCGGTACCGTCTCCTGCTTTCTTGTTGCTTGCCTCAACATTAATGTGTCACTTTTCGGAACTAGCAGGTTTGTGCCTAAAACTAGGTCAGCATGAAACAAGTTGAGACTCAAACTATGTCACCTTCCAACAAAACTTTGTGCAAAAACTTGTGAATGGACTTTGTGCATACAATTTGTGCATAAAATTTGTGTGCAAAAGTTGTGCATAGAAAAAGTGAATAAATACTATTCATAAACGTTGTGCATAAACTTGAAGCACACATTTTGTGCATAAATTTTGTGCATAAATGTTGTGCATAAACTTTGTGCACAAAATTTGTGCATAAAATATTGTGCATAAAATCTGTGCTGAAACTTTGTGCGTAAACTTTGTGCATAATCTTTGTGCATAAAATGTGTGCAGAAACTTTGTGCATAAACTTTGTACATAAACTTTGTTTCTAAAAATTGTGCATAGAAATTGTGCATAAACGTTGTGAATAATCTTTCTGCAGAATCTTCGTGCATAAACTCTGTGCATAAACATTGTGCATAAACTTTGAGCGTAAAATTTGTGCATAAACTTTATGCATAAAGCTCGAGCATAAACTTTGTGAATAAACGTTGTGAAGAAATGCTGTGCAAAACCTTTGTGCATAAACTTTGTGCATAACCTTTGTGCTTAAACGTTTGCATAACTTTTGTGCATAATCTTTGTGCATAACGTTTCTGCATAAACTTTGTGCATAAAACTTGTGTATAAACTTTGTGCGTAAACTTTGTGGATAAACTTTGTGCATAAATGTTGTGCATAAAATGTGTGCATAAACGTTGTTGAAAAACGTTTTGCATAAACTTTGTGCATCAACTTTCTGCATACAATTTGAGCATGAACTTGGTGCATAAACTTTTTGCATCAACTCTGTGCATAAACTTTGTGAAGAAACATTGTTCAAAACCTTTGTGCATGAACTTTGTGTGTAAAATTTGTGCGTAAAATTTCTGCATAAACATTGTGCACAGTTTTTTGCATTAGTTTTGTGCATAAACTTTGCGCATAAACTTTGTGCATAAGCTTTGTGCATAAACTGTGTGCATAAACCTTGTGCACAAGCATTGTGCATAACATTTGTGCAGAAACTTTGTGAATAAACTTCATGCGTAAACTTTGTGCATAAACTTTGTGCATGAACTTTGTGCATAAACTTCATGCGTAAACTTTGTGCATAAACGTTGTGCATGAACTTTGTGCATAAACTTCATGCGTAAACTTTGTGCATAAACGTTGTGCATAAACATTGTGCACAAACTTCGTGCATACACTTTGTGCATAATTTTTGTGCATAACCTTTGTGCATAAACTTTGTGCATAAACTTTGTGCGTAAAATTTGCACATAAACTTTGTGCATAAACTTTGTGCAGAAACTTTGTGCATAAACTTTGTGCATAAACTTTGTGCATAAACATTGTGCACAAAATGTGTGCAAAAACGTTGAACACAAACGTTTTGCATAAACTTTGTGCATCATGTTTGTGCATACGATTTGTGCATAAAATCTGTGCATAACGTTTGTGCATAACATTTGTGCATCAACTTTGTGCACTAAATTTGTGCATGAAATTTGTGCATGAACTTTGTGCATAAACTTTGTGCATAAACATTGTACATAAAATTAGTGCATAAACTTTGTGCATCGAACCTGTGCATAAACTTTGTGCATGATTTTGTGCATAAATTCTGATCACAAAACTCGTGCATAAATGTTGCGCCAAAATGTTGTGCATAAACTTTATGCATGATCTTTGTTCTTAAACTTGGTGCATAAACCTTCCACATAAACGTTGTGTACAAACTTTGTGGAGAAACTTTCTGCAGAAAACTTGTGGATAGAAGATGTGTATTAACTTTTTGCATAAACTTTTTGCATAGACTTTGTGCATAAACTTTGTGTATAGACATTGTGCATAAACTTTGTGCATCAACTTTGTGCATAAATTATGTGCATAAACTTTGTGCACAAACTTTGTGCATAAACGTTGTTCATCAAATCTGTGCATAAACTTTGTGCATGAACTTTGTGCAAAAACTTTGTTCATAAACATTGTGCATAAACTTTGTGCATAAACTTTGTGCATAAACTTTGTGCATAAACTTTGTGCATAAACTTTGTGCAAAATGTGTGCAGAAAAGTTGTGTATAAAGTTTGTGCAGAATCTTTCTGCATAACATTTGTGCATAAACTTTGTGCATAACAATTGTACATAAACTCTGTGCATAAACATTGTGCAAAAACAATGTTCATAAACTTTGTGCATAAACTTTGTGCATAAACTTTGTGCATACATTTTGTGCACAAAATATGTGCAAACACTTTGTGCAGAATATTCCTGCATAAACTTTGTGCATAAACTTTGTGCATAAACTCTGTGCATAAAATTTGTGCATAGAATTTGTGCATAAACTTTGTGCATAGAATTTGTGCATAAACTTTGTGCACAAACATTGTGCACAAACATTGTGAATAAATACCATGCATAAACGTTGTGCGTAAACTTTGAAAACACATTTTGTCTATTACCTTTGTGCATAAACGTTGTGCATAAACATTGTGCACAAACTTTGTGCAAAAAACATTGTGCATAAACTTTGTGCAGAAACTTTGTGCGTAAAACGTTGTGCATAATCTTTGTGCATAAAAGTTGTGCATACACTATGCGCATAAACTTTGTGCGTAAACTTTGTACATGAACTTTGTTTATAAAGATTGTGCATTAAATTTTTGCATCAACTCTGTGCATAATCTTTGTGCAGAACTTTGTGCATAAACTTTGTGCTCAAACATTGCAAATCAATATTGTGCATAAACATTTTGCATAAACTTTGTGCATTAACTTTTTGCATAAACGTTTTGCATAATCTTGGTGCATAAACTTTGTGCAGAAACGTTGTGCATAAACGTTTTGCATAAACTTTGTGCATAAACTGTGTGCAGAAACGTTGTGCACAAAATTTGTGCATAAAATTTGTGCATAATCTTTGTGCATAAACTTTGTGCATAATCTTTGGGCATAAGCTTAGTGCAGAGAAGTTGTGCATAAACTTTGTGCATAAACTTTGTGCACAAAATTTGTGCACAAACATTGTGAATAAGTATTATGCATAAACTTTGTGCATAACCTTTGCGCACAAACTTTGTGCAAAACATATTCTGCATAAAATCAGTGCAGAAACTTTGTGTGTTAACTCTGTGCATTATCTTTGTGCATAAATTTTGTGCATAAACATTGTGCATAAACGTTTTGCATAAACTCTGTACATAAACTTTGTGTATAAAAATTTTGCATAGAATTTGTGCATACAATTTGTGCATAATCTTTATGCAGAAACTTTGTGGATAAACTTTGTGATAATCTTTTTGCATAATCGTTGTGCATAAACTTTATGAATAAACTTTGTGCATAAACGGTTTTCTTAAACATTGTGAAAAAATAATATGCATGAACGTTGTGCATAAACTTTGTGCATAAACTTTGTGCATAAACGTTGTACATAAACGTTTGGCGTAAACTTTGTGGATAATCTTTGCGCATAAAACATTGAGCATAAACTTTGTGAATAAACTTTGTGCGGAAAAGTTGTGCAAAAACGTTGTGCATAAACTTTGTGCATAAACTCTGTGCTTAAACGTTTGCATAAACTTGGTGCATAAACTTTGTTCATAATCTTTCTGCACAAACTTTATGCATAAACGTTGCCCATGAAATTTGTGCATAAACTTTGTGCAAAAGCTTTGTGCATAAACTTTGTGCATAAACGTTGTGCATAAACGTTGTGCATAAACTTTGTGCAGAAACATTGGGCATGGACTTTGTGCATAAGGTTTGTGCATACATTTTGTGCATAAACTTTGTGCATAAAATTTGTGCATAAACTTTGTCCATGAAGTTTGTTTCTAAACTTTGTGCAGAAACTTTGTGCATAAACTTGTGCATAAACTTTGTGCATGCATGTTGTGCATAAACTTTGTGCATAAAAGTTGTGCATACACTTTGTCAATAAACGTTGTGCATAAACTTTGTCCATGCACTTTGTGAGTAAACTTTATTAATAATCTTTGTGCATAAACTTTGTGCATAAACGTTGTGCATAAACGTTGTGCACAATGTTTTGCATTAACTTTGTGCACAAAACTTTGGGCATAAACTTTGTGCATAAGCTTTGTGCATAAACTTTGTGCATCAACTTTGTGCATGAACTTTGTGCATAAACTCTGTACTTAAACTTTGTTCGGAAACTTTGTGAAGAAACGTTGTGCATAACCTCCGAGCAAAAACTTTGTGGATAAACCTTGTGCATAACCTTTGTGCACAAACTTTGTGCATAGACTTTGTGCATAAACTTTGTGCATAAACGTTGTGCATAAACTTTGTGCATAAACCCTTTGCAGAAAATTTGTGCAGAAAATTTGTGCATGAAATTTGTGCATGAACTTTGTGCATAAACGTTGAGCATAAACTTTGTGCATAAACTTTTTGCATAAACTTTGTGCATAGAATTTGTGCATAAACTTTGTACATAAACGTTTTGCATAAGGATTGAGCATAAACTTTGTGAATAAACGTTTTGCATAGATGTTGTGAATAAACTTTGTGCATAAACTTTGTCCATAAACTTTGTGCATAAACGTTGTGCATAAACATTTTGCATAAACTTTGTGCATAAATGTTGTGCATAAACTTTGTGCATAACCTTTGTGCAATAACGTTGTGCATAATCTTTGTGTATGAACTTTCTGCATAAACATTGTGCATAACATTTGTGTATAAACGTTGTTCACAACATTTTACATAATCTTTTTGCATCAACTTTGTGCATACAATTAGTGCATTAAATCTGTGCATAAACTTTGTACATAAACTTTGTGCATAAAATTTGTGCATAAAATTTGTGCATAAAATTTGTGCATAAACTTTGTGCATCAACTTTATGCATGAGATTTGTACATAAATTTTGTGCATAGCCTTTGTGCATAACGTTTGTGCATAAACTTTGTGCATAGATTTGTTAAAAAACAAATATGACAAAGGTTGTGCATCAACGTTTTGCATAACTTTGTGCAAAACCTTTGTGCATGAACTTTGTGCATGAACTCCGTTCATAAACGTGGTGCATGAACCTTGTGCACAAACGTTGTGCATAAACTTTGTGCAGAAACTTTGTGCAGACACTTTGTGCATACGGTTTGTGCATAAACTTTGTGCATAAACGTTTTGCATAAACTTTGTGCATAAACTTTGTGCATAAAAATTGTGCATTAACTTTGTGCATCAACTTTGTGCATAAACTATGTGCATGAACTTTATCAATAAACGTTTTGCACAAACTTTGTGCATAACATTTGTGCATAAAGGTTGTGCATACACTTTGCGCATGACGTTTGTGCATAAACTTTGTGCATGAATGTTTTTCAAATACTTTGTGCATAAACATTGTGCATAAAATTTGTGCATAAACTTTGTGCATAAACTTTGTGCATAAAAATTGTGCATAAACTTTGTGCATAAACGTTGTGCATAAACTTTGTGTAGAAAGTTTGTTCATAAACGTTTTGTAGAACGTTTGTTCATAAACTTTGTGCATAAACCTTGTGCATAGACTTTGTGCATAAAATTTGTGCAAAACCTTTGTACAGAAACCTTGTTCATAAACTTTGTGCATAAACTCTGTGCATATACTTTGTGCATAAACGTTGTGCATAAACATTTGCATAAACATTCTGCATAAAGTTTGTGCATGAACTTTGTGCAAAACTTTGTGCATGAACCTTTCGTAGAGACTTTGTCAAAAAACATTGTGCATCAAATTTGTGCATAAACTTTGTGCATAAACATTGTGCACAAATGTTTGCATGACGTTCATGCATAAGCTTTGTGCATCAACTTTGTGCATAAGCTTTTTGAATAATCTTTGTACATAGACTTTGTGCATAAACGTTGTGCATAACCTTTGTCCATAAACTTCGTGCATAAACTTTGTGCATTAACTTTGTGCATAAACGTTTTTCATAAACGTTGTGCATAAACTTTGTGCAGAAACCTCGTGAATACAATTTGTGCATAAAATCCTTGCATAAACTTTGTGCATAAACTTTCTGCATAAACTTTGTGCATACAATTTGTGCATAAAGGTTTTGCATAAACTTTGTGCATTTACTTTGTGCATAAAATTTATTCATAAATTTTGTGCATATACGTTTTGCATAAGCTTTGTGCATAAATGTTGTGCATAAAATGTGTGCAGAAACGTTGTTCAGAAACGTTTTGCATAACGTTTGTGCAGAAACTTTGTCCAAAAACTTTGTGCATCAACTTTGTGTATACATTTTGTGCATAAACTTTGTGCATACACTTAATGCACAATTGTTTGCATTACGTTTGTGCATAAACGTTGTGCATAAACTTTGTGCATAAGCTTTGTGCAGAAACTTTGTGCATAAACGTTTTGCATAAACGTTGTGCATAAACTTTGTGCAGAAACTTTGTGAATAAACATTGTGCATGAACTCCATTCATAAACTTTGTGCATGAACTTTGTGCATAAACTTTGTGCATAAACTTTCTGCATAAAATTTGTGCAAAACCTTTGTGCATAAACGTTGTGCATAAACTTTGTGCATAGACTTTGTGCATAAACGTTCTGCAAAAACGTTGTGCATGAATGTTTTGTATAAAATGTGTGCAGAAATGTTGTGCAAAAACGTTTTGCAACAAAGGTTGCGCATAAACTTTGTGTATACACTTTGTGCATAAACTTTGTGCATAAACGTTGTGCATAACCTTTGTGCATAAACGTTGTGCATAACCTTTGTGCATACAATTTGTGCACAAACTTTGTGCATAATCTTTGTGCAGAATCTTTGTGCATAAATTTTGTGCATAAAATTTGTGCGTAACCTTTGTGCATTAAATTTCTACATTAACTTTGTGCATAAACTTTGTGAATAAACGTTTTGCATAAATTTGGTGCATAAACTCTGTGCATAAACTTTGTGTATAAACTATGTGCATAAATATTGTGCATAAACTTTTTGCATTAACGTTGTGCATAAACTTTGTGAATAAATGATGTGCATAAACTTTGTGCAGAAACTATACATAAACGTTGTGCATAGACATAGTGCATAAACTTAGTGCATGAAATTTGTGCATAGAATTTGCGCATTAACTTTGTACATAAACGTTGTGCATGAGCATTGTGCATAAAATTTGTGCATGAACTTTGTGCATAAACTTTGTGCATAAAATATGTGCATACAATTTTAGCATAAACTTTGTGCATAAACTTTGTGCAGAAACGTTGTGCAAAAACTTTGTACATGAACGTTGTGCATGAACTTTGTGCATATACGTTGTACATAAAATTTGTCCATAATCGTTGTGCATAACATTTGTGAATGATTTTTATGCATAAGCTTTGCGCAGAAACTTTGTGCATAATTGTTGTGCATAAACTTTGTGCATAAACGTTGTGCACAATCTTTGTGCATACGATTTGTGCAAACATTTTGTGCATAAAAAATTTGCTTGAACTTTGTGCATAAACTTTGCGCAAAACATTTTTGCAGAAACTGTGTGCAGAAACTCAGTGCATAAACTTTGTGCATGAACTTTGTGCATGAAATGTGTGCATAAACTTTGTGCATAAACGTTTTGCTTAAACATTGTGCATAAAATTTGTGCACAAACACAGTGAATAAATATTTTGCATGAACGTTGTTCATAAACGTTGTGCAGATATTTTGTGCATAAATGTTGTGCATAAACGTTGTGCATAAACTTTGTGCACAAAATGTGTGCATAAACATTGTGTATAAAGGTTGTTCAGAAACTTTGTGCGTAAACTTTGGGCATAATCTTTGTGCATAAAGTTTGTTCATAAAATTTTTGCTTCAACTTTGTGCATAAGCTTTGTGCATAAACGTTTTTGATAAAAATTGTGAATACAATTTGTGCATAAACATTGTGCATAAACTTTGTGCAGAAACTTTGAGCATAAACTTTGTGCATAAACTTTGACCATAATTCTTGTGCAAAAGCTTTGTGCATAAACTTTGTGCATAACCTTTGTGTATAAACTGTGTGCATAAAGATTGTGCATAAACTTTGTGCATATGCTTTGAGCATAAACTTTGTGCATAAACGTTGTGCATAAACTTTGTGCAGAAACTTTGTGCATAAACTTTGTGCATTATTGTTGTGCATAAACTTTGTGCATAGACTTTGTGCGTAAGCTTTGTGCATAACCTTTGCGCATAAACCTTGTGCATAAACTTTGTGAATAAACTTTGTGATTCAACTCGGTTCATAAGCTTTGTGCATAAACTTTGTGCATAACATTGTGCATAAACTTTGTGCATAACATTGTGCATAAACTTTGTGCATAAACTTTGTGCAAAACCTTTGTGCATAAACGTTTTAAAAAAACGTTGTGCATAAACGTTTTGCATAAACTTTGTGTGTAAAATTTATGCATAAACTTTGTGCATAAACATTGTACTTAAAATTTGTGCATAAATGTTGTGCATAAATGTTGTGCATAAACTTTGTGATTAACTTTGTGCATAAACTTTGTGCAGAACCTTTGTGCATATACATTGTGCATAAACCTTGTGCATAGCATGTGTACATAAACTTTGTGCATAAACTTTGTGCATAAACTTTGTGCATATACTTTGTGCATAAACTTTGTGCATAAATGTTTTACATAAAGTTTTTTCATAAACGTTTTGCACAAACGTTGTGCATAATCTTTGTGCACAAACATTGTGAATAAATGTTTTTCATAAACTTTGTTAAAAAACTTTGTGCAGACATTTTGTGCATAAATGCTGTGCATGAATGTTGTGCACAAACGTTTTGCATAAACTTTGTGCATAAACTTTGTGCATAAACTTTGTGCACAAACTTTGTGCATAAAATTTGTGCATGAAAGTTGTTCAAAAACTTGGTGCATAATCTTTGTGCATAACGTTTGTGCATAAAAGTTTTTGATAAAAATTTTGAATACAATTTGTGCATAAATTGTATGCATAAACTTTGTGCAGAAACTTTGAGCATAAACTTTGTGCATAAACATTGTGCATACCTGTTGTGCATAACCTTTGTGCACAAATTTGGTGCATAAACGTTGGTCATAAACATTGTGCATAAACTTTGTGCATAAACATTGTGCATAAACTTTGTGCATAAATATTGTGCATAAGCTTTGTGCAGAAACTTTGTGTATGGACTTTGTGCATGGAATTTGTGCATAACCTTTGCGCATAAACTTTGTGCATAAACTTTGTGAATAAAGTTTTCTATTAAACTTGGTGCATAAACTTTGTGCATATCATTTGTGCATACCCTTTGTGCATAAACTTTCTGCATAAGCGTTGTGCATAAACTTTGTGCAAAAATGTTGTTCAAAAACGTTTTGCATCAACTTTTTGCATAACGTTTGTGCATTAATTCTGTGCATAAACGTTGTTCACAAGCATTTGCATTACATTTGTGCATGAAATTTGTGCATAAACTTTGTTTATAAGCTTTGTGCATAAAATTTGTGCATAAACTTTGTTCATAAACTTTGTGCATAACCTTTGTGCATAAACTTTGTGCATTGACATTGTGCATCAACTTTGTGCATAAACTTTGTTTATAAGGTTTGTGCGTAAACTTTGGGCAAAACATTTGTGCATAAATTTTGAACATAAACATTGTGCATAAACTTTGTGCAGAAACTTTGTGAATACACTTTGTGCATAAACTTCGTGCATAAAATTTGTGCATAAACTTTTTGCATAAAACTTGCGCATAATCTTTGTGCGTAAACATTGTGCACAAACTTTGTAAATCAACTTTGTGCAGAAACTATGTTCAAAAACATTTTGCATCAACTTTGTGCATAACGTTTGTGCATAAATTTTGTGCATAAACATTGTGCACAATTTTTTGCATTAAGTTTATGCATAACGTTTTTGCATAAACTTTGTGCATAAGCTTTGTGTATAAACTTTGTGCATAAACTTTGTGCATAAACCTTGTGCATGACCTTTGTGCGTAGACTTTCTGCACAAACTTTGTGCATAAACTTTGAGCATAAACTTTGTGCATAAGTTTTGTGCAGAAACTTTGTGCATAAATTTTGTGCATGAACTTTGTGCATAAACGTTGTGCATAAAAGGTGTGCATAAACTTTATGCAGAAACGTTGTGAATAAACTTCGTGCATAAATTTTGTGCATGAACTTTGTGCATAAACTTTGTGCATAATCTTTGTGCATAACGTTTGTGCATTACGTTTTTGATAACAATTGTGAATACAATTTGTGCATAAACGTTTTGCATAAATTTTGTGCAGAAACTTTGAGCATGAACTTTTTTTATGAACATTGTGCATACGTTTTGTGCATAACCTTTTTTCATAAATTCTGTGCATAAACTTTGTGCATATGTATTGTGCATAAGTATTGTGCATAAACTTTGTGCATAAACGTTTTGCATAAACTTTGTGCATAAACTTTGTGAATAACATTTGTACATAAACATTGAGCATAAACTTAGTGCATCGACTTTGTGCATAAACTTTGTGCATAACCTTTGCGCAGAAACTTTGTGCATAAACTTTGTGAATAAACTTTGTGATAAAACTTGGTGCATAAACATTGTGCATAACATTTGTCCATACCCTTTGTGCATAAACTTTGTGCATAAACATTATGCATAAACTTTGTGCAAAAACTTTGTTCAAAATCCTTTTGCATCAACTTTGTGCATAACTTTTGTGCATAAATTCTGCACATAAACAATGTGCAAAATGTTTTGCATTACGTTTGTGCATGAACTTTGTGCATAAACTTTTTTTTTAATCTTTGTGCATAAACATTGTGAATAACATTTGTTCATAAACTTTGTGCATAACCTTTGTGCAGAGACTTTGTGCATAGACTTTGTGCATCAAATTTGTGCATGAACTTTGTGCATAAACGTTTTGCACTAAAGTGTGTGCATAAACTTTGTGCATAAACTTTGTTTATAAGGCTTGTGCATAAACGTTGTGCATAAACGTTGTGCATAAACGTTGTGCAGAAATACTGTGAAAAACTTTGTGCATAACATTCGTGCATAAAAGTTATGCATAAACTTTGCGCATACAATTTGTGCATAAACTTTGTGCATAAACTTTGTGCACGAACTTTGTCAATCAATTTTGTGCAGAAACTTTGCTCAAAAACGTTTTGCATCAACGTTTTGCATAAGTTTTGCGCATAACGTTTGTGCATAAACATTGTGCACAATATTTTGCATTACGTTTGTGCATAAACTTTGTGCATAAACTTTGTGCATAAGCTTTGTGCATAAACTTTGTGCACTAAACTTTGTGCATAAACTTTGTGCAGAAGCTTTGTGCATAAACTTTGTGTTTTAACTTTGTGCATAAACGTTGTGCATAAACTTTGTGCAGAAACTTTGTGAATAAACTTTGTGCAAAAACTTTGTGCATTAACTTTGTGCATAAACTTTTTGCATAACATTTGTGTATAAACTTTGTGCATAAACATTGTGCATAAACATTTTGCATAGGCTTTTTGCATAAACTTTGTGCATAAACGTTGTGCATAAACTTTTTGCATAACATTTGTGTATAAACTTTGTGCATAAACATTGTGCATAAACATTTTGCATAGGCTTTTTGCATAAACTTTGTGCATAAACGTTGTGCATAAACATTGTGCAGAAACTTTCTGCATAAACGTTGTGCTTGTACTTTGTGCATAAACTTTGTGCATAACCTTTGTGTATAAACTTTGTGCATAAACATTGTGCATAAACTTTTTGCATAGGATTTTTGCATGAACATTGTGAATAAACATTGTGCATAAACTTGAGCATATACATTGTGCATAAAACTTGTGCATAACCTTTGCCCATAACTTTGGTGCGTAAACTTTGTGTATAAACTCTGTGCATAAACATTACGCACAACCTTTGTGCATATATATTGTGCGTACACTTTGTGCAAAACCTTTGTTCATAGACATTGTGCATAAGCATTGTGCAAAGACTTTGTGCATAAACTTTGTGCATAACCTTTGCGCATGAAATTTGTGCATAAACTTTGTGAATCAATTTTTTTATTAAAATTGGTGCATAAACTTGGTGCAGAAACATTGTGCATAAACGTTGTGCATAAACTTTGTGCATAAATGTTGTGCATAATCGTTTTGCAGAAACTTTGTAAAAAAACGTTTTGCATCAACTTTATGCATAACGTTTGTGCATACGTTTTGTGCATGAACATTGTGCACACTTTTTTGCATTACGTTTGTGCATAAACTTTGTTTATAAGCTTTGTGCATAAACTTTCTGCATTAATTTTGTGCATTAACTTTGTGCATAAACTTTGTGCAAAGACTTTTTGCATCAACTTTGTGCATAAACTTTGTGCATAAACTTTGTGCACTAAACGTTGTTCATAAACTTTGTGCATAAACTTTGTGCATAAGGTTTGTGCATTAACTTTGTGCATAAACGTTGTGCATAAACGTTGTGTATAAAATTTGTGCAGAAACTTTGTGAATAAACTTTGTGCATAAACTTCGTGCATAAACTTTGTGCAAAAACTTTGTGCATAACATTTGTGCATAAACTTTGTGCATGAACGTTTTACGTAAACTTTGTGCATAATCTTTGTGCATAAACGTTTTGCACAAACATTATGCAGAAACTTTGTGCACAAACATTGTGAATAAATATTTTGCATAAACGTTGTTCAAAAACTTTGTGCAGACGTTTTGTGCATGAACTTTGTGCATAAATGTTGTGCATAAACTTTGTGCATATAATTTTTGCATGATCGTTTTTGATCAAAATTGTGAATAAAATTTGTGCAGAAAATTTGTGCATAAACTTTGTGCGGAAACTTTGAGCACGAACTTTGTGCACAAACTTTGTGCATATTCTTTGTGCATAACCTTTGTGCATAAATTTGGTGAAAAAGCTTTATGCATACACTTTGTGCATAAACTTTGTCTATAAACTCTGTGCAGAAACATTGTGCATAAAATTTGTGCATAAATATTTTGCATGAAATTTGTGGATAAACGTTGTGCATAAACATTGTGCATAAACTTTGTGCAGAAACTTTGTGCATAAACTTAGTGCATAAACATTGTGCATAGACGATGTGCATACATTTTGTGCATAAACTTTGTGCATAAAATTTGTGAGTAAACGTTGTGATTAAACGTGGTGCATAAACGGTGTGCATAAAATGTGTGCATAAACTTTGTGCATAATCTTTGTGCATATCCTTTGTGCAGAAACTTTGTAAAAAAACGTTTTTCATCAACGTTGTGCATAATGTATGTGCATACGTTTTGTGCATCAACGTTGTGCACAATGTTTTGCATTACTTTTGTGCATAAACTTTGTGCATAAACTTTGTTTATAAGCTTTGTGCATTAACTTTGTGCACAAACTTTGTGCATAAACTTTGTGCAGTAAACGTTGTGCATAAAATTTGTACATAAATGTTGTGCATAAGGTTTGTGCATACATTTTGTCCATAAACGTTGTGCATAAAAGTTGTGCATAAACCTTGTGCAGAAACTTTGTGAATAAACTTTGTGCATAAACTTCGTGCATAAACTTTGTGCACAAAATTTGTGCATAAAACTTCCGCGTAAACTTTGTGCATAATCTTTGTGCATAAAATTTGTATAGAAACTTTGTTAAAAAACGTTTTGCATCAACTTTGTGGATAAAGTTGGCGCATAAATTTTGTGCATAAAAATTGTGCAATTTGTTTTGCATAAAGTCTGTGCATAAAGTTTGTGCATCAATTTTGTGCATAAGCTTTCATCATAAACTTTGTGCATAGACTTTGTGCATATACTTTGTACATCGACTTTGTGCATAAACTTTGTGCAAACCTTTGTGCACTAAAATTTGTGCATAAACTCTGTGCATAAACTTTGTGCATAAATTCTGTGCATAAACTTTGTGCATAAACTTTGTGCATAAACGTTGTGCATAAACTTTGTGCAGAAACTTTGTGCACTAATGTTTGTGCATAAACTTCGTGCATAGACTTTGTGCATAAAGTTTCTGCATAAAAATTGTGCATCAACTTTGTGCATGAACTTTTTGCATAACGTTTGTGCATAAGCTTTGTGCATAAACTTTGTGCATTAACTTTGTGCAAAAACTTTGTGCAAAAACGTTGTTCACAAATGTTTTGCATAAACTTTGTGCATCATATTTTTGCATGAAATTTGTGCATAAAGTTTGTTCATATAATTTGGGCATAAGCTGTGTGCATAAACTTTGTGCATTAAACTTGTGCATCAAATGTCTACCTAAAATTTGTGCATAAATTTTGTGCATAGAGCTTTTGCATAAACTTTGTGCATACTTTTGTGCATAAATTTTGATGACAAAAGTTGTGCATAAACTTTGTGCAAAACCTTTTTTTCATAAACTTTGTGCATAAACTTTGTTCATAAACCTGGTGCATCAACGTTGTGTATAAACTTTGTGCATAAACTTTGTGCATCAATGTTGTGCATAAACTTTGTGCAGAAACATTGTGCAGAACCTTTGTGCAGAAAACTTGCGTATAAACTTTGTGCATAAACTTTGTGCATAAAACTTCTGTATCAACTTTGTGCAAAAACGTTGTGCATAGACCTTGTGTATAAAACTTGTGCAGAGTTTTTGTGCATAAACTTCGTGCATAACGTTTGTTCATAAACTTTGTGCATAAAATTTGTACATAAACTTTGTGCATAAACCTTTTGCATAAACATTGTGCATACACTTTGTGCACAAACGTTTTGCATAAAATCTGTGCAGAATCTTTGTGCATAAACTTTATGCATAAACTTTGTGCATAAACTTTGTGCATGAACGTTTCGCACAAACGTTGTGCATAAACTTTTTGCACAAACATTGTGAATTAATATAATGCATAAACATTGTGCATAAACGTTCTGAACACATTTTGTGCTTAAACTTTGTGCATAAACGTTGTGCATAAACATTGTGCACAAACTTTGTGCAAAACATAGTGTGCATAAAATCTGTGCAAGAACTTTGTGCGTGAACTTTGTGCATAATCTTTGTGCATAAAGTTTGTGCATAAACTTTGTGCCTTAACTTTGTGCATAAAATTCGTTTATAAACTTTGTTTAGAAAAATTGTGCATAAAATTTGTGCATAAAATTTGTGCATAATCATTGTGCAGAAACTTTGTGCATAAACTTTGTGCATAAACGTTGTGCTTAAACTTTGTGCATAAACATTGTGCATACAATTTGTGCTCAAAAATTGCAAATAAACATTATACATAAACGTTGTGCATAACATTTGTACATAAATATTGTGCATGCACTTTGTGCATAACTTTTCTGCATAAAATGGTTGCATAAAATTTGTGCATACAACTTGTGCATAAACTTCGTGAATAAACTTTGTTCAGAAACGTTGTGCAAAAAATTTGTACATAAACTTAGTGCATAAACTTTGTGCATGAGCATTTTGCATAGAATTCGTGCATAAACTTTTTTCATAATGTTTCTGCATAAACTTTGGGCTAAAACGTTGTGCATAAGCTTTGTGCATAATTGTTGTGCATAACGTTTGTGCATAAACATTGTTCATAAGCTTTGTGCATAAACTTTGTGCAGAAACGTTGTGCAAAAACGTTGTGCATAAACGTTATGCATAAACATTGTGCATAGCTTTGTGCAGAAACATTGTACATAAACTTTGTGCATAAGGTTTGTGCATAAACCTTGTGCATAAACTTTGTGAAAAAACATTGTGCATAAACTTTGTGCATAAACTTTGTGCATAAACTCTGTGCATAAACTTTGTTTATAGACTTTGTGCAGAAGATATGTGCATAAAATTTGCGCAAAAACTTTGTGCACAAACTTTGTGCATACATTTTCTCCATGAACTTTGTGCACAAACGTTGTGCATAAAATTTGTGCACAAACTTTGTGAATAAATACTATGCATACACATTGTTCATAATCTTTGTGCATAAACATTGTGCATAAACTTTGTGCATAAACTTTGTGCATAAACATTGTGCATAAACGTTGTGTTTAATCATTGTGCATAAACTTTGTCCATATACTTTGAGCGTAAACGTTGCGAATAAACTTTGAACAGAATCGTTTTGCAAAACCTTTGTGCATAAATGTTGTGCATAGACTTTGTGCATAAACATTGTGCAAAAACGTTTTGCATAACCTTTTAGCATAAATTTGGTGCATAAACTTTGTGCATAAAATTTGTGTATAAACTTTGTGCATAACCATTGTGCATAAACTTTGTGCATAAGATTTGCTCATAAACTTTGTACCATAAAATTGTGCATTAACGTTTTGCAGAAACGTTCTGCATAACATTTGTGCATAAAACTTCTCCATGAAATTTGTGCAGAAACTTTGTGCATAAAATTTGTGCATAAAATTTGTGCATAACATTTGTGCATAAATGTTGTACATAAAATTTGTGCATAAGCTTTGTGCATAAATTTTGTGGATAACCCTTGTGCACAAACTTTGTGCATAAACTTTGTGCAATAAACTTTGTGCATAAACTTCGTGCATAAACTTTGTGCCTAAACTTTGTGCATAAACGTTGTGTATACACTTTGTGCATAAAATTTGTGCATAAACGTTGTGCATAAAATTTGCGCATAAAGTTTGTGCATAAACGTTGTGCATAAACTTTGTGCAGAAACTTTGTGCAGAAACTTTGTGCATAAAACTTGTTTGTCAAATTTGTGCATAAAATTTGTGCAAAAACTTTGTGCATAAACTTTGTGCATAAGCATTGTGCATAAACATTGTGCATAAACATTTTGTATCAAACTTTGCGCAAAAACGTTGTGCATAAACCTTCTGTATAAAATTTATGCAACATCTTTGTGCATCAACTTTTTTCATAACATTTGTGCACAAACGTTGTGCATAAAATTTGTACATAAACTTTGTGATTAAACTTTGTGCATAAACGTTGTGCACAAGCGTTTTGCATAAAATCTGTGCAGAATGTTTGTGCATAAACTTCATGCATAAACTTTGTGCATACACTTTGTGCACAAACATTGTGAATGAATATCATGCATAAACATTGTGCATAAACTTTGTGCACACATTTTTTGCTTAAACGTTGTGCATAAACGTTGTGCATAAACTTCGTGCACAAACTTTGTGCAAAAAATATTGTGCATAAACTTTGTGCAAGAACTTTGTGCGTAAATTTTGTGCATAACATTTGTGCATAAATTTTGTGCATAAACTTTGTGCATAAACTTTCTGAAGAAACTTCGTACATCAACTTTTGTTTAGAAACATTGTGCATAAAATTTGTGCATAAACGTTGTGCATAATCATTGTGCAGAAACTTTGTGCATAAACTATGTGCATAAACATTGTGCATAAACTTTGTGCATAAACTTTGTGCATACAATTTGTGCATACAATTTGTGCTCAAACATTGTAAAGAAGTATTGTACATAAACGTTGTGCATAACATTTTCTACATAAATATTGTGCATAAACTTTGTGCATAAACGTTGTGCATAAAAGGTGTGCGTAAACTTTGTGCATGAACTTTGTGCATACAACTTGTGCATAAACTTCGTGAATAAACTTTGTTCAGAAACATTGTGCAAAACATTTGTGCATAAACTTAGTGCTTAAAATTTGTGCATAAACATTTTGCATAAACTTCGTGCATAAACTTTGTGCATAATGTTTCTGCATAAACTTTGTGCATAAACATTGTGCTTAAATGTTGTGCATATGCTTTGTGCATAAACATTGTTCATAGTTTTTGGGCATAATGTTTGTGCATAAACGTTGTGCATAAAATTTATGCATAACATTTGTCCATGAACATTGTGCATAAACTATGTGCAAACAATTTGTGAATAAAATTGTGCATTAACTGTCCATAAAGTTTGTGCATAAACTCTGTGCATAAAATTTGTGCATAACCTTTGTGCATGGATGTTGTGCATAAACGTTGTGCATAAACGTTGTGCAAAACATTTGTGCATGAACGTTGTGCATACACTTAATGGATAAAACTTTTGCATAACATTCCTGCATAAACTTTGTGCATCAACGTTGTGCATAGAATTTGTTCATTAACTTTGTGCATAAGCTTTGTGCATAAACTTTGTGCAGAAACGTTGTGCAAAAACTTTGTGCATAAACGTTATGCATAAACATTGTTCATAGCTTTGTGCTGAAGCATTGTGCGTAAACTTTGTGCATGAGGTTTGTGCATAAACCTTGTGCATAAACTTTGTGAAAAAACTTTTTGAATAAACTTTGTGCATAAACTTTGTGCATAAACTCTGTGCATAAACGTTGTTTATAAACTTTGTGCAGAAACTTTGTGCATAGAATTTGCGCAAAAACTTTGTGCACAAACTATGTGCAAACATGTTGTCCATAAACTTTGTGCACAAATGTTGTGCATAAACGTTTTGCACAAACTTTGTCAATAAATACTATGCATACACATTGACCATAATCTTTGTGCATAAACGTTGTGCATAAACTTTGTGCATAGACTTTGTGCATAAACTTTGTGCTTAAACACTGCATAAACTTTGTCGATAAACTTTGTGCGTAAACGTTGTGAATAAACTTTGTGCAGATTGTTTTTGCAAAAGCTTTGTGCATAAATGTTGTGCATAAACTTTGTGCATAAAAATTGTGCACAAACGTTTTGCATAACCTTTTAGCATAAACTTGGCGCATAAACTTTGTGCATAAATTTTGTGCATAAATTTTGTGTATAAACTTTGTGCATAAACATTGTGCATAAACGTTATGCATAACATTTGTTCAAAAACTTTGTACATAAACATTGTGCATAAACGTTTTGCAGAAACGTTGTGCATAAACTTTGTGCATTAACTTTATCCATAAACTTTGTGCAGAAGCTTTGTGCATAAACTTTGTGCATAACATTTGTGCATAACATTTGTGCATAACACTTGTGCATAAACGTTGTACAAAACATTTGTGCATAAACTTTGTGCATAAAGTTTGTGGATAAACCTTGTGCACAAAATTTGTGCATAAACTTTGTGCACTAAATTTTGTGCATAAACTTCGTGCATAAGCTTTGTGCATAAACTTTGTGCATAAACTTTGTGCATACAATTTCTTCATAAAATTTGTGCATAGACTTTGTGCATAAACTTTGTGCATACAACTTGTGCATAAACGTTGTTAAAAAATGTTTTGCATAAACATTGTGCAACAAATTTGTGCATGAAAGTTGTTAACAAAATATGTGCGTAAAATTTGTGCATAAATTTTTTGCATAAACTTCACGCATACATTTTGTGCAGTAAAATTGTGCATCAAATATTTGCATAAACTTTGTGCATAAATGTTGTGCATAGAATTTGTGCATAAAATTTGTGCATTCTTTTATGTATATATTTTGATCACAAAAGCTGTGCATAAACTTTGTGCAAAACCTTTGTTCATTGACTTTGCTCATGAACTTTGTTCATAAAAGTGGTGCATAAACGTTGTGCATGAACGTTGTGCATAAACTTTGTGCATGAACGTTGTGCATTAACTTTGTGCAGAAACTTTGTGCAGAAACTTTGTGCATAACACTTGTATACAAAAGTTGTGCATAAACCTTGTGCAAAAACTTTGTGCATAAACTTTGTGCATAAACATTGTGTACAAAACATTGTGCATAAACATTTTGTATAAACTTTGTGCAAAAACTTTGTTTATAAACCTTGTGCATAAAATTTATGCAAAATATTTATGCATTAAATTTGTGCATAACATTTGTACATAAACGTTGTGCATAAACTTTGTACATAAACTTTGTGCATAAGCTTTGTGCATATGCTTTGTGCACAAAAGTTTTTCATAGAATCTGTGCAGAATCTTTGTGCATAAACTTTGTGCATAAACTTTGTGCATACAATTTGTGCATAAACGTTGTGTATAAACGTTTTGCACAAACGTTGTGCATAAACTGTGTGCACAAACATTGTGAATGCATATCATGCATAAACATTGTGCATAAACTTTGTGCACACATTTTGTGCTTAAACTTTGTGCATAAACGCTGTGCATAAACTTTGTGCACAAACTTTGTGCAAAAACGTTGTGCATAAACTTTGTGCATAAACTTTGGGAAGAAACTGTGTGCATAAAACTTCTGCATAAACTTTGTGTATACAATTTGTGCATACGTTTTCTGCATATAATTTGTGTAGAAACTTTGTCCATAAACGTTGTGCATAAACTTTGTGCATAAACTTTGTACATGAATTTTGTGCATAAACATTCTGAATAAATTTTGTGCATAAACGTTGTGCATAAACGTTGTGCATAAAATTTGTCCATGAACTTTGTACAGAAATTTTGTACATGAACTTTGTGCATGAACGTTTTGCATACGATTTGTGCATAAACCTTGTGCATGAACGTTGTGCATAAAGTTTGTGCATAGAATTTGTGCACAAACTTTGTGCATAAACTTTGTGCACAAACTTTGTGCATAAACTTTGTGCATAAAACTTTGTGCATGAACTTTGTGCATAAACTTTGTACAGATCATTTGAGCAACAAATGTTGTGCATACGCTTTGTGCAGAAACTTTGTGCGGAACCTTTGTGCGTAAAACATGTGCACAATCTCTGTGCATAAATTTCGTGCATAAACGTTTTGCATAAACATTGTGCATAACTTTGTGCACAAACTTTGTGAATAAACTTTCTGCATAAAACGTTTTTCATAAACTTTGTCCAAACATTGTGCATAGACTGTGTGAATAAACTTTCTGCATAAACCTTGTGCATAAACTTCGTGCATAAACATTGTGCAGAGTTCTGCCATAGTTGTGCCAGAGTAGTGCCAGAGTTGTGCCGGAGTTGTGCCAGAGTTGTGCCAGAGTTGTGCCAGAGTTGTGCCAGAGTTGTGCCAGAGTTGTGCCGGAGTTGAGCCAGGGTTGTGCCAGAGTTGTGCCATAGTTGTTGCATTCTTCTGTCAGAGTTGTGCCATAGTTGTGCCAAAGGTGTGCCTGAGTTGTGCCATAGTTGTGCCAAAGGTGTGCCAGAGTTTTATCCAGAGTTGTGCCAGACTTGTGCCAGAGTCGTGGCAGAGTTGCGCCAGTGTTGTGCAAGAGTTGTGCCAGAGTTATGCCAGAGTTGTGCCAGAGTTGTGCCAGAGGTGTGCCATAGTTGTGCCATATTTGTGCCAGTTTTGTACCAGAGTTGTGCCATATTTGTGCCAACGTTTTACCAGAGGTGTGCCAGAGTTGTGCCATAGTTGTGCGAGAGATGTGCCAGAGTTGTGGCAGAGTTGTGCCAGAGTTATGCCAGAGTTGTACCAGAGTTGTTCCAGAGTTGTGCCTGAGCTATGCCAGAGTGGAGCCAAAGTTGTGCCAGAGTTGTGCCATAGTTGAGCCATTGTAGTGTCAAAGTTGTGCCATAGTCGTGCCAGAGCTGTGCCAGAGTTGTTCCAGAGTTGTCCCAGATTTGTGCCAGAGTTGTGCAAGAGGTCTTCCATAGTTGTGCCAGAGTTGTTCCAGAGTTGTGCCAGAGTTGTGCCAGAGTATTGCCAGAGTTGTGCCAGAGTTGTGCCAGAATTGTGCCAGAGTTTTGCCAGAGTTGTGCCAGAGTTGTGCCAAAGTTGTGCCGGAGTTGTGCTAGAGTTGTGCCAGAGTTGTGCCAAAGTTGTGCAAGAGTTGTGCCAGAGTAGTGTCAGAGTTGTTCCAGGGTTGTGCCAGAGTTGTGCCAGAGTTGTTCCAGAGTTGTACCAGAGTTGTGCGAGAGTTGTGCCAGAATTTGGCCACAGGTGTGCCACAGTTGTGCCAGAGTTGTGCCAGAGTTGTGCCAGAGGTGTGTCAGATTTTTGACTGAGTTGTGTCAGATTTGTGCCAGGGTTGAGCCAGAGTTTTGCCAGAGTTGTGCCAGAGTTGTACCAGAATTGTGCCAGTTTTGTGCCAGAGTTGTGCCTAAGTTGTCCCTGAGTTGTGCGAGAGTTGTGCCAGAGTTGTGCCTGAGTTGTGCCATAGTTGTGCCAGAGTACAACCAGGGTTGTTCCAGTGTTGTGCCAACGTTGTGCCAGAGTTGTGCCAGA
>SZWC01001239.1:10296-24846 GCA_023375785.1 Penium margaritaceum | reverse complement strand
CAGAGTTGTGCCAGAGTTGTGCCAGAGTTGTGCCAGAGTTGTGCCAGAGTTGTGCCAGAGTTGTGCCAGAGTTGTGCCAGAGTTGTGCCAGAGTTGTGCCAGAGTTGTGCCAGAGTTGTGCCAGAGTTGTGCCAGAGTTTTGCCAAAGTTATGCCAGAGTTGTCTTAGAGCTGTGCAGATTTGTTCCAGTGTTGTGCAAGAGTTGTGCCAAAGTAGTTCCAGAGTTGTTCCAGAGTTGTGCCAGAGTTGTGCCAGAATTGTTCCAGATTTGTGCTGGAGTTGAGCCAGAATTGTGCCAGAATTGTGCCACAGGTGTGCCACAGTTGTGCCAGACTTGTGCCAGAGTTGTGCCAGAGTTGAGTCAGATTTGTGCCTGAGTTGTGCTACATTTGTGCCAGAGTTGTGACAGAGTTTTTGCAGAGTTGCGCCAGAGTTGTGCCAGAGTTATGCCAGAGTTGTGCCAGAGTTGTGTCAGGTTTCTTCCAGAGTTGTGCCAGAGTTGTGCCAGAGTTGTGCGAGAGTTGTGCCAGAGTTGTTCCTGCGTTTTTCCCTCGTTGTGCCAGAGTACTACCAGAGTTGTGCCAGAGTTGTGCCAGAGTTGTGCCAGAGTTGTACCAGCGTTGTACCAGAGTTGTACCAGAGTTGTGCTAGAGTAGTGCCAGAGTTGTGCCAGAGTTGTTCCAAAGGTATGCCAGAGCTGTGCCAGAGTTGTTCCAAAATGATGCCAGAGTTGTGCCAGAGTAGTGCCAGGGTTGTGCCAAAGTTGTGCCAGAGCTGTGCCAGAGTTGTGCCAGAGTTGTGCTAGAGCTGTGCCAGAGTTGTGCCAGAGTCGTGTAATTGATGTGCTACAGTTGTGCCAGTTTTTGTCCAGAGTTGTGCCAAATTTGTGACAGAGTTTTGCCAGAGTTGTGCTACAGTTGTGCTAGAGTAATTCCAGAGTTGTGCAAGATTTTTGCCAAAGTAGTGACGGAGTAGTGCCAGAGTTGTGCCAGAGTTGTGCCAGAGTTGTTCCAGAGTTGAACTCGAGTTGTACCAAAGTTATCCCAGAGTTGTGCCACATTTGTTCCAGAGATGTGCAATTGTTGTGCCTGAGCTGTGCCGGAGTTGAGCCAGAGTTGTACCAGAGTTGTGCCATAGTTGTGCGATTGTTGTGTCAGAGTTGTGCCATAGTTGTGCCAAAGGTGTGCCGGATTTGTGCCCGATCTTTGCCAGATCTGTGCCGGAGATGTGCCAGAGTTGTGCCAGATTTGTGCTAGAGTTGTTCCTGAGTTGTGCCAGAGTTTTGCCAAAGTTATGCCAGAGTTGTCTTAGAGCTGTGCACATTTGTTCCATTGTTGTGCAAGACTTGTGCCAAAGTAGTTCCAGAGTTGTTCCAGACTTGTGCCAGAGTTGTGCAAGAATTGTTCCAGATTTGTGCTGGAGTTGAGCCAGAGTTGTGCCAGAATTTTGCCACAGGTGTGCCACAGTTGTGCCAGAGTTGTGCCAGAGTTGTGCCAGAGATGTGTCAGATTTGTGCCTGAGTTGTGCTAGATTTGTGCCAGAGTTGCGACAGAGTTTTTCCAAAATTGCGCCTGAGTTGTGCCAGAGTTATGCCAGAGTTGTGCCAGAATTGTGTCAGGTTTCTGCCAGAGTTGTGCCAGAGTTGTGCCTGAGTTGTGCGAGAGTTGTGCCAGAGTTGTGCCTGCGTTTTGCCCTAGTTGTGCCAGAGTACTAGCAGAGTTGTGCCAGAGTTGTGCCAGAGTTGTGCCAGAGTTGTACCAGCGTTGTACCAGAGTTGTACCAGAGTTGTGCTAGATTAGTGCCAGAGTTGTGCAAGAGTTGTTCCAAAGGTATACCAGAGCTGTGCCAGAGTTGTTCCAAAATGGTGCCAGAGTTGTGCAAGAGTAGTGCCAGGGTTGTGCCAAAGTTGTGCCAGAGCTGTGCCAGAGTTGTGCCAGAGTTGTGCTAGAGTTGTGCGAGAGTTGTGCCAGAGTCGTGCCATTGATGTGCCACAGTTGTGCCAGTGTTTTTCCAGAGTTGTGCCAAATTTGTGCCAGAGTTGTGCCAGAGTTGTCCCAGAGTTGTGCTAGAGTTGTGCTAGAGTTATTCCAGAGTTGTGCAAGAGTTTTGCCAAAGTAGTGACGGAGTAGTGCCAGAGTTGTGCCAGAGTTGTTCCAGAGTTGAACTAGAGTTGTACCAGAGTTATCCCAGAGTTGTGCCACATTTGTTCCAGAAATGTGCCATTGTTGTGCCTGAGCTGTGCCGGAGTTGAGCCAGAGTTGTACCAGAGTTGTGCCATAGTTGTGCGATTGCTGTGTCAGAGTTGTGCCATAGTTGTTCCAAAGGTGTGCCGGATTTGTGCCCGATCTTTGCCAGGGCTGTGCCAGAGATGTGCCAGAGTTGTGCCAGATTTGTGCTAGAGTTGTTCCTGAGTTGTGCCAGAGTTGTGCCAGAGTTGTGCCAGAGTTGTGCCAGAGTTGTGCCATAGTTGTGCCAGAGTTGTGCCAGAGTTGTGCCAGAGTTGGGCAAGACTTGTGCCAGATTTGTGCCAGAGTTGTACCAGAGTTGTGCCAGAGTTGTGCGAGAGTTGTGACAGAGTTGTGCCAAAGTTGTGCCAGAGTTGTGCTAGAGTTATGCCAGAGTTGTTTCAGAGTTGTGCAAGAGTTGTGCCAACGTATTGCCAGAGTTGTTCCAAAGTTGTGGCCGAAATGTACCAGAGTTGTTCCAAAGGTGTGCTAGAGTTGTGCCAGAGTTGTGCCAGAGTTTTGCCACAGTTGTTCCACAGTTGTGCCAAAGTTGTGCCAGAGTTGTGCCAGTGTTGTGTCAGATTTGTGCCTGAGCTGTGCCATATTTGTGCCAGTGTTTTGCCAGAGTTTTGCCAGAGTTGTGCAAGGGTTGTGCCAGAGTGGTGCCAGAGTTGTGCCAGAGTTATGCGAGAGTTTCGGCAGAGTTGTGCCAAAGTTGTGCCAGCGTTGTGCTAGATTTGTGCCAGAGTTGTTCCATCGTTGTGCAAGAGTTGTGCCAATGTAGTGCCATAGTTGTGCCAGAGTTGTGCCAGAGTTGTGCCAGAGTTGTTCCAGAGTTGTGCTAGAGTTGTGCCAGAGTTTTGCCCCAGTTGTGCCACAGTTGTGCCACAGTTGTGCTAGAGTTATGCCAAAGTTGTACCAGAGTTGTGTCAGATTTGTGCCAGAGTTGTGCCTGAGTTTTGCCAGAGTTATACCAGAGGTATGCCAGGGTTGTGCCAGAGTTGTGCCAGAGTTTTGGCAGAGTTGTGCCAGGTTTGTGCCAAAGTTGTGCCAGAGTTTTGCCTGAGTTGTGCGAGATTTGTGCCAGAGTTGTGCCATAGTTGTGCTACAGTATTACCAGAGTTGTGCCAGAGTTGTGCCACAGTTGTGCCAGAGTTGTGCCAGAGTTGTGCCAGAGTTGTGCCAGAGTTGTGCCAGAGTTGTGCCAGAGTTGTGCCAGAGTTGTGCCACAGTTGTGCAAGAGTTGTGCAATAGTTGTGCCAGAGTTGTGCCAGATTTATGCCAGAGTTGCGCCAGAGCTGTGATAGAGTTGTGCAAGAGTTTTGCCAGATTTGTGCAAAATTTGTGCCAGAGTTGTGCCAGAGTTTTGCGAGAGTTGTGCCAGGGTTGTGCCAGAGTTGTGCCAAAGTTGTGCCAGAGTTGTGCTAGAGTTGTGCTAGAGTTGTTCCAGAGTTGTGCAAGAGTTGTGCAAGAGTAGTGCCAAAGTACTGCCAGAGTTGAGCCAGAGTTGTGCCAGAGTTGAACTAGAGTTGTGCCAGAGTTGTGCCAGAGTTCTGCCAGAGTTGTGCCAGAGTTCTGCCAGAGTTGTGCCAGAGTTGTGCCAGAGTTGTGCCAGAGTTGTGCCCCAGCTGTGCTTGAATTGAGCCAGAGTTGTACAAGAGTTGTGCCATTGTTGTTCCATTGTTGTGTCAGAGTTGTGCCACAGTTGTGCCAAAGTGCTGCCGGATTTGTGCCTGATTTGTGCCACAGCAGTGCCTGAGTTGTGCCAGAGTTGTGCCAAAGTTATGCCAGAGTTTTGCCAGAGTTGTGCCAGAGATATGCCAGAGTTGTGGCAGAGTTGTGCCATTGTTGTGCCAGAATTGTGCCAGAGTTGTGCCAGAGTTTTGTCAGATTTGTGCCTGAGTTGTGCAAGATTTCTACAAGAGTTGTGCCAGAGTTGTGCCAGAGTTGTGCCGGAGTTGTGCGCGAATATTGCCAGAGATGTGCCAGAATTGTGCCAGAGTTGTGCCAGATTTGTGTCATAGTTGTGCCAGTGTTGTGCCAGAGTTCTGCCACAGTTGTGCCAAAGTTGTGCCAGAGTTGTGCCAGAATTATGCCAGGGGTGTGCCAGGAGTGTGCCAGAGTTGTGCCAGAATTGTACTAGAGTTGTGCCAGAGTTGTGTCAGAGTTGTGCCAGAGTTGTGCCAGAGTTGTGCCAGAGTTGTGCCAGAGTTGTGCCAGAGTTGTGCCAGAGTTATGCCAGAGTTGTGCCAGAGTTGTGTCAGAGTTGTGCCAGAGTTGTGCCAGAGTTGTGCCAGAGTTGTGCCATAGTTGTGCCAGAATTGTGCCAGAGTTATGCCAGAGTTGTGCCAGAGTTGTGCATGAGTTGTGCTAAAGTTGTGCAAGAGTTGTGCTAGAGTTGTGCCAGAGTTGTTCCAGAGTCATGCAAGAGTTGTGGCAAAGTAGTGCCTGAGTTGTTCCAGAGTTGTGCCAGAGTTGTGCCAGCGTTGTTCCAGACTTGTGCTAGAGTTGTGCCAGAGTTGTGCAATAGTTTTGCCACAGTTGTGCCACAGTTGTGCCAGAATTGTGCCAGAGTTCAGCCAGAGTTGTGTCATATTTGTGCCTGAGTTGTGCCAGGTTTGTGCCAGAGTTATGCCAGAGTTTTGCCACAGTTGTGCCAGAGTTGTGCCAGAGGTCTTCCAGAGTTGTGCCAGAGTTGTGCCTGGTTTGTGCCAGGGTTGTACCAGGGTTGTGCCTGAGTTTTTCGAGAGTTGTGCCAGACTTGTGCCAGAGATGTACCAGAGCTGTGCCAGAGTTGTGCCCCAGCTGTGCCGGAGTTAAGCCAGAGTTTTACCAGAGTTGTGCCATTGTTGTGCCATTGTTGTGTCAGGATTGTGCCATAGTTGTGCCAAAGGTGTGCCGGAGATATGCCCAATTTGTGCCAGAGCTGTGCCGGAGTTGTGCCAGAGTTGTGCCAGAGTTGTGCCAGAATTTTGCCAGAGTTGTGCCAGAGTTGTGCCAGAGTTGTGCCAGAGTTGTGCCATTGTTGTGCCAGAGTTGAGGCAGAGTTGTGCCAGAGTTCTGACAGAGTTGTGCCAGAGTTCTGCCAGAGTTGTGCCAGAGTTGTGCCAGAGTTGTGCTAGAGTTGTGCCAGGGTTGTACCAGAGTCGCGCCAGAGTTGTGCCATAGTTGTCCCAGAGTTGATCCAGAGTTGTGCCAGATTTGTGCAAACGTTGTGCCAGAGTTGTGCCAGAGTTGTGCCAGAATTGTGCCAGAGTTGTGCCAGAGTTGTGCCAGAGCTGTGCCAGAGTTGTGCCAGAGTTGTGCCAGAGTTCTGCCAGAGTTGTGCCAGAGTTGTGCCAGAGTTGTGTCAGAGTTGTGCCAGAGTTGTGCCAGAGTTGTGCTAGAGTTGTGCCAGGGTTGTACCAGAGTCGCGCCAGAGTTGTGCCATAGTTGTCCCAGAGTTGATCCAGAGTTGTGCCAGATTTGTGCAAACGTTGTGCCAGAGTTGTGCCAGAGTTGTGCCAGAATTGTGCCAGAGTTGTGCCAGAGTTGTGCCAGAGCTGTGCCAGAGTTGTGCCAGAGTTGTGCCAGAGTTCTGCCAGAGTTGTGCCAGAGTTGTGCCAGAGTTGTGTCAGAGTTGTGCCAGAGTTGTGCCAGAGTTGTGCTAGAGTTGTGCCAGGGTTGTACCAGAGTCGCGCCAGAGTTGTGCCATAGTTGTCCCAGAGTTGATCCAGAGTTGTGCCAGATTTGTGCAAACGTTGTGCCAGAGTTGTGCCAGAGTTGTGCCAGAATTGTGCCAGAGTTGTGCCAGAGTTGTGCCAGAGCTGTGCCAGAGTTGTGCCAGAGTTGTGCCAGAGTTCTGCCAGAGTTGTGCCAGAGTTGTGCCAGAGTTGTGTCAGAGTTGTGCCAGAGTTGTGCCAGAGTTGTGCTAGAGTTGTGCCAGGGTTGTACCAGAGTCGCGCCAGAGTTGTGCCATAGTTGTCCCAGAGTTGATCCAGAGTTGTGCCAGATTTGTGCAAACGTTGTGCCAGAGTTGTGCCAGAGTTGTGCCAGAATTGTGCCAGAGTTGTGCCAGAGTTGTGCCAGAGCTGTGCCAGAGTTGTGCCAGAGTTGTGCCAGAGTTCTGCCAGAGTTGTGCCAGAGTTGTGCAAGAGTTGTGTGAGAGTTGTGCCAGAGTTGTGCCAGAGTTGTGCCAGAGTTGTGCCAGAGTTGTGCAAGAGTTGTGCCAGAGTTGTGCTAGAGTTGTGCCAGAGTTGTTCCAGAGTTTTTCAAGAGTTTTGGCAAAGTAGTGCCAGAGTTGTTCCAGAGTTGTGCCAGAGTTGTTCCAGCGTTGTTCCAGAGTTGTGCTAGAGTCAAGCCAGAGTTGTGTGATAGTTTTGCCACAGTTGTGCCACAGTTGTGCCAGAATTGTGCCAGAGGTGTGCCAGAGTTGTGTCAGATTTGTGCCTGAGTTGTGCCAGGTTTGTGGCAAAGTTGTGCCAGAGTTTTGCCAGAGTTGTGACAAAGTTGTGCCAGAGTTTTTCCAGAGTTGTGCCAGAGTTTTGCCTGGTTTGTGCCAGAGTTGTACCAGGGTTGTGCCTGAGTTGTGCGAAAGCTGTGCCAGACCTTTGCCACAGTTGTGCCAGAGTTGTGCCCCAGCTGTGCCTGAGTTGAGTCAGAGTTTTAATGGAGTTGTGCCATAGTTGTGCCATTGTTGTGTCAGATTTGTGCCATAGTTGTGCCAAAGGTGTGCCGGAGTTGTGCCCGATTTGTGCCAGAGCTGTGCCGGAGTTGTGCCATAGTTGTGCCAGAGTTGTGCCAGAGTTGTGCCAGAGTTGTGCCAGAGTTGTGCCAGAGTTGTGCCAGAGTTGTGCCAGAGCTGTGCCGGAGTTGTGCCATAGTTGTGCCAGAGTTGTGCCAGAGTTGTGCCAGAGTTGTGCCCGAGTTGTGCCAGAGTTGTGCCAGAGTTGTGCCATTGTTGTGCCAGAGTTGTGGCAGAGTTGTGCCAGTGTCTTGCCAGAGTTGTGGCAGAGTTGTACCACAGTTCTGCCAGAGTTGTGCCAGAGTTGTGCCAGAGTTGTGCTTAAGTTCTGCCAGAGCTGTGCTAGAGTTGTGCCAGAGTTGTTCCAGAGTTGTGCAACAGTTGTGCCACAGTAGTGCCAGAGTTCTGCCAGAGTCGTGCCAGAGCTGTGGCAGAGTGGTTCCAGAGTTGTGCTAGAGTTGTGCCAGTGTTTTGCAAGAGTTTTGCCACAGTTGTGCCAGAGTTGTACCGGATTTGTGCCAGAGTTGTGCCAGAGTTCTCTCAGATTTGTTCCTGATTTGTGCCAGATTTGGGCCAGAATTGTGCCAGAGGTTTGCCAGAGTCGAGCTAGTGTTGTGCAAGAGTTGTGCCAGAGTTGTTCCAGAGTTGTGCCAGAGTTGTGCCAGAGTTGGGCCAGAGTTGTGCCAGAGTTGTGGCAGAGTTGTGCCAGAGTTGTGCCAAAGTTGTGCCAGAGTTGTGCAAGAGTTGTGCCAGAGGTTTTCCACAGTTGAGCAAGAGTTGTGCCAAAGTAGTGCCAGAGTTGTTCCAAAGGTGTGCCAGAGTTGTGCCAGAGTTGTGCCAGAGTTGGGCCAGAGTTGTGCCAGAGTTGTGGCAGAGTTGTGGCAGAGTTGTGCCAGAGTTGTGCCAGAGGTGTGCCAGAGTTGTGCCAGAGTTGTGCGAGAGTTGTGCCAGAGTTGTGCCAGAGCTGTGCCAGAGTTCTGCCAGAGTTGTGCCAGAGTGTTGCCAGAGTTATGCCAGCGTTGTGCCAGAGTTGTGGCAGAGTTGTGGCAGAGTTGTGCCAGAGTTGTGCCAGAGGTGTGCCAGAGTTGTGCCAGAGTTGTGCGAGAGTTGTGCCAGAGTTGTGCCAGAGCTGTGCCAGAGTTCTGCCAGAGTTGTGCCAGAGTGTTGCCAGAGTTATGCCAGCGTTGTGCCAGAGTTGTGGCAGAGTTGTGGCAGAGTTGTGCCAGAGTTGTGCCAGAGGTGTGCCAGAGTTGTGCCAGAGTTGTGCGAGAGTTGTGCCAGAGTTGTGCCAGAGCTGTGCCAGAGTTCTGCCAGAGTTGTGCCAGAGTGTTGCCAGAGTTATGCCAGCGTTGTGCCAGAGTTGTGGCAGAGTTGTGGCAGAGTTGTGCCAGAGTTGTGCCAGAGGTGTGCCAGAGTTGTGCCAGAGTTGTGCGAGAGTTGTGCCAGAGTTGTGCCAGAGCTGTGCCAGAGTTCTGCCAGAGTTGTGCCAGAGTGTTGCCAGAGTTATGCCAGCGTTGTGCCAGAGTTGTGGCAGAGTTGTGGCAGAGTTGTGCCAGAGTTGTGCCAGAGGTGTGCCAGAGTTGTGCCAGAGTTGTGCGAGAGTTGTGCCAGAGTTGTGCCAGAGCTGTGCCAGAGTTCTGCCAGAGTTGTGCCAGAGTGTTGCCAGAGTTATGCCAGCGTTGTGCCAGAGTTGTGGCAGAGTTGTGGCAGAGTTGTGCCAGAGTTGTGCCAGAGGTGTGCCAGAGTTGTGCCAGAGTTGTGCGAGAGTTGTGCCAGAGTTGTGCCAGAGCTGTGCCAGAGTTCTGCCAGAGTTGTGCCAGAGTGTTGCCAGAGTTATGCCAGCGTTGTGCCAGAGTTGTGGCAGAGTTGTGGCAGAGTTGTGCCAGAGTTGTGCCAAAGTTGTGCCAGAGTTGTGCCAGAGTTGTGCCAGGGTTGTGCCAAAGTTGTGCCAGAGTTGTGCTAGATTTGTGCCAGAGATGTTCTAGAGTTGTGCAAGAGTTGTGCCAACGTAGTACCATTGTTGTTCCACAGTTGTGCCAATGTTGTGCCAGAGTTGTTCCAGAGTTGTGCTAGAGTTTTGCCAAAGTTGTGCCAGAGTTTTGCCACAGTTGTGCCACAGTTGTGCCAGAGTTGTGCCAGAGTTGTGCCAGATTTGTGTCAGATTTGTGCATGAGTTGTGCCAGAGTTGTGCCAAAGTTGTCCGAAATTTGTGCCAGACTTGTGCTAGAGTTGGGCCAAAGTTGTTCCAGAGTTTTGCAAGAGTTCTTCCACAGTTGTGCCAGAGTTGTTCCAAAGTTGTGCTAAAGTTGTGCCAGTGTTGTGCCAAACGTTTGCCACAGTTGTGCCAGAGTTGTGCCAGAGTTGTGCCAGAGTTGTGTCAGATTTGTGCCTGAGCTGTGCCAGATTTCTGCCAGAGTTGTGCCAGAGTGTTGCCAGAGTTATGCCAGCATTGTGCCAGAGTTGTGGCAGAGTTGTCCCCGAGTTGTGCCAGGTTTGTGCCAGAGATATGCCAGAGTTGTGCCTGAGTTGTGCGAGGGTTGTGCCAAAGTTGTGCCAGAGTTCTGCCATAGTTGTGCCATAGTTGTGCCAGGTTTGTGCCAGAGATATGCCAGAGTTGTGCCTGATTTGTGCAAGGGTTGTGCCATAGTTGTGCCATAGTTGTGCCATAGTTGTGCCAGAGTTGTACTAGAGTTGTGCCAGAGTTATGCCAGAATTGTGCCATTGTTGTGCCCGAGTTGTGCCAGAGTTGTGCCAGATTTGTGCCAGAGGTGTGCCAGAGTTGTGCCAGAGTTGTGCCATAGTTGTGCCAGAGTTGTGGCAGAGTTGTGGCAGAGTTGTGCCAGAGTTGTGCCAGAGGTGTGCCAGAGTTGTGCCAGAGTTGTGCCATAGTTGTGCCAGAGTTGTGGCAGAGTTGTGGCAGAGTTGTGCCAGAGTTGTGCCAAAAGTTATTCCAGAGTTGTGCCAAAGTTATGCCAGAGTTGTGCTAGAGTTGTGCCAGAGGCGTTCCATAGTTGTGCAAGAGCTATGCCAAAGTAGTTCCAGAGTTGTTACAGAGTTGTGCCAGAGTTGTGCCAGAGTTGTTCAAGAGTTGTGCTATTGTTGTGCCAGGTTTGTGCCAGAGTTGTGTCAGATTTGTGCCTAAGTTGTACCCGATTTGTGCCAGAGTTGTGCCAGAGTTTTGCCAGAGTTGTGCCAGAGTTGTGCCAGAGTTGTGCCAGAGTTGTGCCAGAGTTGTGCCAGAGTTGTGCTAGGTTTGTGCCAGAGTTGTGACAGAGTTGTGCCTGAGTTGTGCGAGAGTTGTGCCAGAGTTGTGCCAGAGTTGTGCCAGGGTTGTGCCAGAGTTGTGCCAGAGTTGTGTTAAAGTTTTGCTAGAGTTGTGCGAGAGTTGTTCCAGAGTTGTGCAAGAGTTGTGCGAAAGTAGTCCCAAAGTAGTGCCAGAGTTGTGCCAGAGTTGTGCCAGAGATGTGCCAGAGTTGTGCCAGAGTTGTGCCAGATTTGAGCCTGAGTTGTGCCAGAGTTGTGCCAGAGTTGTGCCAGGGTTGTGCCAGAGTTGTGCCAGAGTTGTGTTAAAGTTTTGCTAGAGTTGTGCGAGAGTTGTTCCAGAGTTGTGCAAGAGTTGTGCGAAAGTAGTCCCAAAGTAGTGCCAGAGTTGTGCCAGAGTTGTGCCAGAGATGTGCCAGAGTTGTGCCAGAGTTGTGCCAGATTTGAGCCTGAGTTGTGCCAGAGTTGTGCCAGAGTTGTGCCAGGGTTGTGCCAGAGTTGTGCCAGAGTTGTGTTAAAGTTTTGCTAGAGTTGTGCGAGAGTTGTTCCAGAGTTGTGCAAGAGTTGTGCGAAAGTAGTCCCAAAGTAGTGCCAGAGTTGTGCCAGAGTTGTGCCAGAGATGTGCCAGAGTTGTGCCAGAGTTGTGCCAGATTTGAGCCTGAGTTGTGCCAGAGTTGTGCCAGAGTTGTGCCAGGGTTGTGCCAGAGTTGTGCCAGAGTTGTGTTAAAGTTTTGCTAGAGTTGTGCGAGAGTTGTTCCAGAGTTGTGCAAGAGTTGTGCGAAAGTAGTCCCAAAGTAGTGCCAGAGTTGTGCCAGAGTTGTGCCAGAGATGTGCCAGAGTTGTGCCAGAGTTGTGCCAGATTTGAGCCTGAGTTGTGCCAGAGTTGTGCCAGAGTTGTGCCAGGGTTGTGCCAGAGTTGTGCCAGAGTTGTGTTAAAGTTTTGCTAGAGTTGTGCGAGAGTTGTTCCAGAGTTGTGCAAGAGTTGTGCGAAAGTAGTCCCAAAGTAGTGCCAGAGTTGTGCCAGAGTTGTGCCAGAGATGTGCCAGAGTTGTGCCAGAGTTGTGCCAGATTTGAGCCTGAGTTGTGCCAGAGTTGTGCCAGAGTTGTGCCAGGGTTGTGCCAGAGTTGTGCCAGAGTTGTGTTAAAGTTTTGCTAGAGTTGTGCGAGAGTTGTTCCAGAGTTGTGCAAGAGTTGTGCGAAAGTAGTCCCAAAGTAGTGCCAGAGTTGTGCCAGAGTTGTGCCAGAGATGTGCCAGAGTTGTGCCAGAGTTGTGCCAGATTTGAGCCTGAGTTGTGCCAGAGTTGTGCCAGAGTTGTGCCAGGGTTGTGCCAGAGTTGTGCCAGAGTTGTGTTAAAGTTTTGCTAGAGTTGTGCGAGAGTTGTTCCAGAGTTGTGCAAGAGTTGTGCGAAAGTAGTCCCAAAGTAGTGCCAGAGTTGTGCCAGATTTGTGCCAGAGTTGAACTAGAGTTGTGCCAGAGTTGTGCCAGAGTTGTGCCAGACTTGTGCCAGAGTTGTGCCAGAGTTGTCCCCAGCTGTGCCGGAGTTGAGCCAGAGTTGTACAAGAGTTTTGCCATTGTTGTTCCATTGTTGTGTCAGAGTTGTGCCACAGTTGTGCCAAAGGTGTGCCGGAGTTGTGCCCGATTTGTGCCACAGAAGTGCCCGAGTTGTGCCAGAGTTGTGCCAGAGTTGTGCCAGAGTTGTGCAATTGTTGTATAAGAGTTGTGCCAGAGTTGTGCCAGAGTTGTGCCAGAGTTGTGTCAGATTTGTGCCTGAGTTGTGCCAGATTTGTGCCAGATTTGTGCCTGAGTTTTGCCGGAGTTGTGCTAGAGTTGTGCAAGAGTTGTGCCAGAGTTGTGCCATAGTTTTGCCAGAGTTCTACCCGATTTGTGCCAGAGATGTGCCACAATGATGCCAGAGTTGTGCTAGAGTTGTGCCAGAGTTGTGCCAGAGTTGTTCCACAGTTTTTCCAGAGTTGTGCCAGAGTTGTGCCAGAGTTGTGCCAGAGTTGTGCCTGAGTTGTGCGAGAGTTGTGCAAGAGTTGTGCCAGAGTTGCACCCACGCTGAAATTTACTCAGCGCATGTGGTCTCACCCCTGCGTCCAAGATAACTATCAATCACTTCTTCACTGTTATCCACCCTTCTCACCTGTTCGTCAAAGACCTCACCCAGCTGAAGTGCGCACCTTACAACAGCCTACGACCACAGTAACATCTTCGACGCACATGATCAAGCACTAACTCCTGTTCACTACTAATCTTGGTGTGGAAGGCAAGGATATTCAAACCTCAGACTCCCCGGAAGCAAAACGATGTTTGTACCAGGAGAACCCCCAAACCACGCTGCCTGGTGGCCCACAGTGGTTCTTGCTCAACGCCTTCTACTCCTCTACTTCAATGATGATGATACCACCAACTTTGGCGTCTGGCACGATGCCCTGTGCTGAACCATAGCCAGCATTATTCTACGAGGCTTCTATTACCTTACCCTCATGGGTGATGAACGAGAATACCCACTACAAAACAGTCCTTTCGTTCATCTCCTAGATCAAGCATACTGGGGTGATCACTTCTACGTCACGCACCAGGTCGGAGCTCTCCTCTACATTATCACAGACAAGACCTTCCAGTGCATCATCCAATGGCGTAGATACTCCATTAGGAGAATAATTTGCGACATTGGACTGCAATGTGCAAGGGGGAGGCCCAGACCGCTCAATGATCCTACAATACCAGCCACTCAGCCAATAGGATTGGTGCCATCCAAAATCCCAGCATTTGCTCCCAGACCTCATCGACTCCCTAGACTTCCTCCTCTTAGAAGAAGGCCAGAAGTCCTTCCAGTTGTCTCCTCGGATGATGAGTATCACAGTGACTAACGGATCCTTATGAGTCTGGTTCAGGGGGAGTGATGGAAATAAGCAAGAACCAGCCTCACCTCTTCTATCTCTCAGAAAAATCCAAGTCTCAGAATAAAGATTCAGACCCCATTGGAACCAAATTGACCAAACAGCTCTTCGGTCGGATGAATGACAGTCAAGTGATCCCCTAATAAAGTGACAACTGTCACTCGCGTCCGGCTAGGGGAAAGAAGCCGTTGTCTGCCATGATGTATCCTGTTCTGCTGTATGTATCGAGGGTGTTCATTCCCTCATAGCTTAACAGGAACAGTTTTTTCAATCCTGTTCCCATTTGGTTCCACGGCTTCACCGCCGTGTCTTCGCTCTACTCGCACCTCGTATACCTTGCCTTCGCCAGCCTCTCCCAGCTCGCAGCTCTTCGCTCCGTCACTCTCGCTCCTTCCCTCAGGACTCTCCCAGCCAGCCGTCACTTGCCTCTCTCTCGCTCTCTGTCTCAACAGCTTCTGTCTACCTCGTCTCCTTGGCACCTCGGCCTCTCTTGAGCTCTGCGACTAACTCCCCGGGAACGCTCTCGCTAATGTCACTTTGCTGACGTACTCGTGCATGTTCCGATGCTTCATCCTGCTTCTGCTACTGGCGTCCTCATCCTTACATTCTTCTGACACATAGTTCTGCCATAGTTGTGCCAAAAATGTGCCAGAGTTGTGCCAGAGGTGAGCCAGAGTTGTGCCGGTGTTGAGCCAGAGTTGTGCCAGAGTTGTGTCATAGTTGTGCCATTGTTGTGTCAGAGTTGTGGCATATTTCTGCCAAAGGTGTGCCATAGGTGTGCCGATTTGTGCCAGAACTGTGCTGGAGTTGTGCCAGAGATGTGCCAGAGTTGTGCAAGAGTTGTCACAGGGTTTTCCCAGATTTGTCCCAGAGTTGTGCCAGAGTTGTGCCAGAGATGTGCCAGAGTTGTGCCAGAGTTGTGCCAGAGTTGTGCCAGAGTTGCACTAGAGTGGTGCCAGAGTTGTGCCAGAGTTGTGCCAGAGTTGTGCTAGAATTGTGCCAAAGTTGTGCCAGAGTTTTTCCAGAGTTGTACCACAGTTGTTCCAGAGCTGTGCCAGAGATGTGCCAGAGTTGTGTCAGATTTGTGCCTGAGATGTGCCAGTTTTGTGCCAAAGTTGTGCCAGAGTTCTGCCAGAGTTGTGCCAGAGTTGTGCCAGAGTTATGCAAGAGTTGTGCTAGAGTTGTGCCATGTTTGTGCCAGAGTTGTGCCAGAGGTGTGCCTAAGTTGTGCGAGGGTTGTGCCAGATTTGACCCATAGTTGTGCTATAACTATGCCATACCTGTGCCAGATTTGTGCCAGAGTTGTGCCAGAGTTGTGCCAGAGTTGTGCCGGAGTAGAGCCAGAGTTGTGCCAGAGTTGTGCCATAGTTGTGGAAAAGGTGTGCCAGAGTTGTGCCGGAGATGTGCCAGAGATGTGCCAGAGTTGTGCCAGAGTTG
>SZWC01001238.1:273083-291834 GCA_023375785.1 Penium margaritaceum | reverse complement strand
GGGGAGGCGTCATACTTCCTCGGTATCCAGATCACGCGTGACCGCAAATCACGCTCTCTCTCGCTGCAGCAGAGTCGCTACATCAAGGACGTCCTACAGCGGTTCGGCATGGCAGAGGCCAAACCCATTGGCACGCCGCTAGAGACGCGGCAGTACCTCGTGAGCTTCAGTGGAGAAGCAGATGCAGCTGAGCGGCAGAAGTACCAGAGCGCCGTCGGCAGTCTCATGTACCTGATGGTGGCAACCAGGCCGGACCTCGCACAGGCTGTGAGCGCTGTGAGCCAGCACATGGCTAACCCCGGCCCTGAGCACCAGAAGGCAGTGAAGTGGATCTTCCGCTACCTTGTTGGAACCATCAATATCGGCATCACCTACAACGGCAACGACAATAGTATCATCGGCTACACAGACGCAGATTGGGCTTCAAACCCTGAGACTCGCAAGTCCATCTCTGGACATGTGTTTCTCATGAATGGAGGTGCCATCAGCTGGTGCAGCAAGCGGCAGGTGGTCGTGGCCACCTCAAGCACAGAAGCTGAGTACGTCTCTCTCAGCTTTGGAGCCAAGGAAGCCGTTTGGCTCCAGCGTCTCATGGCGGAGATGAGTGGAAGTGCAGCAGTTCCTGTTCCCATGCNAAAGTGGGAGATTGTTGGAAAGGGAGCCATCCGGCTCAATTTCAGGTCCACAGGAGCAAGTTCCAGGAAAGTACCAGATGCCTGCTCCGATCGCAAATCTGACTTCACCATTGGAAAGATCATGTGGCAAAATGTCTACGGTCCAAGTTTGAGGCCGATCCAACAGTCGGATTGGGAGATATGAATTTTCGAAGTTTCGGGGGGTCATGGACCGTCGATGTTTGGGTGGGCATGGGTGATGGCTCCTTGCCTTAGCCTGAGAAAAGAAAAAGGCAAGAGGTCCAGGGTCAAGACCTGATGGGAGAAATATCCAAAAAGGTCCTTGGTCTTAGGATTGCCTTGTCAGAGTGTGCTGACTAGGATAAAGGTACCTCTCCTTACTTTTTAGGTGAGGTGAGATCCTTGTGTGCTGGCCATGGACACATGGCAATTCTTCATGGGTTTGTGGGTGATGTGACCACTAGGAGTGTGCCATGAGAGTATTCTCTAGCTCTCTAGGTCGTGTGTGACTGGTCAGCCTGATTGTTGGGCTGATTTCCTCCCTTGTGTGAGATTATGGATTCTAGTGTGTGAGCCTTAGCCTCCATGGCTAAATGGTGTGGCTTGTGAGAGGGCTGACTTGCCCAAGCTCTAGCTCTATATGTACTCCATCATTTTGAGTGATTGTAAAACCATTCTTCAGCACAAGTGATGCCCTTCCAATCACACATGCTCGCTGCTCCAAGGCTCCCTCTCTCCTCCAGTTCCAACAGAGATCCTTGTGTGCTAGCCATGGACACATGGCGATTCTCCATGGATTTGTGGGTTATCTGACCATTAGGAGTGTGCCATGAGAGCATTCTCTAGCTCTCTAGGTCATGTGTGAGTGGTCAGCCTGATTGTTAGGCTAATTTCCCGCCTTGTGTGAGATCATGGACTCTAGTGTGTGAGCCTTAGCCTCCATGGCTAAGTGGTGTGACTTGTGAGAGGGCTGACTTGCCCAAGCTCTAGCTCTATATATACTCCATCATTTTTAGTCATTGAACAACCATTCTTCAGCACAAGTGATGCCCTTCCAATCATACATGCTCCTTGCTCCAAGGCTCCCTCTCTCCTCAAGTTCCATCAGTACTTTTCCAGGTTGCCATCTGCTCCCCGCTCCTTCTTGAACACCCTCTTAGGCTTGATGACCTGATGTCGAGGTAGACACCCTGTCAGCTCCCACATACCGTTCTGGAGCTGCGAGTGTATCTCTTGGTGCACAGCTTGCGCCCAATCTGCTGCATCTGGTGACGCCATGGCCTCCTTGTATTACGTCGCCTCATCAGAGTCTGTTGCAACTACGACGTTCATTGGGTCTGGTTTCTGGAGTATCCAGAAATACCCGCGCTCACCAAGCTTGTAGCGCACGCTGAAAGGGTACATCCAACCTGGTGTTCGAGCGTTAGCAAGCGGCTAGAACAGTGCTGCTAAGACAACTGCTCCTACTGATGATGGTACATCTTCTTCCTTCGCTTCTGCTGATGAGGCTGCTGTATCCGTTGCATCGGACATGGGAGAGTAGACTGGTTCTTCCACAGTCATAGTGGAGGAAGGATCTTGATAGACTAGGTTAGGACGGATATGTATTCGCATTGCCTTGTCCGCTGCTGCTTATGCAGCCCCTTCACAGATTGTGTTGGTACCGATGACGTTACTTTCATGGAAAACGACATTTGCATAGATGATGACGTGGCCAGTATCCCTCTTCTACAGGCGATACGCCTTGCTTGCCATGTCATAGCCAATCATCAGCATCTACACGCTCTCCACGTCCTACTTTTGCCGCTTCTGCTTCGGCATGTACATGTGCGCCAGGCTACAAAATGCGCAAAGATGACCCACGTTCGGCTCCTTGTTGAACCATGACTCGAACGGCATCATCTTCTCCAAGACCTTGGTTGGATTTTGGTTCTTGATGTACACCGCAGTGCTCACTGCTTCGGCCCAAAATTCGTAGGTGGGCTGAGCCACGTGTAGCATGGAGCGTGCTGACTCAACAATGGTTTTGTTGGCGTGTTCTGCTATGCCATTCTACTTCGACGAATATGGCGTTGTGCACTGCGACTTTATGCCTGCTGCTGCAAGGTAGTCTCGAAACTCCTTGCTCAGGACTCTCCACCGCGGTCGCTGCGCAATGCCTTGATTTTCTTGCCACTCTGGTTCTCCACCATGGCCTTGAACTCCTTGAACCTGTCAAAGCACTGGTCCTTAGAGGAAAGAAAGTACACAGCTGTATTACAACTGAAATCATCAATGAAGGTTTGAAAGTACCTAGAGCCTCGAAAGCTCTGGGTCTGCATGGGGCCACACAAGTCTATGTGGACCAGCTCAAGCACCTCCTTCAAGCGCTTCCCTACTCTAGAGAACACCTCGCCATGTTACTTCCCCTCCAAACAGCCGATGCATGACTGCTACTCAAAGTCAGAGATGGTGGGCATGTCACGCACCATCTCCTTCCTTTGAAGTTGCTATAAGGTACGCATGTCGATGTGGCCGTAGCGCGCATGCAAGATTTTGTCTTTTGTGGCCTGTACCACTGCTACCAAACTCTTCTCGCGCGGGATCTTGGTCGCCTCAAACAAGCGGTACATCACGCCTTCCTTCACCGACGTGGCCAACTCCTTTCTTGTTTCCTTGTGGAGGATGTATCCAAAGTCGTCGTCCAAGACGACGTGCAGTGCTGTGTTGGTGAGAGAGGACTCTAAGAGAAGGTTGAACACAGCATCAGGCACATACTGCACGCCATGGAAGTCCCCTCGGCAAGAGGAGGACAAAGCATGTGTCTTCCACATGGTTGCCGGTGCTTTGAGCTGCTTCACCAGCTCCTATGCCCTGTCCAAATACGCCTCCATCCCTTCGCCTTCCTGTGTTTTCAACGCCATCATCTTCTCCTCTAAAAGCATGACGAATGTAGGATCCTCACTCTCGTACTTCTTGCACAACGTGTCTAACTCCACTTTAGCAGTAGCCTTGTCACTCACGTACTGAAAATGCGGGCTGGAGATTGTATTGACAAGCAGCCTGTAGGGTGCATGTCCTTCTTCCACTCCTCATATGCTACTGCTGCAGTTGTAGATGAACTTGCATCTACTTCATCCTTTTGCGGCATCTTCCCCACCACCACCTCAGCTGCAGTGATGCCTTTTCCTTGTGGAGGCCGAGCGCGCTCGTCGCTACTCACCACCTCCCACAATCCCCTCTCCTCCAAAAGGAGGCGGGTACGAATCTTTAAAAATGTGAAGTTGTCACGTCCTTCTAGCCTCTCCAAGAGGTGGGCTGCTGTTACCACGCCTGTTGCTGCTATTTTGAGTTTTGGTGATGCTCAATGCCGCCTTTGAGTGGCGGCGCTACCCCTACTTTTGCTACTGTTTCTCAAAGAAATCTGTCTGACAGAAAATTGACTATACAGGCCAGCACACTAGGAATTGGGATTTAATGAGCCCACTACTAGAGCATTCAGCTCAAAAAATTTCAGATCGGCCCATAAAATAGGGTCATCAAAAAGAGATTTTAAGAGAAACGCCCTTTTGAAAACAGGGTATGCTTCTGCTCCTTCTCTAGCTCACACAAGCAAGCTTGTAAACGACGTTTCCCCCAAACGTACCAATGAAATACAAACAGTTTTGCTCCAATGGAAAGTTTAGGAAAAATACTTCAATTTGTATGTATTACTTTTTAATTTTCACAAAAAAATGAGAGAGTTATGGTGATCACAAGGTGATAGTCTTACTCAGAGAGAGAGTGTAGCATTGGCTAACCTTGTTTTGAGCTTACCTCTAAATCCGACTGTTGGATCTTGGAATTGTTGCAAAGTTTGTCTGTTGAACTTGAAGATATAGTAGTTGATGGTCGAATTTGGTAATGGTTTCATCCCAATCCATCACTCTCAAAGTGACGGCCTCTGTTGGCTGAAAATGGCAGAACTTGACTCTGATACCAACTGTAGGATCTGGAGGGGAGGGAGAGCCTTGGAGCAGCGAGCTCGTAGGACTGAAAGGGCATGACTTGTACTGAAGAATGGTTGTTAAATCACTCAAAATGATGGAGTATATAAAGAGCTATAGCTTGGGCAAGTCCGTCCCCTCACAAGCCACACCACCTAACCATGGAGGCTAAGACTCACACACCAGAACCAATAATCTCACACAAGGGAGGAAATCAGCCTATTAATCAGGCTGACCACTCACACACGACCTAGAGAGCTAGAAAATGCTCTCATGGCTCACTCCTAGTGGTCATATAACCCACAATCCCATGGAGAATCACCATGTTCCCATGGCTAGTACAAAAGGATCTCACCACACCTACAGAGGAAGGAGAGGTTGTTGGATCTGGAGGAGAGAGGGAGCCTTGGAGCAGCGAGCATGTGTGATTGGAAGGGCATCACTTGTGCTGAAGAATGGTTATTCAATCACTCAAAATGATGGAGTACATATAGACCTAGAGCTTGGGCAAGTCAGCCCTCTCACAAGCAACACCACTTAGTCATGGAGGCTAAGGCTCACACACTAGAGTCCATAATCTCACACAAGGGAGGAAATCAGCCTAGCAATCAGGCTGACCACTCACACACGACCTAAACCCTAAACCCTAAACCCTAAACCCTAAACCCTAAACCCTAAACCACTACGAAAATTCATATCTCGTAATCTGACCGTTCGATCGGCCTCAAACTTGGACCGTAGATATTTTGGCACTTGATCTTTTGAATGGTGAAGTCAGATTGACGATTGGAGCATGCATTTTGGTACTTTCCTGCAACTTGCTCCTGTGGACCTAAACCTGAGCCGGATGGCTCCTTTCCCAACAATCTACCACTTTGCCGCGGTCAAAGTGGGCTGAGTCCACATGCCTTCATGCAGAACTGCTGTTTCTCAGGGCTCACTGTCTTGGTGCAGAAATCAGCAACGTGCTTGCTAGTTGGAGTAAACTCCAACTTGATAGCACCCTCCTACACCATGTGCCTAATGAAATGATATGCGATATCAATGAAGTTGGTACGGGCATGGTGCTCAGGATTCTTGGCGAATGCGATTGCGCTTTGGTTGTCGACGCGCACAAGAACTAGAACTACTGCACTCCCACTCATCTCTGCCATGAGACGCTGGAGCCAAACTACTTCCTTGGCTCCAAAGCTGAGAGAGACATACTCAGCTTTCGTGCGTGAGGTGGCCACGACCAACTGCTGTACCAGCTGATGGCCCCACCATTCATGAGGAACACATGTCCAGAGATGGACTTACGGTCGTGAGGGTTTGAAGCCCAATCTGCATCTGTGTAACCGATGATGTTGTTGTCGTTGCTGTTGTCGTTGCCGTTGTAGGTGATGCTGATGTTGATGGTTCCAGCAAGATAGCGAAAGATTCGCTTCACAGCCTTCTGGTGCTCAGGTCCGAGGTTTGCCATGTGTTGGCTCACAGCGCTAACAGCCTGTGCGAGGTCCGGCCTGGTTGCCACCATCAGGAACATGAGACTGCCGACAGCGCTCTGGTACTTCTGCCGCTCAGCTGCATTAGCTTCTCCACCAAAACTCACGAGGTACTGCCGCGTCTCACGCAGCGTGCCGATGGGTTTCACCTCTGCCATGCCAAACCGCTGCAAAACATCCTTGATGTAACGACTTTACTGTAGCGAGAGAGAGCATGACTTGCGGTCACGCGTGATCTGGATGCCGAGGAACTATGATGCCTCCCCGAGATCAGACATCTGGAAGCGCTCCTTGAAGTCCTGTAGTGCAAACATACTGTTGGAAAGGGGGAGCATGTCATCTACATAGACAATGATGATGAGGATCTCATGCTCATGGTGCCAGCGATACACACTATAGTCACACTCACTTCGCTCAAACGCCATGTACTACAATGCCGCATCCAACTTCTGGTTCTAAGCACGCGACGCTTGCTTGAGGGCGTACAGCAACTTTTGGAGCTTGCAAATCAGGTGCTCCCGACCATCCATGACGAAACCCCTCCGGCTGCTCCATGTAGATCTCCTCCTCCAAGTCACCATTCAAGAATGCCGTCTTGACATCCATGTGGTGAACCTTGAAGTCCTCAACTGCTGCATAAGAGAGGAGCGTGCGCACAGAGGCAAACTTTGCAACAGGGGCAAACGTTTTTGTGTAGTCGATGCCCTCCTGCTGCGGGTAGCCATTGGCGACCAGCCTCGCCTTGTACTTTTCCAGGTTACCATCTGCTCCCCGCTTCTTCTTGAAGACCCACTTGTACTTGATCACCTTACGTCCTGATGGATGATCACTCAGCTCCCACGTGCCGTTGTCCAGCTGCGACTGTATCTCTTGCTGCACCGCTTGCGCCCAACCTGCTGCATTGGGTACATCCATGGCCTCCTTGTATGACGTTGGCTCATCTGAATCTGCTGCAACTGCAACGTTCATCTGTTCTGGTTTTTGCAGCATTCAGAAATGGCCGCGCTCATCAGGCTTGTAAAGTACCCTAAGAGGGTACCTGCGACATGGTTCTGGAGCGTTAGCGGGCGGCTGGCGCGGTGCTGCTGGCACAACTGCTGCTGCTGGTGGTGCTACATCTCCCTCATCTGCTTCTGCCGATGAGGCTACTGTATCTGCAACATTAGACACGGAAGAGTAGAGTGATTCTCCCACTGTCACGGTAGAGGAAGGATCGGAAGAGACTGGGTCAGGAAGGATTTGTGCTCCCACTATCACGTCAGCTGCTAGTTCTGTTGCCTCATCACAGACAATGTTGGTACCAATGAGGTTGCTCTCATTCGGGACGACATCTCTGGAGATAATGACATGGCCTGTATCCCTCTCGTAGAGGTGATAGGCCTTGCTTGCCACGTTGTAGCCAATCATCAGCATCTGCGCACTCTTTGCGTCCGAAATCTGCCGCTTTTCCTTTGGCACGTGCATGTACGCTAGGTTACCAAATGCTCGGAGATGACCCACGCTCGGTTTCTTGCCAAACCACGCCTCGTATGGCGTCATTTGCTTCGGCGCCTTCGTTGGACTGCGGTTCTCGATGTAGACCGCAATACTCACGGCTTCAGCCCAGAAGTCATAGGTCAGGCCAGCCACGTGCAGCATGGAGCGCGCCGACTCCACAATGGTACAGTTGGCACGTTCTGCTATACCGTTTAGCTGTAGCGAGTACGGTGCGGTACGCAGCGCCTTGATGCCAGCTGGTGCGAGGTAGTCCTGGAATTCCTTGCTCAGGTACTCTCCACCGCGGTCGCTACGTAGCGCCTTGATTTTCTTCCCAGTCTGGTTCTCCACCATGGCCTTGAACTCCTTGAACCTGTCAAAGCACTGGTCCTTGGAAGGAAGAAAGTAGACAGCAGTGTAACGGCTGAAATCATCAATGAAGATCAGGAAATACCTAGAGCCTCCAAAGCTGTGGGTCTGTATCGGTCCGCACAAGTCCGTGTGGACTTGCTCCAACACCTCCTTCGCACGCTCCCCTGCTCCAGAGAACGCCTCGCGGTGCTGCTTCCCCTCCAAAGAGCCGATGCCTAACTGCTGCTCAAAGTTAGAGATGGTAGGCAGGTCACGCACCATCTGCTTTGTTTGAAGCTGCTGTAAGGCGCGCATGCCGATGTGGCCGTAGCTCGCATGCCAGATCTCGCCATCTGTCGCCTGCATCACTGCTGCAAGACTCTGCTCACGCGGGATCTTGGTCACCCCCAGTAGGCAGTACATATCGCCCTCTTTTACTGACCTGGCCAACTCCTCTCCTGTATCCTTGTTGAGGATGTAGCCATAGTCATCATCGAAGACAACGCGCAGTCCTATGTTTGTGATAGAGGACACAAAGTGGAGGTTGAATGCAGCATCAGGTACATACAGCACGCCATGGAACACTCCCACTTCAATGCCACGTGGGATCTAAAACCACATCTCCACAATCCTAATCCCCTCAGCATATACCACCCGATCATCACCCATAGCGATAGGACGGGGAGGGATGCACAGCAGCTGCGTAAACTACTTGGTACATCCCGAGTCCTTGTACCACTCCAGATCCGCCTTTTCCTTCTGCGACATGTCAGACTTTGCCATGAAGAGGCGGTCGTGCACCTCCTTGGCAATGTTCATCTTGCCAAAATGGTGCACGCCAGTCTGGTTCTGCTGCTGCTGCTGCTGCTCGCGTTGTTGTGACTGCTGCTGCTGTTGCTGTGGAGATTGCTGCTTTTGTTGCTGCTGCTGCTGCTGCTCCTTCTGGTCCCTCTTGAACTTGAAGCACTCTTTCTTGTAGTGCCCCTCTTTCTGGCAATAGTGGCACTTGCCCTTCTTCTTACCTCTCTGCTGCCCGGACTGCTGCTGCTGCTGGTTGCGTGAGCCCATGGCCATGAAAGCTGCTTCACTGTTGCTGCTGCCGTCATTTCGCTTTGCTGCATTGCGACGTAGTTCCACCTGCACCAAGTGCGTGCAGATGAAGTCGAGGTCGGGAGTCGGCTGGCACTCCAACGTCTCTTGCACCGTGTCGTAGCTGGTTGGGAGTCCCCTCAGCAAGAGGAGGATGAAGCGCGTCTCTTCCACAGGGTTTCCGGCCGCTCTCAGCTGCTTCGCCATCTCCTTTGCCCTCTCCAGATACGCCTCCATCCCTTCACCACCCTGCATTTTCAGCGCCATCATCTTTTCCTCCAAAAGCATAAAGAATGCAGGATCCTTGCTCTCATGCTTCTTGCACAATGTGTCCCACCCCTCCTTTGCAGTAGCCTTGTCACTCACGTACTAAAGATGCGGGTTGGAGATGGTATTGACAAGCAACCTGTAGGCCTGCCTATCCTTCTTCTTCCACTCCTCATACGTCGCTGGTACAGTTGCAGAAGAACCCGCCAGCTGCAGAAGAACCCGCTGCTTCTGCTCCTATTCCAACTCACACCAGCCAGCTTGTAAACGGCGTGTCTCCCAAACGAATCGATGTATTGTAAATATTTTTGCACCAATAAAAATCTTAGGAAAAATTCTACAATTCGCATGTGCCACTTTGTAAATTTGACAAAGAAACGAGAGAGTTATGGTCATCACAAGGGGATAGTCTTACTCAGAGAGAAGAGTTTAGCCCTGGCCGACCTCGTTTTGAGCATAACTCTCAATCCGACCATTCGATCTTCGCGATTTTGGAATCCTTGGAAAGCTTGTCTTTTGAACCTGAAGATCCAGTGGTTGATTCTTAAATTTGGTGAAGATTTTACCCCAACCTCTCACCTTCAAAGTGACGGCCTGTGCTGGCTGAAAGTGGCAGAACTTGGCTCTTATACCAAATGTTGGAACTTGAGGAGAGAGGGAGCCTTGGAGCAGCGAGCATGTGTGATTGGAAGGGCATCACTTTTGCTGAAGAATGGTTGTTCAATCACTCAAAATAATGGAGTACATATAGAGCTAGAGCTTGGGCAAGTCAGCCCTCTCACAAGGCACACCACTTAGCCATGGAGGCTAAGGCTCACACACTAGAGTCCATAATCTCACACAAGGGAGGAAATCAGCCTAGCAATCAGGCTGACTACTCACACACGATCTAGAGAGCTAGAGAATGCTCTCATGGCACACTCCTAGTGGTCACATAACCCACAAACCCATGGAGAATCGCCATGTGTCCATGGCTAGCACACAAGGATCTCACCTCACCTAAAAAGTAAGGAGAGGTACCTTTATCCTAGTCAGCACACTCTGACAAGGCAACCCTAAGACCAAGGACCTTTTTGGATAATTGTCCCATTAGGTCTTGACCCTGGTCCTCTTGCCTTTTTCTTTTCTCAGGCTAAGGCATGGAGCCATCGCCCATGGTCACCCGGATATCGACGGTCGATGACCCCGGAAACTACGAAAATTCATATCTTCCAATCCGACCGTTGGATCGGCCTCAAACTTGGACCGTAGACATTTTGCCACCTGATCTTTCTAATGGTGAATTTAGATTGACGATCGGAGCAGGCATGTGGTACTTTCCTGGAACTTGCTCCGGTGAACCTGAAACTGAGCTGGATGGCTCCTTTCCCAACAATCAAAAGGGGATTTCAAAAGATATGCCCTCTTGAAAAAAGGGTATGCTTCAGCTCCTACTCCTACTCAGACCAGCCAGCTTGTAAACGGCGTTTCTCCCAAACAAATCGATGGAATGCAAATATTTGTGCACCAATGGAAAGCTTAGGAAAAATCATTCAATTCGTATGTGCTAGTTTTTAAATTTGAAAAAGAAACGAGAGAGTTATGGTCATTACAAGGCGATAGTCTTACTCATAGAGAAGAGTGTAGCCATGGCCGACCTCGTTTTGAGCATAACTCTCAATCGGACCGTTGGATCTTTGTGATCTTGGGCTCGTTGAAAATCTTGTCTTTTGAACTTGAAGATCTTGTGGTCAAATGTCAATTCTGGTGAAGATTTAACCCCAACCCATCACTCTCAAAGTGACGGCCTGTGCTGGCTGAAAGTGGCAGAACTTGGCTCTGATACCTAATGTTGGATCTGGAGGAGAGAGGGAGCCTTGGAGCAGCGAGCATTTGTGATTGGAAGGGCATCAGTTGTGCTAAAGAATGGTTATTCAATCACTCAAAATGATGGAGTACATATAGAACTAGAGCTTGGGCAAGTCAGCCCTCTCACAAGCCACACCACTTAGCCATGGAGGCTAAGGCTCACACACTAGAGTCCATAATCTCACACAACGGAGGAAATCAGCCTAGCAATCAGGCTGATAACTCACACACGACCTAGAGAGCTAGAGAATGCTTTCATGGCACACTCCTAGTGGTCATATAACCCACAAACCCATGGAGAATCGCCATATGTCCATGGCTAGCACAAAAGGATCTCACCTCACCTAAAAAGTAAGGAGACTACGAAAATTCATATCACCCAATCCGACTGTTGGATCGGCCTCAAACTTGGACCGGAGATATTTTGGCACTTGATCTTTCCAATGGTTAAGTCGGATTGACGAACGGAGTAGGGATTTGGTACATTTCTGGAACTTGTCCCTGTGGATCTAAAACTGAGCCGGATGGCTCCTTTCCCAACGGAGGTACCTTTTTCCTAGTCAGTACACTGCGAAAAGGCAACCCAAGAATCTAGGACCTTTTTGGATATTTCTCCCATCACGTCTTGACCCTCAACCTCTTGCCTTTTTCTTTTTTCAGGCGAAGGCATGGAGCCATCGCCCATGGTCACCTAGATATCGGTGGTCGATGACCCCTGAAACTTTGAAATTTCATATCTCCCAGTCGGAATGTTGGATCGGCCTGAAACTTGGATCGTAGATACTTTTCCATCTGATCTTGTGAATGGTGAAGTGTCATGGATGATCAAAGGAAGCATTTATTAGTTTCCTAGATCTTGTCCAACACCACTAGACCACCACGCCTTAAAGCCCCCAAAGTAATGGCGTTGCCAAGCGAATGAACCAGACTATTTTCGGCATGATACAAAGCCTGCTCTTCGATGCCAAACTCCCACCTGGTTTCTCGGCTGAAGCTGCAAGAACTGCTTTCTACCTTGTGAATCTCACTCGGGCAGCCGCGCTTGGAAGGCGTGGTAAGAAGCAGCAAGAGAAGTAGCACATGACGCCACTAGAGGCTTGGTCAGGGAAAAAGCCAGATGCCTCACACTTGAGGGTCGTTGTTTTGTTCTTCTATGCCCCATGGCCACTACTATGGCTTGATGGACAGGTTGGGCATGCACTGCTCCCTTTGAATAAGTCCTTTAAACTTTTTTGGTAGTGCAAGTCCGAGCTAGACACCAGAAGTGTAGCGCAACGGATAGCATGTTGACCTTTTGAGCACAGGGGAAGTTTCTTAGAAATTTCTCCATGTATGAGGAGAGTGCGATACTTGACGATCAGTGGATGCGCCAATTGGCCGACTGGTGAGGTGGTGTGAAGTCACCAATCCAAAAGTCCCACTACCTTAGAAGCCAGGCCTACGACTATATGTACCATGCTCATTCCTCATTCTAATTACATAATCTGGCCTTAGATGCCCTTCACAGAGTTGTCTAACTAAGGAACAGTATAAAGAAGACACTAGTTGGTCTAAGCCCCATGAGATAGTCTTTGACTAGCACCTCGCGCGAAAGTGACCAAGTGTTAAGAAGATATAGTTACTAGCAAGTGATTGCCTAGGAAGTACTCAGTGTGGAACCATGATCCTGAGGGTGATATCGTCTCCTAGCTGAAATGCTAGGAGTGGATGGCAGGTATTTTTGTGTCGGCCTTGTTTTCTGGTCCGTTTGCCTCAAGCCGGTTGACAAAGGGTCATGGACCCACACTGACCAGTTCTAAGGCACGCTTTCCTCAACTCCGGTATCCTCTCTCTTTGTACGCACGCCGGCTCCATGAGCTCCATCAGCGCCATCAGCTTCATCTACTCCAACGGCTTGGTATACACTCAGCACACAGGAACCAAGGACAAGCTTTGCCCTTGGAGGCATGACCCTTGTGTCCCAACCAGGATAAGCTCCACCCTTGAAGGCAAGACCCTGTGTGAGTTGGTGTAGATATCTTCTCTGTGTAAAGGTGAACATCGGCTGGAGGGATAAGTAAGGGATTTGCATCCTAAAAATGGTAGCAGACATCAGCTAACATGAGCCTACATCGGCCTCAATGCAGCAGAGACGTGGGAAGCACATAAAGGCAACAAAAATGGTTGACCCATCAGGAGGACTGGGGGTAGCTACAGGACAGTCCTCAAACTCAACAATGACTACCACAAGGCAGACCACTAGAGCAAATACAAGTGTTACGTCACAGGCGCAAGGTCTTGGATCCTTGGGAGGAATTCCTATTTTCGAGGGGACTGACTACTCCCTTTGGAGATGGCAATTCGAGCTGCCAATGAAAGTGCATGGCTTCATCAAGCTATTGAAGGGAGAGGAGTAGGTTCCCGCAAAAGGCACATCCAAACATGAGGCATGGAGGGATCGAAATCATATTGTCATGTCATTTCCAGTAACACGAAAGCCAAGAAATATGTTTCCATCATTGTCGAGTACACGCCGGCTTTCGAGTAGCCTCATCGGTAGAAGCAGTAGATACAGCAGCATACTCTCCCATGTCTGGTGCAGCAGATACAGTAGCCTCATCGGCAGAAGCAGAGGAGGGAAAAGTAGCACCACCAGCAGTAGCAGTTGTGCTAGCAGCAACGCGCGCGACGCCCGCTAACGCTCCAGCACCAAATTGCAGGTACCCTCTTAGGGTGCGTTACAAGCCTGGTGAGCGCGGCTATTTCTGGATGCTGTATAAACCAGAACAGATGAACGTTGCAATTGCAGCAGATTCAGATGAGCCAACGTCATACAAGGAGGCCATGGCTGCACCGGATGCAGAAGATTGGGCGCAAGCCGTGCAGCAGGAGATTTAGTCGCACCTAGACAACGGCACGTGGGAGCTGACTGAACGTCCACCTGGACGTAAGGTGATCAAGTGCAAGTGGGTGTTCAAGAAGAAGCAAGGAGTAGATATAACTTGGAAAAGTACAAAGCGGACTGGTCGCCAAGGGCTACTCGCAACAAGAGGGCATCGACTACGAAGAAACTTTTGCCCTTTTTGCAAAGTTTGCCTCTGTGCGCACGCTCCTCTCTTATGCAGCAGTTGAAGACTTCAAGGTTCACCACATGGATGTCAAGGTGGCATTCTTGAATGGGGACTTGGAGGAGGAGATCTACATGGAACAGCCAGAGGGGTTCGTCATGGATGGCCAGGAGCACATGGTTTGCAAGTTGCAAAAGTCGCTGTACGGCTTCAAGCAAGCGTCGCGTGCTTGGAACCAGAAGTTGGATGCGGCGTTGCAGTGCATGTGGTTTGAGCGCAGCGAGTGTGACTACAGCATGTATCGGTGGCAGCATGAACATGAGATCCTCATTATCATTGTCTATGTGGATGACATGCTCCTCCTTTCCAACAGCATGTCGGCATTGTAGGAGTTCAAGGAAGCCATGCAGGAGCGCTTCCTGATGTCTGATCTCGGGGAGGCGTCATATTTCCTCGGTATCCAGATCACGTGTGACCGCAAGTCACGCTCTCTCTCGATGCAGCATAGCCGCTACATCAAGGATGTTTTACAGCGGTTTGGCATGGCAGAGGCAAAATCCACTTGCACGCCGCTAGAGACGCGGCAGTACCTCGTGAGCTTAAGTGGAGAAGCAGATGCAGCACAGCGACAGAAGTACCAAAGCGCCATCGCCAGTCTCATGTACCTGATGGTGGCAACCAGGCTGGACCTCGCACAGGCTGTTAGCGCTGTAAGCCAGCACATGGCAAACCCTGGACCTGAGAACTAGAAGGAAGTAAAGCTGATCTTCCGCTACCTTGCTGGAACCATCAACATTGGCATCATCTACAACGGTAACGACAACATCATCAGCTACACAGATGCAGATTGGGCTTCAAATCCTGAGGACTACAAGTCCATCTCTAGACATATGTTCCTCATAAATGGTCGGGCCATCAGCTGGTACAGCAAGCGGCAGGTGGTCATACCCACCTCAAGCACGGAAGCTGAGTACGTCTCTCTCAGCTTTGGAGCCAAGGAAGCAGTTTGGCTCCAGCGTCTCATGGCGGAGATGAGTCGGAGTGTAGCAGTCCCAATTCCTGTGCGCGTTGATAACCAGAGCGCAATCGCAATCTCCAAGAATCATGAGCACCATGCACGCACTAAGTACATTGACATCGCATATCACTTCATCAGGTACATGGTGCAGGAGGGTGCTATCAAGCTGGAGTTTACTCCAATCAGCAAGCAGGTCGCTGATTTCTGCACCAAGCCAGTGTTCCTTGAGAAATCACAGTTCTGCATGAAGGCATGAGGACTTAGCCCACTCTGAGTGCGGTAAAGTGGGAGATTGTTGGGAAAGGAGCCATCTGGCTCAGATTCAGATCCACAAGAGCAAGTTCCAGCAAAGTACCAGATGCTTGCTCGGATCGTCAATCCGACTTTACCATTGGAAAGATCAGGTGGCAAAATGTGTACGTTCCAAGTTTGAGGTCGATCCAACAGTCAAATTGGGAGATATGTATTTTCAAAGTTTCGGGGGTCATGGACCGCCGATGTCGGGGTAGCCATGGGTGATGGCTCCATGCCTTAGCCTGAGAAAAGAAAAAGGCAAGAGGTTCAGGGTCAAGACCTGATGGGAGAACTATCCAAAAAGGTCCTTGGTCATAGGAGTGCCTTGTCAGAGTGTGCTGACTAGGATAAAGGTACCTCTCCTTACTTTTTAGGTGAGATGAGATCCTTGTGTGCTTCCCATGGACACATGGCTATTCTCCATGGGTTCGTGGGTTATGTGACCACTTGGAGTGCGCCATGAGAGCGTTCTCTAGCTCTCTAGGTTGTGTGTGAGTGGTGAGCCTGATTGCTAGGCTGATTTCCCCCCTTGTGTGAGATTATGGACTCTAGTGTGTGAGCCTTAGCCTCCATGGCTAAGTGGTATGGCTTGTGAGAGGACTGAGTTATCCAAGCCCTAGCTCTATATGTACTCCATCATTTTAAGTGATTGAACAACTGTTCTTCAGCACAAGTGATGCCCTTCCAATCACACATGGTCGTTGCTCCAAGGCTCCCTCTCTCTTCCAGATCCAACATGCTGCAGGCTTTTTCTCACCTTTATTGATGATTTCAGCTATTTCATTGCTGTGTACTTCTTTTCCTCCAATGACCAGTGCTTTGACAAGATCAAGGAATTCAAGGCCATGGTGGAGAACTAAACGGGCAAGAAAATCAAGGCGTTGTGCAATGATTGCGGTGACGAATACCTGAGCAAGGAGTTCCAGGAGTACCTAGCAGTAGCAGGCATCAATTTGCAATGTACTACGCCATACTTGCCATATTAGAATGGTATAGCAAAACCCGCCAACCGTGGCATCGTTGAGTCAGCGCGCTCCATGCTACAAATGGCTCGACTCACTTATGACTTTAGGACCGAATGAGCAATGCGGTCTACATTAAGAAGCGTAGTACAGCCAAGGCCCTCGAGCAGATGACGCTGTAAGAGGCGTGGTTTCACAAAAAACCAAGTGTGGGTCATCTTCGTAGGTTTGGCAGAATAGCATACATGGATATGCCAAAGAGGAAATGGCAGAAATCGGATGCAAAGAGTGCACAGATACTGATGATCGGCCTTTACATGGCAAGTAAAGTACATCGCTTCTAGGAGAGGGACACCAGCCACGTTTTCATCTCCAGGGATGTGGTCTTGAACGAGAGCAAAGTCATCAATACCAATATTATTTGTGAGGAAGCAACAATACCAGTAACTAACGAGACAGTGGGAGTAGATATCCTCCTTGACATAGTCTCTCTTGACCCTTCCTCCTTCATTAAAATGGGAGAACCACTTCACTCTCCCATGTTTCATGCAGCAGATACAGCGGCCTCATTAGCAGGAGCAGAGGAAGAAGATGCACCATTATCAGCACGAACAAATGTGCCTACAATACGCCACCTACCGCCTGCTAATACTCCTGCACCAGGTCACAGGTACCCTCTTAGGGTACGCTACAAGCGTGGTGAGCGTGGGCATTTCTAGATGCTAAAAAAACCAGACCAGATTGATGTTGCAGTTGCAGTAGACTCTTGTGAGCCGATGACGTACAAGGAGGCCATGGCTATACCAGATGCGCCAGATTGGGCGCAAGGTGTGCAGCACGAGATACAGTCACAACAGAACAACGATACGTGGGAGCTGACTAAGCGTTCACCTGGACATAACGTAATGAAGTCCAAGTGGGTGTTCAAGAAGAAGAGAGGTGTAGATAGTAACCTCGAAAACTACAAGGCGAGGTTGGTCTCCAAGGGCTACTCGCAGTAGGAAGCCATCAACTATACGGAAACCTTTGCTCCTATTACAAAGTTTGCCTCTGTACCCACACTCCTCTTTTATGCAGTAGTTAAGGACTTATGTAGTTGTAGGAGGCATCTCAGAGATGTGAGGAAACTACAGTTAGGTTTAAGATGGACAAGCATGGGTCTGAGAGAAAATCATGCTTGAACCAGCCAGTCAAGAACAAGGAACAGTTCAAGAAGCTAGGTTAAAAAAACAAGTAAGGTCGCGTGCACGTCACCACCTTCTTGAACTCTCTGTGTATGACCTGGCTTTGTATGTATTCCGTTAAGAATCCCTCTCTCACATTTACAATTGAATTGTTCATTGGGGTGTATACAACCTCAGTACAAGGTGTCTCACCATCGAGGAGGCCAAATTGCTCAGTCTTGGCTTCAACTTTGTCATCCGACCAAGTACAAGCTCCTTTGCTGAAATCTCCGCTAGTTTAGAAAAACTCTTCTGAAATGTATGACTCATGTGACTTTTTACGGATTCCCCAGTCCGTAACTCTGCTTGGATATCGTCCTCGGCACCTTGCGAGATTGAAGAGGCCTGTCAATCATTAATGCATGAGGTCTCTCACTGTTACTACAGCTCTACTCTCAAGACTAGAAGAGCTCTACCCAAACGCCTCTGGACAACTCTCAAACGGCTTCGAAATGACAAAACCATTGTCATTCGTGAGGCCGCCAAAAATCTTGGACTGGTTGTGGTAGATCGTGATACCTATATCACTAAGTGCATGTCACACCTGTTGGAAAGGGAGCCATCCGGCTCAATTTCAGGTCCACAGGAGCAAGTTCCAGGAAAGTACGAGATGCCTGCTCCCATTGCCAATCCGACTTCACCATTGGAAAGATCATGTGGCAAAATGTCTACGGTCCAAGTTTGAGGCCGATCCAACGGTCGGATTGGGAGATATGAATTTTCGAAGTTTCGGGGGTCATGGACCGTCGATGTCTGGGTGGGCATGGGTGATGGCTCCATGCCTCAGCCTGAGAAAAGAAAAAGGCAAGAGGTCCAGGGTCAAGACCTGATGGGAGAAATATCCAAAAAGGTCCTTGGTCTTAGGATTGCCTTGTCAGAGTGTGCTGACTAGGATAAAGGTACCTCTCCTTACTTTTTAGGTGAGGTGAGATCCTTGTGTGCTAGCCATGGACACATGGCGATTCTCCATGGGTTTGTGGGTTATGTGACCACTAGGAGTGTGCCATGAGAGCATTCTCTAGCTCTCTAGGTCGTGTGTGAGTGGTCAGCCTGATTGCTAGGCTGATTTCCTCCCTTGTGTGAGATTATGGA
>SZWC01001238.1:243861-267375 GCA_023375785.1 Penium margaritaceum | reverse complement strand
GACTACCTCGCAGCAGCTGGCATCAAGGTGCAGCGTACCGCGCCGTACTCGCCGCAGCAGAACGGCGTAGCAGAACGCGCCAACCGTACCATTGTGGAGTCGGCGCGCTCCATGCTGCACGCGGCTCGGCTGACCTACGACTTCTGGGCTGAAGCTGTGAGCACTGCGGTCTACATCAAGAACCGTAGTCCAACTAAGGCGCTGGAGCAGATGACGCCGTACGAGGCGTGGTTCGGCAAGAAGCCGAGCGTGGGTCATCTTCGCGCGTTTGGCAGCTTGGCGCACATGCACGTGCCAAAGGAGAAGCGGCAAAAGTGGGACGCGAAGAGTGCGCAGATGCTGATGATTGGCTACGACGTGGCAAGCAAGGCGTATCGCCTCTACGAGAGGGATACAGGCCACGTCATCATCTCCAGGGATGTCGTCTTCAATGAGAGCAACGTCATCGGCACCAACATTGTGTGTGAAGAGGCAACAGAAACAGCAGCTGACGAGATAGTGGGAGCAGAAATTGTTCCTGACCCAGTTTCTCCCAATCCTTCCTCTACTGTGACAGTGGGAGAATCACTCTACTCTCCCATGTCTGATGCAGCAGATACAGCAGCTTCATCGGCAGAAGCAGAGGAGGGAGATGTAGCACCACCAGCAGAAGCAGTTGTGCCAGCCGTACCGCGTCAGCCGCCTGCTAACTCTCCAGCTCCTGGTCGGAGGTACCCTCTTAGGGTGCGTTACAAGCCTGGTGAGCGCGGCCATTTCTGGATGCTGCAGAAACCAGAACAGATGAACGTTGCAGTTGTAGCAGATTCAGATGAGCCAACGTCATACAAGGAGGCCATGGCTGCACCGGATGCAGCAGATTGGGCGCAAGCCGTACAGCAAGAGATACAGTCGCAGCTGGACAACGGCACGTGGGAGCTGACTGAGCGTCCACCTGGACGTAAAGTGATCAAGTGCAAGTGGGTCTTCAAGAAGAAGCGGGGAGCAGATGGTAACCTGGAAAAGTACAAGGCGAGGCTGGTCGCCAAGGGCTACTCGCAGCAAGAGGGCATCGACTACACAGAAACTTTTGCCCCCGTTGCAAAGTTTGCTTTGTGCGCACGCTCCTCTCTTATGCAGCAGCTGAGGACTTCGAGGTTCACCACATGGATGTCAAGACGACATTCTTGAATGGTGACTTGGAGGAGGAGATCTACATGGAGCAGCCGGAGGGGTTCGTCATGGATGGCCAGGAGCACCTGGTCTGCAAGTTGCAGAAGTCGCTGTACGGCCTCAAGCAAGCGTCGCGTGCTTGGAACCAGAAGTTGGATGCGGCGTTGCAGTGCATGGGGTTTGAGCGCAGCGAGTGTGACTACAGCGTGTATCGCTGGCAGCATGAGCATGAGATCCTCATCATCATTGTCTATGTGGATGACATACTCCTCCTTTCAAAGAACATGTCTGCACTACAGGAGTTCAAGGAAGCCATGCAGGAGCGCTTCCAGATGTCTGATCTCGGGGAGGCATCATACTTCCTCGGTATCCAGATCGTGCGTGACCGCAAGTCACGCTCTCTCTCACTGCAGCAGAGCCGCTACATCAAGGATGTTTTGCAGCNAGCCAGCACATGGCTAATCCCGGACCGGAGCACCAGAAGGCAGTGAAGCGGATCTTCCGCTACCTTGCTGGAACCATCAACATTGGCATCACCTACAACGGCAATGACAACAGCATCATCGGCTACACAGACGCAGATTGGGCTTCAAACCCTGAGGACCGCAAGTCCATCTCTGGACATGTGTTCCTCATGAATGGTGGAGCCATCAGCTGGTGCAGCAAGCGGCAGGTGGTCGTGGCCACCTCGAGTACAGAAGCTGAGTACGTATCTCTCAGCTTTGGAGCCAAGGAAGCAGTTTGGCTCCAACGTCTCATGGCAGAGATGAGTGGGAGTGCAGCAGTTCCAGTTCCTGTGCGCGTTGATAACCAGAGCGCAATCGCACTCGCTAAGAATCCTGAGCACCATGCACGCACCAAGCACATTGACATCGCATATCACTTCATCAGGCACATGGTGCATGAGGATGCTATCAAGCTGGAGTTTACTCCAACGAGCAAGCAGGTTGCTCATTTTTGCACCAAGCCAGTGACCCGTGAGAAGCAGCAGTTCTGCATGAAGGCATGTGGACTCAGCCCACTCTGACTGCGGCAAAGTGGGAGATTGTTGGAAAGGGATCCATCCGGCTCAATTTCAGGTCCACAGGAGCAAGTTCCAGGAAAGTACCAGATGCCTGCTCCGGTCGCCAATCCGACTTCACCATTGGAAAGATCATGTGGCAAAATGTCTACAGTCCAAGTTTGAGGCCGATCCAACGGTCCGATTGGGAGATATGAATTTTCGAAGTTTCGGGGGTCATGGACCGTCGATGTGTGGGTGGGCATGGGTGATGGCTCCATGCCTTAGCCTGAGAAAAGAAAAAGGCAAGAGGTCCAGGGTCAAGACCTGATGGGAGAAATATCCAAAAAGGTCCTTGGTCTTAGGATTGCCTTGTCAGAGTGTGCTGACTAGGATAAAGGTACCTCTCCTTACTTTTTAGGTGAGGTGAGATCCTTGTGTGCTAGCCATGGACACATGGCGATTCTCCATGGGTTTGTGGGTTATGTGACCACTAGGAGTGTGCCATGAGAGCATTCTCTAGCTCTCTAGGTCGTGTGTGAGTGGTCAGCCTGATTGCTAGGCTGATTTCCTCCCTTGTGTGAGATTATGGATTCTAGTGTNTCTAGTGTGTGAGCCTTAGCCTCCATGGCTAAGTGGTGTGGCTTGTGAGAGGGCTGACTTGTCCAAGCTCTAGCTCTATATGTACTCCATCATTTTGAGTGATTGAATAACCATTTTTCAGCACAAGTGATGCCCTTCCAATCACACATGCTCGCTGCTCCAAGGCTCCCTCTCTCCTCCATTTCCAACAACACCTCTCAGACTGCACCACTTATATTACCACCGAGTGTGACGTTGATGACATCAAGCAATAGCTCCTTACCATTAAGTAAATCTATAACACCTGTCGCATGCTCTCTCCCTCTTTTTGGACCTTCTTTCTCAAGGTACCAGTGGGTGGTAGGAAACCAGCCACCTTCTACTACCTGCTCAAAATTCATAAAAAACGACACGATGGCCGACCAATTGCAGCAAGGGATACCTGGATCAAAACAAATGTCTCAAAATGGCTTGACTCAGAACTACAAGTTATGGTTCAACAATACTCCACTTATCTCAAAGACAGTATCTCCTTGAAATTGAATGTTTGGAGCTTCCCTCCAATGTGATCATAGCTACATAAGATGCGGTGGCTCTCTATCCTATCATCCCAATCTCCAGAGCACTCAACTTTATCCAAGGCCTCCTCCATGAAGCCCAACATCCAAAGACACCAGTTATCATCCAACTCCTCTCTTGGATGATGAACAACTCTTTTCTAAATTTTTTGGACACCACTTAAAAACAGATCAAAAGAGCAACAATGTGTATGCCGACAGCACCCTCCTTTACAATTCTGTTTATGAGCTTTTTCGATCAAGAAGTAAGTCGTCGATGTAGTCATAAACCATTGTTACATCGACGATACATAGATGATGGCCACCTCATTTGGACAAGTGACCATGAAGACCTTCTCTCCCTTTTCAACACCTTTAACGGCATCGACGAATATATCAACATTACGTGGAAAATATCCACTTTCACTGTTGACTTCCTCGACCTGACGCTCTTCAAAGGTAAAAGATTTGAGACGACTCACATCCTAGATCTTGTCACATACCAAAAATATGTGAGCTGTTATCTCTACCTTCCTTTTCACAACTACCATACTCGGAGCTATTTCAGGGCGTTCATCCACTCTCAACTCGAATGTTATCTCCTCCGGATGTCGATTGTCGAGAACTTCCTCGAAATAAAACATAAGTCATTTGCTTGTCTTTGAGCACGCAACTATCTTCAGAAACTCCTACGTCCAATCTTCTCACAGGTTCTCCACGCCCATCGCCACCAAGCACTTCTTCAGCTTAGTGACAAACATCTTCAAGCCACTCACCCGACCGATTTACGACCCTTGGAGCTAAAAACTCTCTTAAATCCAAAAACAGAGCGGTTGCATCTTGGACAACGACTACAATGTTTTTCGAGACGTCTCCAATACTCTCATACATCCGTATTCTCAGGTCGTCCTATTTTGACTTGGATACTACCTAGAAAAATAAGATCCTAACTTGGAACATCTACGCTACAAGGGTGACCACCCGTGTCCCTTCTATGATGACCGAGTGGTTCAGGGTTCCCTTTACGTAGAAGATAAAAAATTCTCTCCCGCATCACACCTAGACTACAGAATAGTATTTCTCTAGCTTTGTCTGTGCAGATTTTCTTATGGCACTGATGAAGGCCTCCACGGCCGAAACAGGTATGCCAAGTATGATTTTCTATAGACCCTTGCATGTCCATATTACACCTAACTTTAGTCTCCTTGCAGCTCTGAGATGCCTCCTCCTCGAGGCAACAACAACGACAAATGACGCTACTATTGCTCCTGGATTGGCTCCCCACAAGAGACAAGCAATGTCACTTGCGATGGATACCAACGCTACCAGCGACCTTGCCAATTGCGAGGTAGTCGAAGATTCCATCAAGGATGCCGACGAAGAGATGGGAGTCGAGGTCAACCAACCCGGCAACCCTTCCCATGCTCAACACACCCTCTCGAATGCACAACCCAACCATACGCTACCCAACCACATGAATACTGGCAATGGTACTCAATCCGTCGTGGCTGCTACACACGTGACTCCACTGCTCCAAGCCAATGGCCGGACCACCGGTGCCGTAATTGCAACCAACACGAGTGGCGCCCGCCGGATCTTTGGCCAACATGCTGCAGCATGCGTTGCGACGGTAGGGACGAGCGCACCTGAACCAAACGTGTAGTGCACTTTAAACGACTTAATGCTGCTCATCGGACGGATCAAGATCAGCCTCCTTGTTAACCCTTTCCCGCCAGAACTCGCCAAAATCGCCGATAATACCCTGCTCGCTGCAAAGAAAGACCTCGAGCAGACAAGACAACCAACAGCCTGAATGAGCTGCTTTCAAATAGTCAAGTCGCACAATCATGCAAATCATGCACGCCAGATTTCCTGGCAACTGACGAAGATGTCCTTGCTGTGGAATAGACGGCTAAACTCCAAGAAGTGCAAAAGGCTCACAATGCACGCCTACACCAACTCATCATTGAGGGGAAACAGGCGCACAATGAGGCCATTCTCCAACGCCTCCTCAACCCCAAGTCCATCCTGGAACAACGCCCGAACATCGTTTGTTGCCCATCCAACCCACCGTCAACTATATCCAACGTCTATGACATTTCTAAGTTCTGTGACGGATGGATGTAGAATCTTGTCAATGACGCCAACCAATAGGTGCACTACATGGTCACCCGCCATTAGCTCACACACGTTTCTGCATCGCACGATGCGGACGTGGCTGACGAGAACCTTAGTGAAACCGAGGCCGCAGCTAAAACTATGGCCATCGACTAGACAGTTGCTGAACTGGTCAAGGCCAAAGTACAAAGGGTGGTAGCGACCACTCTGACAATCACAGTCAACAAGCAAAAGAAGCGACACAAGCAGTCCGCCGGTACGAAGAAACAGAAAGCAACTAATCTCCTTGTCAAACTAAGTACACGTAGTAAACAAAGCTCAAATCCTCTACTTCCAATCTCCATGAAGACTGCCAAGCCACGTAAGAAGCAAACCATTCCTGCGAAGACTCCACCAAGGTCAACATTCAGCACCAAATCTGGCGTTCAGCTACCTAAGCACCTTAAAGAGAAGAAGAAGAGAAGACTAGCCAAGAAGCCTTGGCTAGATCTAGAGGAGAGAGCTGTTGACCTGAAATGCTCCATGTCCATGGCTGGTATTTGGACAGGCACAGGACAGACTAGGCATGCACTGCTCCCTTAGAGTAAGTCCCCTACGTCTGGTCCAGAAAGACAAAACTCCTTTACTCCTTTGGAGGAAGTACCCTTGGTCTAATCTGGATAGTATAGCCAGCAAATACTACCTAGGAAAACTCCTTGTGGCTTAGACATTCGAGAGTTAGTCTTTGGAACGATTGTTCATTTGATCAAATATGAGCTGAGTGACTAATGTCCTTTGTGCCTAAAAGCAAGACAAGAAGGTTCTAAAAGACATTTTAGAACATTCCAAGGTCCTTTCTTGTGACTGGCGCCATGTGGCCGCCACAAAGAGCGCCATGTAGGCAAGGGGGATGATGCAATCCAAATTACACCAAAAGTGGCTCATTTAAGGAGCCACTATGCCCCTAGGCTAGAAGCTGGCTCTAGGACTATAAAAACCTGTCAGTTGCCTGTCATTGAGTACAATTCTTACCTTTGAGACTCCTAACAAAGTTGGCCACCAAAGGCAGACACTAAAGAAGCATTGGTTGGTCTTAATCCCAGGAGTTTGCTCCTTGTGCAAAACTGATCGTTGCTAAGGACATAGTGCAAGGAAGTGATTCTTATGAACTGCTTAGTTTGGAACCTTGGCTGTGAGGATGATATCATCTCTTGGTTGCAATACCAAGAGCGGTCTGCGGGAACCATTGTGTCGGATCCCGTTTTCTAATCCGTTGCCTCAGGCAAATTGACAATGGGTTATGGGCCCACACTGACTAGTTGTAAGGCACACTTCTGTGCAATCTTTTGCCCTCTCTATATTGTAACGCACATCAGCTCCATCTGGTGCATCTGCTCTATCTAGTCCATGTACTCCATCAGCTCTAACTTCGGATGCAAGCACTCTGCAAACAAGGCCCAAAGATAAGCTCTACTCTTGGATGTACAACCCTTGGATCCTAACCAAGATAAGCTCTACCCTTGGAGGCACGACCCTGGATTTGCTAGTGTGCGTTCTTCTCTGTTTGCAGGTAATCAACGGCTAAGATGAACAGATATGCACCTTCTAAGCCGGTAGTAGACAACAGCCTATATCAGCCTACATCGGCTTTTCCGAAGCAAAGAAGTAGAGAAGCAGAGAAGTAGTATGACAACACCTGCGACGCTCACTCTCAAGCAGGTCAATGGTGAGATTTCAAAGTTCACAGATTTGGTTTTCCCTTATAGAGATGGCAATTTGAGATTGTCATGAGGGTGTGTGGCTACTTGAAGATGTTCCATGGGGAAGAGGTTGAAACTCCAAAAATAGATCCTAGATATGAAGCGTGGAGAGTTAAAAGAAACATGGCGCTTGCGATTCTTGTGAGATTAGTGCATGAGTAACAGCATGTCTACCTCCGAGGTATCACACATGCATCAAAGGCTTATGAGAAGCTTGTATGCGTACACCAATCAACGATTCTCGCAAATCGCCTCTTCATCTTACAATAGCTGATTTCGATGAGAGTGAGCGAAGGAGAGTCGATTCCGGACTTCTTGTTGCAGTTTGAAGGATTGTTGCAGCAAGTGACCGAAATGAACTGGGAAATCGATGCCAACATGCAGGCCATGATCCTCCTTATGGCGCTATCTGAAAGCTAGGTTCCTCCGATCACCGTCTTTGGTGATTGGAAGGAAGCCTCGGCATTAGACACAGGTATTGGGCATGGGAGTGCAGGGTTTGTAAGAAGAAAGACAGACATCATGGTGGTAGATATGAGGGTAAAGGAAAGGGTAAGAAGGAATTGACGAACATGATGTCTAAGAGCGTGTCGGCAACCGATGGAGTGGGACTACTCAAACGTGGACCCTACTTGCTCCATACTGGCACAAATCACCACTCTTCAAGGGAGAAGGATGGGTTCACCTCCATAGGCGATACTGAACATCGCTTCATGTGTGCCAAGGGCCGCCTTTTCCATGCACAAGGCGAGGGAGATGAGTTGATCAGCATCAAGGTGAACGCTGTTGGAAATGACTTGAAGCTGGAGAACGTCGTCTTTATGTCGTCTTTTGCGGTAAACCTCTTGTGAGTGTCCAAAATGACAGATCATGACATGACGGTCGTCTTCACGGCGGAGGAGGCTGTGATTGTCAAGAACAAAGACATCAAGATCTCCTATCCCAAGGAGATTCTTGTCGTACAAGTCGCAAGAGTTGATCAGCTCTACATGCTGTAGGTAAAATCCCTTGAGAGTACAAATGAGGAATATGCGGCAGTTGAAGAGTCCAAGTCTCCAATGCCTGATGTTTCACAACAAGCCGTCACCATGGCGGCCAACTCCACCAACACAGATGCTTAGCTGTGGCACGTGCGGTTTGGCAAAGTAGCTGACAACACACTACAAGCTATGCAGCAGTACAAAGTGGTTCATAGAATGGAGGAATGCAAGGTCAAGGATGAGGGAAAGTACAAAAAGCTGTTTGAGCCATGCCTCCAAGGCAAGGGAAAGAGAAAGCCCTTTGAGTATCATGAGCAACGTGCGGCAGCAATCTTGGATCTGATTCACTCTGATGTGTGCTGACCATTCCGTACACGTTCAAACGGCAGTAACAAGTATTTCTTGACCTTCATCGATGACCACAGTTGCAAGATGTAGATCTCCTTCCTCAAGACAAAGGGAGACGTCAAGAAGAATTTCCAAGAGTTTGTCATGCTGGTAGAGCGATAGACAAACAAGAAGGTCAAGGCACTGTACACGGACAACGGTGGTGAATACGAGGTGTGCAAAGGCTGGTTGAGCCAATACGGTATCAACTACCCATTGGATCAGAAGGAGAAAGGGAGCTTTAGAGCACCAAGTATGTGGGACTGGAAGGGCATCACTTGTAGTGAAGAATGGTTCTTAAATCAGTCAAAATGATAGAGTACATATAGAGCTAGAGCTTGGGCAAGTCGGACCTCTCACAAGCGACACTAGTTACACATGGAGGCTAAGGCTCACAAACTAGAGTCCATAATCTCAGACAAAGAAGAAAATCACTTTAACAATCATGCGGACCACTCACACACGACCTAGAGAGCTAGAAAATTCTCTCATGGAAAACTCCTAGTGGTCACATAACCCATGGAGAATCGCCATGTGTCCATGGCTAGCACACAAGGATCTCACCTCACCTAAAAAGTAAGTAGAGGTACCTTTTTCCTTGTCAGTATACTCTGACAAAGCAACCCAAGAATCTAGAGCCTTTTGGATATTTCTCCCATCGGGTCTTGACCCTCGACCTCTTGACTTTTTCTTTGTTCAGGCTAAGGCATGGAGCTATCGCCCATGGTCATCCAAATATCGGCAATTAATGACCCTTGACAGTTCGAAAGTTCATATCTCCGAATCCGACCGTTGGATCGGCTTGAAACTTGGACCGTAGATTTTTCGCCACCAAATAGTTTCAATGTAGAATTCGGATCAACAATCGGAGCAGGCATCTGGTGGTTTCCTTGGACTTGCTCATGTGGACCTGAACCTTAGCCAGATGGCTCCTTTTCCAACAATCTCCCACTTTGCCGTAGTCAAAGTGGGCCGAGTCCACATGCCTTCATGGAGAACTGCTGCTTCTCACGGGTCAGGCTCAATACAGAAATCAGCGACTTGCTTGCTGGTTGGAATAAACTCCAGCTTGATAGCACTCTCCTACACCATGTGCCTCATGAAGTGATATGCGATGTCAATCTGCTTGGTGCGTGCATGGTGCTCAGGATTCTTAGCGAGTGCGATTGCGTTTTGGTTGTCGACGCGCATAGGAACTGGAACAACTGCACTCCCACGCATCTCTGTCATGAGACACTAAAGCCAAACTTCTTCCTTGGCTCGGAAGCTGAGAGAGACGTACTCATCTTCCGTGCTTGAGGTGGCGACGACCACCTGCCGCTTGCTGCACCAACTGATGGCCCCACCATTCATGAGGAAGACATGTACAGAGATGGACTTGCGGTCCTCATAGTTTGAAGCCCAATCTGCGTATGTGTAGCCGATGATGCCGTTGTCATTACTATTATAGGTGATGCTATATTGCAGGATCTGCTTCAGAATCTTCTCATGCTCAGGTCTGGGATTAGCCATGTGCTGGCTCACATTGCTCACAACCTTTGCCAGGTCCGGCCTGGTTGCCACCATCAGGTACATGAGCCTGCGGACAAGGCTCTGGTACTTCTGCCGCTCAGCTGCATCAGCTTCTTAATTGAAAGTCACGAGGTATTGCCGTGTCTCGAGCGGCGTGTCCATGGGTTTGGCCTTTGCCATGCCCAATCACTACAAGACATCCTTGATGTAGCGACTCTACTAAAGCGAGAGAGAGAGTGATTTGCGGTCATGCTTGCTCTGGATTCCGAGGAGATATGACGCCTCTCCTAGATCAAACATTTGGAAGTGCTCCTGTAATGCTTGATTGAATTCTGTCATTGCATACATACTGTTGGAAAGGAGGAGCATGTCATCTACATACACGATGATGATAAAGACCTCATGCTCATGTTGCCACTGATAGACGCTGTAGTCACACTCGCTACGCTCGAACTCCATGCACTGCAACGCCGCATCCAACTTCTGGTTCCAAGCACGCAATGCTTGCTTGAGGTCACACAGCGACTTCTGCAACTTGCAAACCAGGTGCTCGTGGCCATCCATGACGAACCCCTCCAGCTGCTCCATGTAAATCTCCTCCTCCGGGTCACTGTTCAAGAACGCCATCTTGATGTCCATGTGGTGGATATCAAAATCCTCTGCTGCTGCATTGGAAAGAAGTATACGTACAGAGTCAAACTTGGCAAGAGGAGTAAAGGTTTGTGTAGTCGATGCCTTTCTGCTGCAGATAACCCTTGGCGACTAGCCTCACATTGTACTTTTCCAAGTTGCCATCTGCTCCCCGCTTCCTCTTGAACACCCACTTAGGTTTGATTACCTGATGTCCAGGTGGACACCCTCTCAGCTCCCACATACCGTTCTGGAGCTGCGAGTGTATCTCTTGGTGCACAGCTTACGCCCAATCTGCTGCATCTGGTGACGCCATGGCCTCCTTGTACTACGTCGCCTCATCAGAGTCTGTTGCAACTATGACGTTCATCTAGTCTGGTTTCTAGAGCATCCAAAAATACCCGGGCTCACCAGGCTTGTAGTGCACGCTGAGAGGGTACCTCTTACCTGGTGCTCAAGCGTTAGCAGGCGGCTAGAACAGTGCTGCTCAAACAACTGTTCCTGCTGATGGTGGTGCATCTTCTTCCTTCGCTTCTGCCAATGAGGCCGCTGTATCTGTTGCATCGGATATGGGAGAGTAGACTGGTTCTCCCACAGTCACAGTGGAGGAAGGATCCTGATAGAATAGGTCAGGACGGATATGTACTCGCATTGCCTCGTCAACTGCTGCTTATGCAGCCCCTTCACAGATGATGTTGGTACTGATGACGTTATTTTCATGGAAAACAATATTCCTGGAGATGATGACGTGGCGAGTATCCCTCTTCTACAGGCGATACGCCTTGCTTGCCACGTCATAGCCAATCATCAGCATCTACACGCTCTTCACGTCCCACTTTTGCCGCTTCTGCTTCGGCATGTACATGTGCGCTAGGCTACAAAATGCGCAAAGATTACCCACGTTCGGTTTCTTGTTGAACCATGACTCGAACGACATCATCTTCTCCAAGACCTTGGTTGGACTGCGGTTCTTGATGTAAACCGCAGTGCTCAGTGCTTCGGCCCAAAATTCGTAAGTGGGCTGAGCCGCGTGTAGCATGGAGCGCGCTGACTTAACAATGGTTTTGTTGGCGTGTTCTGCTATGCCATTCTACTTCGATGAGTATGGCATGGTCCGCTGCGCCTTTATGCCTGCTGCTGCAAGGTAGTCCCGAAACTCCTTGCTCAGGTACTCTCCACCGCGGTCGCCGCATAATTCCTTGATTTTCTTGCCAGTCTGGTTCTCCACCATGGCCTTGAACTCCTTGAACCTGTCAAAGCATTGGTCCTTAGAGGAAAGAAAGTACACAGCTGTATTACAGTTGAAATCATCAATGAAGGTTTGAAAGTACGTAGAGGCTCCAAAGCTCTGGGTCTGCATGGCGCCACACAAGTCTATGTGGACCAGCTCGAGCACCTCCTTCAAGCGCTCCCCTACTCCAGAGAAAACCTCGCCATGTTGCTTCCCCTCTAAATAGCCGATGCATGACTGCTACTCAAAGTTAGAGATGGTGGGCATGTCACGCACCATGTCCTTCCTTTGAAGTTGCTACAAGGCACGCATGCCGATGTGGCCGTAGCGCGCATACCAGATTTTGTCTTCTGTGGCCTATACCACTGCTACAAAACTCTTCTCGCGCAGGATCTTGGTCGCCTCCAACAAGCGGTACATGTCGCCTTCCTTCACCAACGTGGCCAATTCCTTTCTCGTTTCCTTCTAGAGGATGTATCCAAAGTCGTCGTCAAAGACGACGTGCAGTCCTGTGTTGGTGAGAGATGACACTAAGAGAAGGTTGAACGTAGCATCACGCAAATACAGCACGCCATGGAATACTCCCACTTCAATGCCTCGCGGGGTCTCCAACCACATCTCTACAATCCCAATCCCCTCAGGATACATCACTCGATCATCACCCAAAGCAATCAGTCAGGGGTGAATGGAGAGCAGCTGTGTAAACCACTCTTTGTGGTCGTCAGATTCTTGGTATACCCAAAGTCCTTGTACCATGCCAGATCTGCCATTTCCTTCTGCGACAGGTGAGATTTTGCCATGAAGAGGCGGTTGCACACCTCCTTGGCCACGTCACATTGTAAAAATGGCGTACGCCGGTCTGATTCTGCTGCTGCTGCTCCTGTTGCTGACGTTGTTGTGAATGCCGCTGCTGTTGCTGTGGAGATTGCTGCTTTTGCTGCTGCTAATGCAACTCCTTCTGGTATCTCTTGAACTTGAAGTACTCTTTCTTGTATTACCCGTCTTTCAAGGAATAGTGGCACTTGCCTCTCTTCTTGCCTCTTTGCTACTCAATCTGTTTGTGTTGCTGGTTGCGTGAGCCCATGGCCATGAAAGTGGTTTCACTACTACTACTACTGCCATTGTGATTTGCTGCATTGTGATGCAGTTCTACCTGCACCATGTGCGTGCAGATGAAGTCCAGGTCGAGAGTTGCCTGGCACTCCAACGTCTCTCGCACTGTGTCATAGCTCGTTGGGAGTCCCCTCGGCAAGAGGAGGACAAATCGCGTGTCTTCCACATGGTTGCCGCTTTGAGCTACTTCACCAGCTCCTATGCCCTGTCCAAATACGCCTCCATCCCTTTGCCATCTTGTATTTTCAACGCCATCATCTTCTCCTCTAAAAGCATGAGGAATGTAGGATCCTCACTCTCGTACTTCTTGCACAACGTGTCTAACTCCACTTTAGCAGTAGCCTTGTCACTCACGTACTGAAAATGCGGGTTGGAGATGGTATTGACAAGCACCCTGTAGGGTGCATGTCCTTCTTCCAATCCTCATATGCTACTGCTGCAGTTGTAGATCAACTTGCGTCTACTTCATCTTTTTGCGGCATCTTTCCCACCACCACCTCAGCAGCGTTGATGCCTTTTCCTTGTGGAGGCCGAGCGCGCTCGTCGCTACTCACCACCTCCCACAATCCCCTCTCCTCCAAAAGGAGGCGGATACGAATCTTTCAAAACGTGAAGTTGTCGGATCCTTCCAGCCTCTCCAAGGTGTGGGCTGCTATTACCACGCCTGTTGCTGCTATTTTGGGTTTTGGTGATGCTCAACGCTGCCCTTGAGTGGCGGCCCTACCCTTGCTTCTGCTACTATTTCTCAAAGAAATCTGTCTGACACAAAATTGACTCTAGAGGCCAGCACACTAGGAATTGGGATTTAATGAGCACACTACTAGAGCATTCAGCTCAAAACATTTTAGATCGGTCCATAAAACAGGGTCATCAAAAAGAGATTTTAAGAGATATGCCTTTTGAAAACATGGTATGCTTTGCTCCTACTCTAGCTCACACGAGCCAGCCTGTAAACGCCGTTTCTCCCAAACGTACCAATGAAATGCAAATAGTTTTGCTTCAATGGAATGTTTAGGAAAAATACTTCAATTTGTATGTGTTACTTTTTAATTTTCACAAAGAAATGAGAGAGTTATGGTGATCACAAGGTGATAGTCTTACTCAGAGAGAAAAGTGTAGCCCTAGCTAACCTTGTTTTGAGCTTACCTCTAAATCCAACCGTTGGATCTTGGAATTGTTGGAAAGCTTGTCTGTTGAACTTGAAGATATAGTGCTTGATGGTCAAATTTGGTGAAAGTTTCATCCCAATCCATCACTTTCAAAGTGACGGCCTCTGTTGGCTGAAAATGGTAGAACTTGGCTCTAATACCAAGTGTTGGATCTGGAGGAGAGGGAGAGCCTTGGAGCAGCGACCTCGTAGGACTGAAAGGGCATGACTTGTACTGAAGAATGATTATTAAATCACTCAAAATGATGGAGTACATAAAGACCTATAGCATGGGCAAGTCTGCCCCCTCACAAGCCACACGACCTAGCCATGGAGGCTAAGACTTACACACCAGAACCCATAATCTCACACAAGGGAGGAAATCAGCCTAGCAATCAGGCCGACAACTCACACACAACCTAGAGAGCTAGAAATTGCTCTCATGGCTCACTCCTAGTGGTCATATAACCCACAATCCGATGGAGAATCACCATGTTCCCATGCCTAGCACAAAAGGATCTCACCTCACCTAAAAAGGAAGGAGAGGTTGTTGGATCTGGAGGAGAGAGGGAGCCTTGGAGCAACGAGCATGAGTGATTGGAAGGGCATCACTTGTGCTGAAGAATGGTTGTTCAATCACTCAAAATGATGGAGTACATACAGAACTAGAGCTTGGGCAACTCAGCCCTCTCACAAGCCACACCACTTAGCCATGGAGGCTAAGGCTCACACACTAGAGTCCATAATCGCACACAAGAGAGGAAATCAGCCTAGCAATCAGGCTGACCACTCACACACGACCTAGAGAGCTAGAGAATGCTCTCATGGCACACTCCTAGTGGTCACATAACCCACAAACCAATGGAGAATTGCCATGTGTCCATGGCTAGCACACAAGGATCTCACCTCACCTAAAAAAGTAAGGAGAGGTACCTTTATCTTAGTCAGCACACTCTGACAAGGCAATCCTAAGACCAAGGACCTTTTGGATATTTCTCCCATCAGGTCTTGATCCTGGACCTCTTGCCTTTTTCTTTTCTTAGGCTAAGGCATAGAGCCATCGCCCATGGTCACCCGGATATCGACGGTCGATGACCCCGAAAACTACGAAAATTTATTCCTAATCCGACCGTTCGATCGGCCTCCAACTTGGACTCTAGACATTTTGGCACTTGATCTTTCCAATGGTGAAGTCGGATTGACAATCGAAGCAGGCATTTGGTACTTTCCTGGAACTTGCTCCTGTGGACCTGAAACTGAGCCAGATGGCTCATTTCCCAACAGAGGTACCTTTTTCCTAGTCAGCACACTCCGAAAAGGCAACCCAAGAATCTAGGACCTTTTTGGATATTTCCCCCATCACGTCTTGACCCTTGACCTCTTGCCTTTTTCTTTTTTCAGGCAAAGGCATGGAGCCATCGCCCATGGTCACCTAGATCGAACTTTGAAATTTCATATCTCTTAGTCCGAAGGTTGGATTGGCCTGAAACTTGGATCGTAGATGTTTTTCCATCTGATCTTGTGAATGGTGAAGTGTCATGGACGATCGAAGGAAGCATCTTTAAGTTTCCTAGATCTTGTCCAACACCATCTGACCACCACGCCTTAAAGCCCCCAAAGTAATGGCTTTGCCAAGCGAATGAACCACACTATCCTCGGCATGACACAAAGCATGCTCTTTGATGCCAAACTCCCACCTGGTTTCTCAGCTGAAGCAGGAAGAACTACTTTCTACCTTGTGAATCTCACTCGGGCAGCCGCGCTTGGAAGGCGTGGTAAGAAGGAGCAAGAGAAGTAGTTCATGACGCCACTAGAGGCTTGGTCAGGGAAAAAGCCAGATGCCTCACATTTGAGGGTCTTTGTGTTGTTCTACTTTACCCCATGGCCACTACTATGGCTTAATGGACAGGTTGGGCATGCACTGCTCCCTTTGAATAAGTCCTTTAAACTTTATTCGTGGTGCAAGTCCAAGCGAGACACCAGAAGTGTAGCGCAACCGATAGCATGTTGACCTTTCGAGCACAGGGGAAGTTTCTTAGAAATTTCTCCATGTATGAGGAGAGTACGCTACTTGACAATCAGTGGATGCGCCAATTGACCAATTGGTGAGGTGGTGTGAAGTGACCACCCCGAAAGTTCCACTACCTTAGAAGCCAGGCCTAGGACAATATGTACCATGCTCATTCCTCATGCTAATTACACAATCTGGCCTTAGATGTCCTTCACAGAGTTGTCCAACTAAGGAACAGTATAAAGAAGACACTAGTTGGTCTAAGCCCCAGGAGATAGTCTTTGACTAGCACCTCGCGTGAAAGTGACCAAGTGTTAAGAAGATATAGTTACTAGCAAGTGATTGCCTAGGAAGTACTCAGTGTGGAACCATGATCATGAGGGTGATATCGTCTCCTAGCTGAAATGCTAGGAGTGGATGGCAGGTATTTTTGTGTCGGCCTTGTTTTCTGGTCCGTTTGCCTCAAGCCGGTTGACAAAGGGTCATGGACCCACACTGACCAGTTCTAAGGCACGCTTTCCTCAACTCCGGTATCCTCTCTCTTTGTACGCACGCCGGCTCCATCAGCTCCATCAGCGCCATCAGGTTCATCTACTCCAACGGCTTGGTATACACTCAGCACACAGGAAACAAGGACAAGCTTTGCCCTAGGAGGCATGACCCTTGTGTCCCAACCAGGATAAGCTCCACCCTTGAAGGCAAGACCCTGTGTGAGTTGGTGTAGATATCTTCTCTGTGTACAGGTGAACATTGGCTGGAGGGATAAGCAAGGGATTTGCATCCTAAAACTGGTAGCAGACATCAGCTAACATGAGCCTACATCGGCCTCAATGTAGCAGAGACGTGGGAAGCACATAAAGGCAACAAAAATGGTTGACCCATCAGGAGGACTGGGGGCAGCTACAGGACAGTCCTCAAACTCAACAATGACTACCACAAGGCAGACCACTGGAGCAAATACAAGTGTTACGTCACTGGCGCAAGGTCTTGGATCCTTGGGAGGAATTCCCATTTTCGAGGGGACTGACTTCTCCCTTTGGAGATGGCAATTCGAGCTTCTAATGAAAGTGCACGGCTTCATCAAGCTATTGAAGGGAGAGGAGTAGGTTCCCGCGGAAGGCACATCCGAACATGAGGCATGGAGGGATCGAAATCATATTCTCATGTCATTTCTCAGCAATGCGATAGCCAAGAAATATGCCTCCATCATTGTCGGATACACGCCGGCTTTCGAAATATACGACAAGCTCAAGAGCGTGTACCAATCCACCTCCCTCGTGAACGGATTATTCATCCTACAACGGCTCATCAGCATGCGGGTGAATGAGGGCGATCCTCGATTTCCTAGAGGAGTTTGAAGGACTCCTTGGCAAAGCTCGCGAGATGAACTAGGACCTTAACGAAGACATGCAAGTCATGGTTCTCCTCATGGCGCTACCGTAAAGCTGGAACCCAATGATCACTGTCATGGGCGGCTGGAAAGAGGATGACATGAAGTACACGGGAGTGTCCGAGTACGTGCAAAACGAGGCCATGCCCCGCAGCGGAAGTGAGACTAACTTCTCATTCTATGCCCCACACTACGGTGACCGCGGGAGTAAAGGGTCAGCCTCTGGTCAGAAAGGCGGTAGCGGAAGCGATGGTGACAGAGGAAACACTGGCGACAAGACTCTAAAATATGAGGATAAGTGTCCTAAATGCAGCATATCTGGGCACTAGGCAAGAGAGTGCAGGTCGCCAAAGAAGGAAGAAAAGTAGCAAAAAGGGTGGCAAAGAAGCCACCAACATGTTGGCACAAAGCACGCCTCCAGCAAAAGGAGCGGCGCTACTCATGCAAGTAGCTTTTGGACTTGACTCCGGCACCAATCATTACTCTAGCAATGACCAGGCTGGATTTGTCTTCATCAACCCCACCGATCAGCGGTTCAAATGAGCAAATGGTAGTGTGGTGAACGAAAAGGGCGTGGACGACAAGCTAGTGAGCATCTGCCTCAATGGTGCAGAGAAGGATCTACCGTTACGTGACGTTGTCTATATGCCCTCCTTTGCAGCAAACCTTCTTTGCGTGTCAAAAATAACGGACGACATGACGGTGGTATTCACACAGAAGAAGGCGGTCATCGCTAGTCACGAGGACATCAAGATCCTCTATGCCAACAAAGATCTCGTGCCGCAGGTTCCACAGGTTGATGGACTCTACGTACAACATACAACAGCAGCAAAGAGCTCGGAAAACGAGGATCATGCGGGTGCAGTGGAGGCAATGGTCTCGAGACCGACGCAAGAGAGCACACCAAGAAAAACTGAAAAACCATCCTCTACCGCAAAAGACGAAGACGCTCATCTGTGGCATAGACGCTTTGGGCATGTTGCAAACAATACGCTCCAAGCCATCCAGCAACAACAGCTAGTCTGTGACATGGAGAGTTGCAAGAAGGATGCGGTTGGGTGTGGGAGCCTGTGTGAACCTTGCCTCTAAAGCAAGACCAAGTGAACTTGCTTTGAGCGCAATGGTCGCCGCACAGAATGAACCTTTGACCTGATTCACATCGACGTGTGCGGAGTCTTTTGCACGGCGTTGAATAGTGCTTGCAAGTATTTTCTGACCTTCATACACGACCACAGTCGCAAGGTGTGGATCTTCTTCCTCAAAGCAAAGGGAGAGGTGAGAGAAAAGCTGCAGGAGTTTGTGGCCATGGTAGAACAGTAGAACAAAAAGAAACTCAGAAAATGCAAAGCGATATCGGCGGAGAGTATGAGGCATTCAAGGGCTGGTTACGTGAACATGGGATCAACCAGCAGCCCACAACGTCTTGCACGCTGAAGAGCAATGGTATTAGCGAACGAATGAATCAGACCATCCTCGCCATGGTGCGTACCATGCTATTTGATGCAAAGCTTCCACTGCAGTTCTGTTGGGAAAGGAGCCATCCGCCTCAGTTTCAGGTCCACAGGAGCAAGTTCCAGGAAAGTACTAGATGCCTACTCCGATTGTCAATCCGACTTCACCATTTGAAAGATCAAGTGGCAAACAGTTTACGGTCCAAGTTTGAGGCCAATCCAACAGTCGGATTGGGATACATGAATTTTCAAAGTATTCGGAGTCATCGATCGCCGATATCCGGGTGACCATGGGCGATGGCTCCATGCCTTAGCCTGAGAAAAGAAAAAGCCAAGAGATCCAGGGTCAAGACCTGATGGGAGAAATATCCAAAGGTTCCTAGATTCTTGGGTTGCCTTGTCCGAGTGTGTTGACTAGGAAAAAGGTACATCTCCTTACTTTTTAGGTGAGGTGAGATCTTTGTATGCTAGCCATGGACATTGGCGATTCTCCATGGGATTATGGGTTATGTGACCACTAGGATTGTGCCATGAGAGTATTTCTTAGCTCTCTAGGTTGTGTGTGAGTAATCAGCCTGATAGCTAGGCTGATTTCCTCCCTTCTGTAAGATTATGTACTCTAGAGTCTGAGCCTTAGCCTCCATGGCTAAGTGGTGAAGCTTGTGAGAGGTCTGACTTGCCCAAGCTCTAGGTCTATATGTACTCTATCATTTTGAGTAATTCAACAACCATTCTTCAACACAAGTGATACCCTTCTTGTTCCACATGCTCGCTACTCCAAGGCTCCCTCTCTCCTCAAGTTCCAACATTTGGTATCAGAGCCAAGTTCTACCACTTTCAGCTAGTACAGGCCGTGAGTTTGAGAGTGACGGGTTTGGATCAAACCTTCACCAAATTTGCCAATCAATCAAACGATGATTAAGTTCAAAAGACAAGAGTTCCAACAAGCCCAAGATTGGGAAGATCCAATAGTCAGATTGAGAGTTATGCTCAAAACGAGGTCGGCCAGGACTACACTCTTCTCTCTGAGTAAGACTGTCGCCTTGTGATGATCATAACTCTCTTGTTTCTTCAACAAATTTAAAACGTAGCACATACAAATTGAAGTATTTTTCCTAAAATTTCCATTGGTGTAAAAATATTTGCATTCCATTGGTACGCTTGGGAGAAACACCGTTGACAAGCTGGCTGGTGTGAGACAGAGTAGAAGCACAAGCATATCCTATTTTCAAGAGGGCATATCTTTCAAAATCCCCAATTGATGACCCTGTTTTATGAGTTGATCTGAACAGTTTTGAGCTGAATTTTCCAGTGATGGGCTCAATTTTCCAAATTCCCAGTCTGTTGGCATCTACAGTCCATTTTCTTTTTGAGACAGATTTCTGGCAGAAGCAGTAATTGAAGCAAGAGTAGCGCCGCCATCCAAGGGCAACACTCAGCATCACCAAGGCTCAAAATTGTAGCAGCTGGCGTTGTGACAGCAGCCCAGTCTTGGGAGGGGCTGGAAGGACGTGCAAACTTCACGTTTTGGAAGATCCATACCCGCCTCCTTTGGAGGAGAGGGGCTTGTGGGAGGTGGTGAGCGGCGACGAGCGCGCTCTGCCTCCACAGGTTAAAGGCATCATCGCAGCAGAGGTGGAGTCGGGGAAGACACCGCTAAAAGGTGCAGCAGATGCATCAGTCGATCATCACCCAAAGCAATCAGTCAGGGGGGAATGGAGAGCAGCTGAGTAAACAACTCTTTGTGGTGCGTCAGATTCTTGGTACACCCAAAGTCCTACCACGCCAGATCCGCCATTTCCTTCTGCAACATGTGACATTTTGCCATGAAGAGGCGGTCGCGCACCTCCTTGGCCACGTCACATTGTTAAAATGGCGTACGCCGGTCTGGTTCTGCTGCTGCTGCTCCTGCTACTGACGTTGTTGTGATTGCCGCTGCTGTTGCTGTGGAGATTGCTGCTTTTGCTGGTGCTAATGCAACTCCTTCTCGTATCTCTTGAACTTGAAGTACTCTTTCTTGTATTACCCCTCTTTCAAGGAATAGTGGCACTTGCCTCTCTTCTTGCCTCTTTGCTACTCAACCTGTTGCTGTTGCTGGTTGCGTGAGCCCATGGCCATGAAAGTGGTTTCACTACTATTACTACTGCCATTCTGATTTGCTGCATTGTGATGCAGTTCTATCTGCACCAGGTGCCTTCAGATGAAGTCCAGGTCGAGAGTCGCCTGGCACTCCAACGTCTCCCGCACCGTGTCATAGCTCATTGGGAGTCCCCTCGGCAAGAGGAGGACAAAGCGCGTGTCTTCCACATGGTTGCCGGCGCTTTGAGCAGCTTCACCAGTCCTATGCCCTATCCATATACGCCTCCGTCACTTCACCACCCTGTTTTTTCAACGCCATCATCTTCTCCTCCAAAAGCATGAGGAATGTAGGATCCTCATTCTCGTATTTCTTGTACAACGTGTCCCACTCCACTTTTGCAGTAGCCTTGTCACTCACGTACTGAAGATGCGGGTAGGAGTGTTGGAAATGGAGGAGAGAAGGAGCCTTGGAGCAGCGAGCATGTGTGATTGGAAGGGCATCACTTGTGCTGAAGAATGGTTGTTGAATCACTCAAAATGATGGAGTACATATAGAGCTAGTGCTTGGGCAAGTCAGCCCTCTCACAAGCCACACCACTTAGCCATGGAGGCTAAGGCTCACACACTAGAGTCCACAATCTCACACAAGGGAGGAAATCAGCCTAACAATCAGGCTGACCAGTCACACACGACCTAGAGAGCTAGAGAATGCTCTCATGGCACACTCCTAGTGGTCATATCACCCACAAACCCATGGAGAATCGCCATGTGTCTATGGCTAGCACACAAGGATCTCACCTCACCTAAAAAGTAAGGAGAGGTACCTTTATCCTAGTCAGCACACTCTGACAAGGCAATCCTAAGACCAAGGACCTTTTTGGATATTTCTCCCATCAGGTCTTGACCCTGGACCTCTTGCCTTTTTCTTTTCTCAGGCTAAGGCATGGAGCCATCACCCATGGCCACCCAGACATCGACGGTCCATGACCCCCGAAACTTCGAAAATTGATATCTCCCAATCCGACCGTTGGATCGGCCTCAAACTTGGACCGTAGACATTTTGCCACATGATCTTGCAATGGTGAAGTTGGATTGGCGATCGGAGCAGGCATCTGGTACTTTCCTGGAACTTGCTCCTGTGGACCTGAAATTGAGCCGGATGGCTCCCTTTCCAACAATCTCCCACTTTGCCGCAGTCAGAGTGGGCTGAGTCCACATGCCTTCATGCAGAACTGCTGCTTCTCACGCGTCACTGGCTTGGTGCAAAATCAGTGACCTGCTTGCTGGTTGGAGTAAACTCCAGCTTGATAGCACCCTCCTGCACCATGTGCCTGATGAAGTGATAGGCGATGTCAATGTACTTGGTGCGAGCATGGTGCTCGGGATTCTTGGCGAGTGCAATTGCGCTCTGGTTGTCGCCACGCACAGGAACTGGAACTGCTGCACTCCCACTTATCTCTGCCATGAGACGTTGGAGCCAAACTGCTTCCTTGGCTCCAAAGCTGAGAGATACGTACTCAGCTTCTGTACTCGAGGTGGCCACGACCACCTGCCGGTTGCTGCACCAGCTGATGGCTCCACCATTCATGAGGAACACATGTCCAGAGATGGACTTGCGGTCCTCAGGGTTTGAAGCCCAATCTGCGTCTGTGTAGCCGATGATGCTGTTGTCATTGCCGTTGTAGGCGATGCCAATGTTGATGGTTCCAGCAAGGTAGCGGAAGATCCGCTTCACTGCCTTCTGGTGCTCCGGTCCGGGATTAGCCATGTGTTGGCTCACAGCGCTCACAGCCTGTACGAGGTCCGGCCTGGTTGCCACCATCAGGTACATGAGACGACGACGGCGCTCTGGTACTTCTGTCGCTCAGCTGCATTTGCTTCTCCATTGAAGCTCACGAGATACTGCCGCGTCTCCAGCGGCGTGCCGATGGGTTTTGCATCTGCCATGCCGAACCGCTGCAAAATATCCTTGATGTAGCGGCTCTGCTCCAGCGAGAGAGAGCGTGACTTGCGGTCACGCACGATCTGGATACCGAGGAAGTATGATGCCTCCCCGAGATCAGACATCTAGAAGCGCTCCTGCATGGCTTCCTTGAACTCCTGCAGTGCAAACATGCTGTTTGAAAGGAGGAGCATGTCATCCACATAGACAATAATGATGAGGATCTCATGCTCATGCTGCCAGCGATACACGCTGTAGTCACACTCGCTACGCTCAAACCCCACGCACTGCAACGCCGCATCCAACTTCTGGTTCCAAGCACGCGACGCTTGCTTGAGGCCGTACAGCGACTTCTGCAGCTTGCAGACCAGGTGCTCCTGGCCATCCATGACGAACCCCTCCGGCTGCTCCATGTAGATCTCCTCCTCCAAGTCACCATTCAAGAATGCCGTCTTGACATCCATGTGGTGAACCTCGAAGTCCTCAGCTGCTGCAT